>CM017571.1:52356557-52684746 GCA_007844125.1 Sinonovacula constricta
GCTCGACTGTTCACATGACACAATACCAGAGGAAATAATCATGGCAAATCTTTTTTTGAAAAGAAAATGCTCAAAATGGCAAAAATACCATATGAACAGTTAATAATGTGAATAATATTATTTCTCTATTTCGTGGTTTTAATTTTTATAAAATAAGTTGGCCATGATTGCCCTTAACTTCCAACCTAAGGAGTGAATACGTGTTATTTACTTTACAAATCTTGTGTGAAGATCGGACAATTCGTGTGGCCACTTGGCTAATAACAACAATTTCTAGGATTTGACCTAGTGATCTACCGATCCCACATGAACCAGTTCATAACTAATCTAAGATTTCATGCAGGGAAACATTATGCCAAGTTTCGTGACAATTCGTCATAAATGTAGTCTCTAGCTTGTTCACAACGGTTATCAAAGATTTGACCTATTGGCCTTTGTTTAATCAAAGCGCCTCAGGCTCTGTTGTGTTCAGTGCTTAGCAATTTAGCTAAAATGACTAGACAGTTGTCATCACAGTCATTACTTTTACGAAATTATTTCAAGCTAAAATCAGGGTTTGATTTTTTTTCGGGGTGGGGGGGGGGGGGGGGAGGGAGGGAGGGTACAAATCTTTTGTTGTTTTATTATTGCAAACTCTTACGGCTCGACTATTCACAACACACAATACCAGATGGAATAATCATGGCAAACATGTTTTTTAAAGTAAATGTTTAACATGGCAAAAATACCCATGCTATTATAAGATTTGACCTTGTGACCTACCTTTTCACCCAACGTGACCAAGTTGTTAACTCATTCAACATTTCATGCAGGCATACATTCTGGCCAAGTTTAGTGAAGATTTGACCATAAATGTTGTATCGAGCCTATTCACATTTTTTTTTCTTAACATTTGACCCCACGTGACCCAATAACAAGATCCTTCAACATACCTTGCAGACAAAGATTTTGACCAAGCTTGATGAAGATTGAATAAAAAGTGTAGCCTCTAGTCTGTTCACAAGCAAGTTGTTGACGTCTCACAACAGACAACGGACAAATGGGTATCAGAAAAGCGCAGATTGAGCCATCAGTTGTGTAGGAATGTGGACATATTTTGTAGTGTTAATATCTTACTCTGACAATATTCTGATATTAAAATGGTTCAGAAGGATGTCAATGAATCTTTGCAAAATTAAAATAAAAATAAAAAGATATAAGAATAATTTGCAATATTGCAAAGTAATTAGACATGTTTCAGAAAAAAGGGTATGTCTCTAGTAATTAAGTCTTAAAAAGTGCATTTGTTAATACACAATCTTAATACAAAATCGGGAAAGCAATTAGGAAAGCAGAAATTAGTAGTAAATGTGCCGTATAGATTCTAGGTTAAACAAAGACGTACAAAGAAGTCCAAAGTACAAAGAATGGTTATAGCCTAATCATACTAATACAGACTTGTATCAATCTAGAACAATGAATAAATCAATCCCATGAAGTCATATGCTTCAAAAACCTTTTGATTTTTATGTACAGCAAAATCTTAAATGCATGAGGTTTTTACTTTGAGCAGGAAAATGTTGCTGTTTTTTAAGTTAAATGCTCTTCAGATACAATGGAAACAAAGTATTATGTTTATGTAACAACTAAAACACTGCACCTTACCTAATATACGGCATACAATCCTTAAGGGACTAAAAGGGAGTGTATGTCTAATGTCAGTCAGGGACCTACATTTAATGCGCTTAAAAGTAACTAAATCATGTGACTGGTTATTTACAAGGAATGGCTATACTTGAGAATATCATCTACATATTTTGAATATGGTTTGATTTGAATGTGTGAATGAGAAATATCTGCTTAGGAGTTATGATAACATTTAAGGTGGTATCTGACAGTTTGGACCAATATTCTATTCAAACGACACAATAAATTATTATTAACAGAAATGATCCCGCTAAATAATGCTTATAGGTATGTCCTACAGTAATGTTTTATTTGTTTTGTAGTGTTTTATATTACTTCACACAGACACAGTTATCGTCATATTGGATATGTCCAGTCTAGCTTTATTTGCGGTGGAAGACCCAAGACTTATGTCTGGTTAGATCCACAGTCGCACCGAAGATTAGCAAACCAACCTCACATTAAAGACCTCGCCCTGATAGAGACTCGAACACATGCAGTAAGGGCCTGGTGAGTTACAAGCCAGTGATTCTAACCGCTTCGCCACGGCGCCCCACAGCTATGGGAAAAGTGACGCACCCTTTGGACTTTACAATTAATTTAGGCAAATTCTATCTGAGCTACGTTGCACAGTTAGCTGTATTTAAAATGAGAAAACCATGTGACCACAATTAAGATGAAATTATTACATCATCCGGGTAATCCGCTTCGAAAGTAATACCTATTTTTACCATAAATGCATGTAAGGCTTATTTATAGATTTTGAAAGAAGGAACAATTAATGCAATTATGCTAGAATTAGTATTGCCTAACAATTGAGGCAGTGTTCAAAACTGCCCTTAATTGGACTGAAGTGTGAGGGTATGTAAATGGTTTTCCCAAATTCCTCACACCAGTCACACCAGGGATAAGATGTTACATTGTATTGTATTAGATTTAGGCAAACTGTTAGATAAACGAATTATTAAAAAAATAGGATGAGATAAAAAGGACCTTATTTTAAAAAATGTGGGTCAACACAATAATTTTGATTACAGAGAAAAATATGTGCCGTCATTTCTCTTTATTCATCCATTCTTCAGGGCAACACTGTCTGTATAGGGTTGAAGCATGGCAAGGCCAATGGCTTTCTTCTGGAAGACCAAACTCAGCTGGGTACCATTAAGTATGATGTCTATAAAATCATGTGTTGTTCCTATGAAGGAATAGGTGGTCGCCTTCTTAAACAAAAACCTTGCAGTACTGACATTAAAATATTCCTTTTCACGCTCATGTATGTAGCTAGGGAAGCTCGTTTTCCTAAGCATGGTCTTTTTTCTTGCCTAATGCTATACTTTAGGTATCTGTATATACAGGACACAATGAGTTATTACAGCAAGTTACATTTTCACTACAGTTAACTGCAACAAATTGTCTATGTAATACAAATGCCAATTAAGCCGACCTTTTTCTTATTTTCTTATTGAAGGCATTATAAATTACATTAATATCATATATAAAAATGAAACAGTAAATGTTTTTGTATAATACTGAAGAGTTTACAAAAATTATTATTTATAATTACGATTGATATTATGATGCAGTTTGTCTGGAAAAAAATCTAATATTTATTTTAATTTGGACATTTTAAAAAGGAATTTAATTAATGTTGATTCTTTTATTAGATTAATATTTATCACATACTGATAACATATATTTGCTTAAAATACCCCACACTGTGCAGCTCCTAAAGTTTGGGGTGCTGCAGCATTTCCTGTTTTTTAAACTTTAATCTTTTCACTGCTGACCACTAGAATAGTAGACGATATTTGACAATATCGGTTGGTAACACATGGTAAATGTGTTTGTCTTTCAGCAGAGGCACATTCCACACATCATTTTATCATTTTCTGACTGCAGCCACGAGTATTAGGTGAGCCAATTCTTAAAGAAATCCCGATAAGCAACAGTTTCTTAGTTTGAATTCGATTGTTGTTTCACTTTCGGAAGAAGTCTGTGTTTGTGTTTTACTAAAATCATTCAAGTGCTTCTTTCTGTATACATGCTCAGATTTGAAAAAAATGTGCCTTCCTGCTCCAGACTATATATGTTTCACTTTGTTAACATGATACATGAAGATGTCGAGTCATGGTCTTACACAGGCCTTTACTGTTTACTGAAGAATACCAAGCGTCGTACATTATATAATTGAGGCTGGGCTAGTTAACTGCCTGTGAAGGTATACCAAGCAGATGCTAATCGTACTCGCCAACGGCAGTTACACTGACACCCTTCCACTGCCTCCTCTGATCGTACGGTGATGTTAATGTTTGAATATCACTTTCTGTGGTCGTAGCCTTTATTTATTCAAGTCAAGCTACGTACAAAGTTTAATAAGCTTCTTTTGTTTTAATTCCTCCGAAAGAAAGTATTGAGATTATTGATAGTAGTTGTCTGAAATAAATAGGTGAAGCCTAGTTACATACAACTATCGGCCAGTATACATTCGCAAGTAGGTTCATTTCTCTAATGGTTTCATTCACTGATTACAAAAGATATGCATTTTGAACCTTAAACAAGATGCGGAGAAATTGCAGAACATGAGTTTGATCACGATTAATAGCATCATGTAATCGTTTTTTGTTAGAAATATTTAATGCATCTTTCAAAATTTGATCGTTAAATGTACGACTATATTTTTGGCGTAGTAACTCTGAGCTGACTCATGTTCGGTAAGGCATAAGGATGCGTACGAATATAAATAATGATATGAATTTTCCAACTTTAAATTATGTTGAGAAGAACATGCAGCCAATGAGTTTGAACCTGTTTACTGACGTCATGTCATCACGTATCTTTTAACATTTGAGCTGTAAATGTAGGACTAAATTTTTTGCGTAGGGGTTTTGGGCATTAGAACGCTTGCGACTTGTACTTTATAACTGTTACTATGATAGCTCACTGAACAAGAATATATGACAAAGTCCTAGGAGCATTGCAACATATACCAAACTCCGAAAAGGCACAGAACAAAGGTATTTCACATGCAAGCCAAGCGAAAAGTAAGAACACATTTGTGAGTCATTTAACGAAAAGAGCAAACCCGACAGTTACCGCCTTGGAACGGTCAGTCGGCAATCTGGACCGACTGGGGTGCTTAAACCGGTTTTACAGAGCTCTAACCTCGCACTTCCTAACGAGTTTCTCAAATGCAAGCAGTGAAAAGAAAAACGATCTATTAGAAAACAAAATCTCCATGCGCTGATATTTTCTATACGTTATGATGAAAGTAGTGACGTCATTGAACAATAATGGCCACATAGTGTTAAGAAAAAGATAAGGTATTATTTCGATTTGAAAAACTACACAAAAATGGTTGACTATAAATAAAATTAACTTTCTGAATCATGAACAAACATGACCAGAGACGAATAAATGGCTGTAGCATCCTGTTCTTGTGAAGATGGAATTGAAGGACCAAAGTTAGCTAAACAAAGCAGCGTGACCTAGAAATTAATTATTAAGATTTAGGCGTCGTTGATCACACGGTTCTAGTGAATCATCGAACAACATTTTTAGAAAATTTTCAGGTAAAACGGAATAATTTTGATATTGCAGAAGAGGTATTGGTCGAAACTCTCAGATATCCCATTTATTTGTCCCACAAGCGAACTTATACGACATTTTCTCCATTACAGATTAGCGAACCGATCTTCAAATGCAAGTTGTTTGCGGTCTCCAAAAATGACTTAATGATGACGTACCGAACCGTTCTTCTCATCCTTTCTATGTTTCTGACACCTGCCTCTTGCTCTGACGTCAAAGTTACCACAGGCCCAAACACATGCGGTAATAATTATGACCCTGATAGCTATGTGACGACTATCCGCTACGAAGGTGGAGAAGTAGACAATTGTCGTTTCCATTTCAAAAGCAACAACTTTATTAAAGATACTTGTTTTAAACTCAAGGATAAAATCAACTGTGCGATAGATGTCAAGATTTACCGAATGGGTACACTGTTTGTGAAACAGTTTCCATGTCAGTCTTGGCAAGATGTTGGTAAAGAATTCTGCTACAATGATCGGGCACTAAATCTCGCAATTACTGGAGATAAACCCGTCGACACCTACCAGTTTAGCGTCGACGTGTATTCCAAGGTTAAGAAAAGAGACACAGATTCTTTAAACACCACTTCTAGTGGCGGTATTATCGCAGCAATTGCAATTTCTGTGTTGGTCGTTATTGCATGTTTCACCGGTATAATGTTTTGGGCACACAGACGACGACAGGCGTTTTTTCGAAATCTTCCACAACAGCCCGTTCTGTACCCCGTACAAGCAGGAAATCAGTTCCAGACTGGTATTCCGCTGATTTCGCCTACAGGGTACCAGTCACCAATGCGATATAATACGTCATCACAATCCGGAAATCAGCTCCATGAGGGATTTTCTGCAATATCACAAACAGGTTATACACCGCAAGATGGATTTAATGCGCGATCAGAAACCGTGCAGCAGCATACGGACCAGTCTCTTTTAAAAGACATAAGCATGGCAGATCCGCCCCCTAGTTATTATGAAGCTGTTAAAATGGAACATAAAAAATAGCTAGTTTTTTTCGTCAAAAAGTTATTTTTCATTAAATAATACACTGGTTATTAAAAAAAGGATACAGCTTGATCCAAAACAAGGTAAGGGGTCTTCATGGGCATCCCCCACATCGGGGTAGAGATGAATTTGGCAAAACTGTTATTACATTCATAGACTATTGTATTCCTTTTACTCTTAGCAAACAACATGATGGTAAAGCGTCGGTGAAGCAATTCAAGTAAGTTTCATTTCTTGTATCGATACAAAATTTACAGGTGTACGATACATTGTTGGAATGTAAGCCCGAGTGTTTTGATAAATGTATAATTGACCTGGAAACGGAATATACGAGTAGAAATACATAAAGTGTTAAAAACCCTCATGCTATATCTATTAGATTCTTTGAATTCGAGTATTTGTCTGAACTCTCTATATAAATGTAACATGAATGTGTGCGTCAATCGCACAAAAATTTTACGGGCCACGTCAATCAAACAATTAATTTACAGGTCACGTCAAACGTATACTTCCGCCATACAACAACATGAACTTTTTGTTTTAGAAACTCTGACAGTAATCGCAAATGTCCGAGCGGTTGAAGCAATATGTGTAATCGCACTTTTGTATACACGACCATTTACGCACATTAAAACTGTTAACAATAAACTATAAAGGTTCTTGCAACATGGTATTTCAAGAACAACATGTATAATCGATAGTACATCTATAAATTATATATGGATATTATATAAACATATATATATATATATATATATATATATATATATATATATATATATATATATATATAGATATATATATAGATATATATATATATATTTATTTTACAATTTTTAAGTAATAATATACAATCCTCTACCCCATATATTTGCATAGATCTGTATAGCTCATTTTCTCACTTTCAATATTGCTTTAGTAACATCAACAATACGATGTATATACCCTTGTTCAATTAGACGGCCAATATGGGTAACATTTATACACGTACACGCACGTGATAATTGAAAGTGTTAGGGTAAATCTCATGCAGAATGAAATATCAAAGATCTATAGTCCGTCCTTTTGCCGACTGACCGTTGAAAGGCGGTAACTGCAAATCGGTCCTTTTGTCGACTGACCGTCACAAGAAGGTAACTGCAAGTCGGTTCTTTTGCCGACTGACCGTTCCAAGGCGGTAACTGCAAGTCGGTTCTTTTGCCGACTGGCCGTTCCAAGTTGGTAACTGCAAGTCAGTTCTTTTGCCTACTGACCGTTCCAAGGCGGTTACTGCAAATCGGTCCTTTTGCCGACTGACCGTCCTAAGGCGGTAACTGCAAGTCGGTTCTTTTGCCGACCGTTCCAAGGCGGTAACTGCTGGTTTACATTATTGTATATTAAGTATCGTCTCGTTTTTGTCACTTTTACATTTACCCTGTTTACTTTTGTATAGAGGTAGTTTAGATTTCAATATTTGTGGTAATTTTTGTAGGTCCTTCTCTTGTTTACGTTTACATTTGACAGACGTGTGAATATATTTGTTGTGTTTCGAACTTTACACGCTTTCTTTCTGATCTGATTTTCTTATGGTTAATACAGATGTACATTCTCACAGTTCAATACGGGCAAGTCTATGTCTGTCATAAATAGATACACAGTATAAGGTGTGTATATGACTCAGAATGACGTTTTGTATAGTTTAATCAGTCTGTGTTGTTGAGATTCAGTTAAAATAACCTGATTATGTTTAAACGTTGCATGTATCTATATTTTCACTAGCTGACATCGTTAGCAAAGTCGTCCATTTAATTGTGAAATTCATAATTGTTTATATTCATAATTAAGGATAGAAACATATGGAAAGTGCCTTTGTTATTGAAACGTCGTACAGTCATTACGACCCATTAAATACGCTTGTTTGTAATCAATCATTAAGTTATGTATATGTCATTGTATTTCTGTTACATGTACCCAATACTTGATATATTTTCAAAGAGATAACTATTTGGTTTTCTTTTGTAAGTTTGTGTAAGATGGTAAATTTGATATCTAATGACAAATCTTATTTTCCTATCTCGTGATCTTATTTCGTATAACCAATACATTTATGGACAAATAATCGATTCCATTATCGCGCATTGAACGCAAGTCTATAAAAATAGTTAACGTTAGTTAAGCTTTTCGAATAAATTATTTTACTATGTCTTAACTACTTTTTATTAGTTGAAAAACTACAACATTTGTTAGTGTTTCTATACATACCTAGCTTATCCATTTATCTAGTGTTATTTTCAATCTTAAATATGAACACTTGTACGTTGGTAAACCAACGGCAATTAAGCCGTTTGGTTTACGAATGCTAGAATTTATTCAATCATCACAACTGAATTTAAATCAAATAATGGAAAGTAATGTCTTAGAATTTCCACCATGGCAATTTAAAACTCCCGAAGTCAATTTAACTCTCTGTACAAATAATTAGTCAAAAACAGACCCCCTCGTACTTCGCTCAAATTTTATCGAACTGCGCGACAAGAAATACTCTAACTACTTTGAAATATATACTGATGGCTCAAAAGCAGATTCATATGTCGGCTGTGCTTCCGTAAGTAAAATTCATTGTTTTAACTAAAAATTACCTCCCAACTCATCCATTTTTACAGCCGATATTCAGGCTGTTAACCTTTCTCCTGACTTTATTTCTGGCCATCATGGCGATAAATTTGTACTATTTACTGACTCTTTATCGGTATTACAGTCTATTAAAAATCTTAATTTTTCCAATCCCTTCATTAGAGAATTACTTTTAAAACTTAGTGATGTTTGTCTTCATAAAAATATTGTTTTCTGTTGGCAACCTAGTCATATAGGCATCCGAGGAAACGAGGATGCCGATAGGAGTGCAAAATCTGCCTCAGCCCTTACTGAGACAGATCTTTGCATCCCCCACACAGATTTTAAACCACTTATCAATCGATATATTTTAACCAAATGGCAAACAAGTTGGGATAATACTGTTTACAACAAATTACACGCCATTAAACCTAACGTAGGTGCCAATATCTCTACTTGCAGAGAAAGTAGGCGGGAATGCGTAGCTTTTAACCGCTGTCGCATCGGATATACTAGATTAACTCGCTCATATCTTCTAAAACGAGAAGTTTAACCTGAATGTGTTCCTTGCCAGGAACTTCTTACAGTTAATCATATTTTACTACATTGTATTGACACAGACCATATTCGGTCTAAATATTTTAATGTCAGTAACATATACGAATTATTTACGACAGTATCCGATGCTAAGCTTGTTTGCTTTCTGAACGAGATTGGTATTCTTAATAAGTTATACATTTTTAAAATGTTTATAATGCTAACGCTATACATTTTAACTGTTTAATATGTTAACTTGTTTTCATCATTCACTTTTTTTAACCTGATAGATTTTTATTTCTACTCACGTATTTTCGTTTTAACCTGATAATATTAAATTGTCGTTAAACTTCAATGAATTCGGCGCCGTATGACCTAGCAAGTGTGGGTGTGCCGTAAAATCCAAAATACAAATACAAAATACATTTATCTAATTAAACAGACATCTGCTTATGTGACCTATCCTATTTAAGCAATCCAAAACTGTATACCTGATTTGTTTAGTTAGCAACGGTTACACTGTTTAGCTTTGATTTGTTTTTACTTCATGTTTATGCTGATTTGGATATACTTTTTTGAGATTATTTGTTGGCACATTTATTTATATTGTGTACGTTATTTGGACAGATATATATCTTTCATAATGGGATGTTTTATAAAATATAAAATAAATATTAAATAATTTAGTATTTCTTGTTTTAACACCTTACGATCGATACCCAAATCAATATATCACACGTTGATGATAAAGACAGACATGGAAAATAATCTGATAGCTGAATTGTTTTTTTACATTGTATATTATTTACGTTACACGCGTATCAATTTTCATAAGAAAAATGATTGCGTTTAAAATCATAGTGATATAATGACTTATTACCGCGCAATAATACCTGCAAGGTCTACTTCCTGCAAATTGCATATTGACAGGTGCACCTCCGGTATATCAACGAACAAGACGCCGTTAATAAAAGCTAAATATTTATTTGTAAAATAAAAAGCAACAGAGCATTTAAAGGGTTCACAAACCATGGATAAAAACAGCAACACTGTGTTTGATTTATTTAAAGTTAAGTTGGATAATAATTCATGGAGACAAAGTATTGAAAACATAATCTTTAAAACCGTTTGCAGCAGAAGATCAGTGCAGAAATGACATTTTACGGGAATTTCGCATTAAAATAATCCACTCAATTTACACATGAAAAACACAGATAAAGAACTGCTTTCTACTTTTAATCTTGTCCAATACAAATGTCTAAAGTTGCTGAACAAGAAGGATTGCTTCCACTTGAAAATCACATTTTTGTTAAAGTTGAATCAATTGAAGAAAATCTTGCAAAAATGTTAAAATCCATTGAAGACAATGACATATACAAATAACAGTTATAAAAACTAATAAATAGTGGTGAGTAAAATAATTTCAAGATGCAGTAAAATGACATGATGTTTGCCAAGCAATAATACAAACTGTTCTTTCAGTTATCAAATTAAATAAAATTGAAATCGTAACTTTAAATGAAAAAGTATCCTAAATAGATTAACTTTAAATTTCTTAAACAATTTAATACATGATTTATGTTTTCATTTTCAAGTTGCAAGATTACACATTTAAAATACAAACTGCTCTTAAAATATTCATTAAAACAAGCCAGAAGCAACTACGCAGTTTAGCTAATAAAAAGCTGTTCTTCCAGTTAACATAAAAAATTATAAAGTCACTTTAAAAGAATCTCACTTGCAATATTGCAGGTTTACATTTGCTCATCTGTTGTTGTTTTTACCACTTATCTGCAGTTTTTTTTTGTGTAATTAGAATGGCACTGTGAGACATAGGGCCAGCCTTTCGACTTCAGGGCCGTGGCTCCGAGGATCTTGCCTTTGTTGAGAGAGTTTTATTATGAGGCATCTCCGAAGCAGACAGATGCCTGGAAAAGTGCTGTTAATGATGTTCAGGCCAATGAATATAACCAAAGCACACTCGTTAATATTCGATGTGCAATCAACAGAGACATTGAGGATTTGAAGGGGGATTTAGGCATATTCCTCGACAAACCGTTTACAACCGCTAATAACAGTCTTGATGGTTTCCTCAAACAAATAACCGCAACTGGTTTGACGACGCCAATCAAGAACAAGGAGGTCCTGTCTGAAGTTGATCTAGTGAAGATAGCCAGCTTTCTTCAGGACTACGAATCTTCCACTCGAATTATTCGAGAATTTGATTGGCACTTGATTGCTATTCACTTTGTTACACGTGGCCTTGGGACACACCATCAGCTTCGCCGCGACAACATGTGCTTCATATCAGATGAGTCGGGGGACATAGTTACCATAAATTATGACCTGCAACAGAGAAAACACAAGGACGGACTTGACAAAAAGTTCACATTGTTGAGAAACGCGTCTATGCAACAATAAACAAAACTGTGCCAGCAAAAGTTTTTAACTATTCCTAGAACCCAAAAGCAGATATGATGTTTAACCAATTGAATTTTCAAGCCATTTCAAATCCTGAACATGACAGTTGTTTCAAATAAACATCTGTCGAAAGAAACAAACGTAATCGTTTGCCGAATCTAAGCAAAGTTGCCAATATATCAACTAGATACACGGCATAATGCCTTCGTGAAACTACCAATGGAATGCTCAGTGACGAGGGATTTCAGGCGCGCCACATAATGTTCATGAAAAGCTCTCGAATCGAGGCATCCCTCCGGTATTACAACAGGGGTTGCTCCAATGGCCAGAAGAAACTAAGTTCTGCCTTGTCCAAGCTAAGCTTGTGGAGGGTAAAAATAGTATGCCACACCGACTTTAAGCACATAAAAATAAATCTGCCATTCAAAGACTTTAAAGGTGCTTCTCACGTGTCGGAAAGTGTTTTTCTCCTGGACATTGTAAACAAACGTCTTGCCGTTGATCACTTAACTTACGCTCAGAATTATGTTCGTGTTGCTTTTTTTTCTTTTCGTCACCAAGAGTAATTCCTCACTTTTGCCTGGCCGTGGCACCTCGAGATATCTTAAATACGCCATTTGTAATAGAGAACAAAGTTCAAAAAGAGAGCGGAATAATGATTGGCTTGTAGTCGTGCACCTGTCCAATCAGAATGCATGATACAACAATTAAGCTAAGTAACCAGTGAACTTCCTCGCCAAGAGAAAGAGAAGTTGTTTCGCTTAGATTTAAAGTATCTGGACAGAAGGACCGGAAGAGTTACGATTTTCTACCGGAACTCAACGAAATCTATCGGACATGTCCGATAGTCCGACGCCCTTCGCGAAATCTGAAAAACAAAAAACTCAAGAGTTTCACTTATTCAGAAACTGGTGTTTTTATTTTTAATCTTATTTAACATAGATGTATTCAAACATTAAATTTTTATGAGCAATTAAAATTGAATTGTAGAAATATATAAAATATATATATTTTCAAGCATATCAAACGTACAAAATTGGTTTAAAGTAATTGACCTTACATAAATGTTGATATTAAAATTAATGTATGTCTTGGAGAGTAGGCAATGTTGATTATTTTTATTAATCCATATCGTCAGTATACAATAAATGACATAGTCATTATCTTATGTAGGCACAGCCACTTTAATGAATGTTTAGTATTTAATGCATTGCCCCCCCCTCCCCCCCCCCTCATCCATCTAACATATTGACGACGTCCAGCTATAAATGTATAAATGGAAAATAAATACACTGATGTGTGTGTTGAATAGGCTAACATGCGTTCCATACTTTCGCTGGAAAACCTCCGTCATCATTTATACCCTTTATTGCCTATAGTTTTAATTACAACTGTTGGGACCTTGTTTGTATATTGTCTGTATACGCTTTCTAAAATGATGGTGACATTAAAACCCGCAAGGACTCTGATTTACTGGTATTAAACCTACACTGTTTACAAATGTATTACAACGTTGATCTGAACAATACTTATTATAAAGAAATATTTATCTCGACAGGAAGTAAAACGAATACTTGTATTTATGTATACAATTGACGGATATTGCCATATCCAGGTCAGTTGTCACTTATAATTGTTATGAATGTGAATCTGATTCAGAATCAACTGGGGAAACACGTAATACAAATTAATCATATACAATGACTTACGTTAAAATATATAAGCTGCGACCACTTATAAACAGCCATGACAATAGGGATAATTATGCTGGCGAGGCGTTAACGAAAGAGTGGTACTTACTACATACACAACCATGCCCGGATCCAGAGGTTTTGAGCTGGGGACGGGGAGGGGGCGCGCTGATTGGTCCGGAAAAAAACATGTAGTAAAATGTCGGAGATGAGTTCTACCTAAACAAAAGGTAATAGTTTTAATGATTTTTATTAAACTGGCTCTGAAAGTCTGAACATAGGGACACATACACATTTAGCAACATAACTATGTTGTTGAAAACTAGTTCGAATTCTTCCAAATATATGACGGAATAGGAAAGTTTTGTAGGTGAGAAGCTTAGGCCTAGTGCAGAGGTAAGTTGTTTAGGCCTGGTGTTTAGGTCAGGTGTTGAGGTCAGGTGTTTAAGTATGTTTTGTAGATCAGTTGTTTAGGTCAGGTGTTTAGGTCAGGTGTTTAGGTCAGGTATTTAGGACAGGTGTTTAGGTCAGGTGTTTAGGTCAGGTATTAAGGTCGGTTGTTTCGGTCAGTTGTTCAGGACAGGTATTTAGGTCAGTTGTTAAGGTCAGGTGTGTAGGTCTGGTGTTTAGGTCAGGTGTGTAGGTCAGGTGTTTAGGTCAGGTGTGTAGGTCAGGTGTTTAGGACAGGTATTTAGGTCAGGTGTGTAGGCCAGGTGTTTAGGACAGGTATTTAGGTCAGTTGTTTAGGTCATTTGTTTAGGTCAAGTGTTTAGGTCAGTTGTTTAGGTCAGGTGTGTAGGCCAGGTGTTTAGGACAGGTATTTAGGTCAGTTGTTTAGGTCATTTGTTTAGGTCAAGTGTTTAGGTCAGTTGTTTAGGTCATTTGTTTAGGTCAAGTGTTTAGGTCAGTTGTTTAGGTCAGGTGTTTAGGTCAGTTGTTTAGGTCAGGTTGTTTAGGACAGGTGTTTAGGTCAGTTGTTTAGGTCAGTTGTTTAGGACAGGTGTTTAGGTCAGTTGTTTAGGTCAGTTGTGTAGGTCAGGTGTTTAGGTCAGGTGTGTAGGTCAGGTGTTTAGGTCAGTTGTTTAGGTCAGGTGTGTTGGTCAGGTGTTTAGGTCAGTTGGTTAGGTCAGGTGTTTAGGTCAGTTGTTTAGGTCAGTTGCTTAGGTCAGGTGTTTAGGTCAGGTGTGTAGGTCAGGTGTTTAGGTCAGTTGTTTAGGTCAGTTGCTTAGGTCAGGTGTTTAGGTCAGGTGTTTAGGTCAGGTGTGCTGGACAGGTATTTAGGTCAGGTGTGTAGATCAGGTGTTTAGGTCAGTTGTTTAGGTCAGTTGTTTAGGTCAAGTGTTTAGGTCAAGTTTGTAGGTCAGGGGTGTAGGTCAGGTGATTAGGTCAGGTGGTTAGTTCTTGTGTTTAGGTGAGGGGTGTAGATCATGTGCTTAAGTAAGGTGTTTAGGTCAGGTGTTTAGTCCAGGTGGTTAGGTCAGGTGTGTAGGTCAGATGTTAAGGTCAGGTGGTTAGGTCACGTGTGTAGGTCAGGTGTTAAGGTCAGGTGTTTAGGTCAAATGTTTAGGTAAGGTATGTAGGTCAGGTTTGTAGGTCTGGTGTTTAGATCAGGTGTTTATGACAGGTATTTAGGTTAGTTGTTTAGGTCAGTTGTTTAGGTCAGGGGTTCAGGTCAGATGTTTAGGTCAGGTGTTTAGGTCAGGTGTTTAGGTCAGGTTTGTAGGCCTGGTATTTAGGTCAGGGGTTTAGGTCAGGTGTTTAGGTCAGGTTTGTAGGCCTGGTATTTAGGTCAGGGGTTTAGGTCAGGTGTTTAGGTAAGATGTTTACGTAAGATGTTTAGGCCTGGTATTTAGGTCAGGTGTTCAAGCCAGCTGTTTAGGTAAGGTGTTTAGGTCGGTGTTTAGGCATGAAGTTTAGGCAAGGGGTTTAGGTAAGGTGTTAAGGTCGGTGTTTAGGCCTGGTGTTAAGGCAGGGTGTTTAGGTAAGGTGTTTAGGTCGGCGTTAAGGCCTGTTGTTTAGGCAAGGTGTTTAGGTAAGGTGTTTAGGTCGGTGTTAAGGCCTGGTGTTTAGGCAAGGTGTTTAGGTAAGGTGTGTTAGTCAGGGGTTTAGGCAAGGTGTTTAGGTAAGATGTGTAGGTCAGGGGTTTAAGCAAGGGGTTTAGGTAAGGTGTTTAGGTAAGGTGTTTAGGTCGTTGTTAAGGCCTGGTGTTTAGGCAATGTGTTTAGGTAAGGTGTGTAGGTCATGGGTTTAGGCAATGTGTTTAGGCAAGGTGTGTAGGTCAGGTGTTTTAGCCAGATGTTTAGGTAAGGTGTTTAGTTCAGGTGTTAACGTCAAGTGTTTATCTCAGGTGTTTAGGTAAGGTGTTTAGGTCAGGTGTGTTTGTCAATTGTGTAGGTCAGGTGTTTAGATCAGATGATTAGTCCTGGTGTTTAGGTAAGGTGTTTCGGTAAGGTGTTTAGTTCAGGTGTTTAGGTCAGGTGTCTAGGTCAGGTGTGTAGGTCAGGTGTTTAGGTCAGGTGTCTAGGTCAGGTGTTCAGGTCAGATGTTTCGGACAGGTTTTTAGGTCATGTGTTAAAGTTAGGTGTTTAGGTCAGTTGTTAAACCAGGTGTTTATGCCAGTAGTTTAAGCCACGTGTTTATGTCAGATGCCTAGGCCACGAACTTAGGTTAAATGTTTAGGCAAACTCTTTAGGTAATCCAAAAATAGTACACTGATAAGCGGAATCGTGACGCAATAACTTAAATAATTTTAAAACAGAATCATGTTTTTCTACTCGTCATGGACAAGCGATCAACAAACTGTTTTAATAATGTGGGTAAAAGTGGAACTTTAATCCCTTATTGTATTGGTATAACTAACATAAGATCACAAAACCCAATGATATAGTGTTTTCTTTAAAACACATAAGTGGTTTACTTTAAATGTTGGTTTTCAATTGATAACTAGAAATCTACGCTTTAAAATGAGGAAATGTGTCGATAATATTATGTGCGTGACTTATGACACACAAGCAGACTAATATTTGTCGCAGTGAAAAAACGGGCGCTGATAAATACGCATTTTCAATACGTCACCGAATAATCTTCAGGAAGATGGACCGCTCCACAAAGTTTACTGTACCAGTTAATTTTAATGACATTTAATGGACTTGTTGCAATAAACAAAGGTGCAGTCACGTGATGTCAGCTTATATGTGCTATTAAAAAGCTTGCATTTAACTTTCTTACCGCTATATAATTAAAACAGACCGAATGATCAATAAATTAAATGCAGTACCAAAAAACTTACCGTTGTCTTAAGCGGTAATAATATTTATAATAATAATAATTATTATAATAATAATAATAATAATATTATTATTATTATTATTTATAATAATAATAATAATAATAATAATAATAATAATAACAATAATAATAATAAAAAATAATAATAATAATAATAATAACAATAATAATAATAAAAATAATATAATTATAATAATAATAATAATAATTATAATAATAATAATAATAATAATAATAATAATAATAATAATAATAACAATAATAATAATAATGATGATGATGACGAACAACAGAAAATATAGGAAAATGAAATTTTGCAACACCATCTACTCCATCAAAACATAATTCACATGTTAGAAAGGAAAATGCCGAACACTTCAATAATGAGGCGATGACAGTACTTTATACCCACTCGAGGGTATACTAGACATTAAGGATTTTCCTTGTTTGAAAACATTAGCTAGCAGGACATAAATTATACATGTTGACACTTAACTGTACAATTCACACTAAAGGTTGCTGTGCTGCGGTCCCTGCTAAACAGTGTTAGTCGTATTTAAGACTGTAGACATTGTTAATGGGAGGTTAAAGCCGCAATGGCACATGTTGATTTCGCATAATTTGAAAATGTGCACAGGAGTAACTTTGTTGAACCTAGATAAATACAGGATTATATACATACATGCTAAGAATCTGAGTATGCCTTACTCTGAAAGAAATTGCTGTTTAATATTTAAACATATTATCAGTTGTTTACAAGTGGACTCTGGATTCATGGCCCACGAATATATATGTACGAATATGTACGAACACTGGAACAAAACGGGATACTTTACTGACGACCACGGCGAGAAGTGAAGTACACAAACAACTTTACAACGTTAACGCGAGCTTAGATGACGGAAGCTTAAATAAACGACCATCTCCCAACAACTGGAAAGCAGGGAGTAGTAACTGCAGCAACAACTTGGAAAACAACACGTTTAATTTAAGAAAAAGCGGAAGTATTTATCGGAAACCATTGGGCCCGACCATGTTCCTGATTTTGTTATCAATCATCATTTGTCAAGCAGGTATATTATATTACATTTTGTCAGATTGAAATACATATCATGTTTTTCTTTCAGGTAACAGACCTGCTATAAAACACTTACATATATTATTTCTTCAGTTGCTTACGTTATGTAAACATTTATATCTTAGTAAGTTTATTCTTTGTTTTATTAAACCTGTAAATGATGCTGGTATCTTATGTTGCATAAACGGACACAATGATCTTTGATCGTAGAATGTATATATTGACATACATTAATGCACATAATCAAATTCTGAAATTTTAAACTTTTTTAACACTGTTTTTAGAAAAATAATAATAAAATAGGAAGTAAAAGATCTGAGCCTTCCCAAAACAAAAATTAAAAAACCCTATTCGGCCAGTGCACTGATTGACCGTTCCAAGGCGGCAACTATTGCTTGTTTTCTTTTTTGTGTCTTGTACCTGTTTGTTGTTGCTTTTATATTTACACTGTATGTATTAGTCCAGAGGTAGTTCAGATTGAAATATTTATGGAAATTCCTATTTGATGTTCTCTTCCTATTAAATATTGTTGTGCCCGTTTATTTTTTCTTGGATCACATGACGGAAATAATTGGTGTCCAAATTATTTTATGGGTCATATTCACCAGATGACACAGCTGATCCTAAGTTGACTGTTTCGTTTGTATATCATTTTTATGTTGAAAAATAAGCTGTAAAGTTTACGTTAATTCGATATATGTTTACTTTATAGATCAGATTGAGTCGGATAGCTGCTCCGAGGGTTTATTTTTAAATAACAGTGTTTGTGCTCAATGCACATCAAACTGTCAACGTTGCAATCAGCTTGACACATGTGACTTGTGTACACCTGGATTTTACATACGCAATAAAAAATGTTCTAAGTGTACTTTGGGTTGTACGAACTGTCTTTCATTTAAAGAATGTCTATCATGTACAGAAGAATACGTCTTGTCAAATGGTGGGTGTCTTAATTGTTCCGCAATTTGTGATGATTGTTCCGAGCCAGGAATTTGTAAAGTTTGTAAATCTGGATATTATGCCACAAGCAACAACGGATGCAATCCATGCAGAACCAACTGCAGTATGTGCTCAGATGAGACAAACTGCCAATCATGCATACACGGATATTACCTTCAAACCTCTGACTGCATCGAATGTCCAGAAGGATGCTACGGCAAGCAATGCAGTAGAGACTATGGGGAGTGTAGCAACGGCTGTGTTGTTGGATTTTATACACAGTTTTGCAATATTTCATGTTCCGAAGGGTGTAGAGACAAAACATGTTATCAAGATAACGGGATCTGCACAACTGGGTGTAATGAAGGTTATTATGGTTCATCATGTCAGCCATGCCCTGAACTGTGTATAAACAGAACATGTACTGCTTTTGACGGCAGATGTATACATGGCTGCGTAAATGGGTATTATAAAGATAACAATAAAGGCCAGTGTAACAAATGCCCAGATAATTGTAAACATTGTCTACATTGGTTTTCATGTACATCGTGTATTGAAGGTTTCTTTGGACAGAACTGCAGCTCGCCTTGTCTATATTGCATGCCAGGTGGGTGCGCATTAGATGGCATCTGTATAAATGGGTGTAGAGATGGATTTTACCAAAAGCAATCTAGATGTTTGCATTGTCCAGACAATTGTTCTAAGTGCAATTCTACGAGATCCTGCATAGAATGTAAATCCGGCTATTTCGGAAACAGGTGTGAACTTAAGTGCCCTTTGAACTGCCTTGCATGCAATGATTTGGACAACGAGCAAACAGGTGCATGTATTAATTGTAGTCACCACACCTTCGGGGAGTTTTGTGAGTTTTCTTGCAGCGCAAACTGCCTCATGACATCAAATGCGGTCTCAAGCTGCTTCCAGGAAAATGGATCATGTCATCACGGCTGCATTGGTGGATTCACGGGACATAACTGCACAGAAGGTATCTTGTAAATATGCTTATATGTTATCAAAAGTGATTCAAAGGTAGATCTGGAAAAAGCGAACATTTATAGCATTTTTTTTTCGCGATCGTTGCTATCTAACAATAAAGCAAATCAAGGTCAGTCTCTACGCAGAAATTATAACCAAATGTCCCAAAATAGTGGTAAGATAATGTAACAGGTATTTAAGCAACTGTCTGATACCATCATTAAAGGCAAATAATAAGGTGAAGGACAGATAATGAGCATAACGTCAATGTAACGTGTTAAAAACTTTAGTCAAGCAATATATTGTATAGTTATAAACATATCTAAACTTCTTATAGTTGTATCATGTGAAGCTGTTTAATATACAATTGTTCCACTGGTGCCTTGTTCAAGGGGCGGTATTGCGCGTTGCAGAAGTTGTCGATTATGATAGAAGATATAATTTGTTACAATTGATTCTCAGACGTTTCACATATATAGTGGAGTTTCTTCTCAAAGTCAGTATTTCCAACTTATATGGACATGAAATGGCCTGTTATAAAATTGTTGCTTTGTTTGCTGTTTTATTTACTTGAAGAAATGACAATTGAACATGTTCTTATGTTTCTCAGAAATTCCCAAATCCCAACAACGTCCTATGGTTCCAGCGATTTTGGGCTCGGCTCTTGGCGTGGTAGTGTTTGTGGCAGCTCTATGTTCATTGGTTCTGCTAGCAAAGTAATCATCTTGTCTTTTTATGCTGTGTGTTCGCTCACATCAGCGTTTAAATTCATAACTAGTATAAATTAAAAACAAGTTTTTTTTTCTCGCCTTGAGCCCGGACGAAGTAAATTGCTTTCTTCTAAAACATGACACGATCGCATACGAAAATCATATCTTCTTACTTAGGTTGTGAAAAGAGGCTTATTCCAGTATAGGACTTGAATAACTGTGAAAGGATTAAATGATAATAGACAAGTCCACTGAAACGGGACATTTCATACTAAAAATGCAGTAAACAAAGATAATAGTTTTAAAATGATAATTAAAACATTAATCGCAACACGTATTTCGTTTCTTTAAGTATATATATTGTATTGTTTAGTTTAAATTGCCATATGACTCACAAAGCAACCTTGTATATTCAAGTACACAGTGTACGGTCTTTCATTATTCAGATGGAGACTCAAGCAGAAACCCAAATCAAACATAGGTGTGGATACTGACGTACCATGTACCACGCAGAACGCTATACATAACTCTTCTGCTGGTAACGATGAAACCATCGTCAGTTTGGGTAAACAGTCCGATGTTGCTAACCATGTATATGCAGTCGTCCTAGAAACGTGTCATTTGAATCAGAAAAGTACAAACTTAGACATAGACCAATGTATCGCTGGTGATAATGTGTACGATGTCAGCACGACTGAGTGGAAACAGACGAGTTCTCATCGGCATCCAAAGGCTGAAGCGGTACCATCGGGAGTCGAAACATACACCCATATTAGTCATGTGAATAAAACGGGACGTGATGGACAACACAAAGATGAGGTGATGTTATATGACCATGTAGCGCATGAGTTGGGTCGTCAGGGAAACGATGGGACATATGATGTCGCCAGGATCTTTCAAGGAAACAGACAATACAAAGGTACGGAAATGATGATGGCGTCGAGTAGGCAATGCTATGGCGACGGAAGTCACGATTGCGAGGACACATACAGTCATACTAACCATCAGTTAACCAGAGACAATGCAGATGATACAATATATAACACGGCTATTGATCTTACGTCGCCTCAGAATATGGAACATGCTAAATCAAACTAGATACCAAAGTCAGTCGGAAAGAGCGGGGAGCAGGAGTAAAGTTCTTATAACCATGTGGCAATACATATTGAAACAAGGAAATCTAATAAGGATAGTATTGAATGGACGTATTTGTTTAAAAACAATTGAACATATAATTAACACGATTGGTGATGGAACGCCATTCACATCATTTAAACCTTATTGAAACCAATGCATTTGTTTTCCGCGCGTTCTTCCCATATTAAGAATGAACAATAACACCTGTTCGATTGTAAGTGAGGCTTTTGACCTAACAAATGATTAACAAATGAAATGATACCATTATTGGGTGTACTTTTTATCAATTTATCACTCCTCATTGGAACTGGTGCTAGTTTTTACGAATTAATAGGCACAAAGTATGAATGACTTAAACATAAGTTTTAATGCTTGACTTGTCATTACCGGTCAAGGCCATGGAGATTATATAATAGTACTGCCAGTGTTTTTCTTGTGGAATGTTATAAAGTCATATAATTAGAACCACTTGACAAAAAAATAAGGTTTTTGACTGTTAATAAACAAATAAAATTTACTAAAACCACCCATCGTCATGAAATTGTACTCTTTTGCTTTTGTCTATAATCTTGATTTCATTGTTTTGCTTGCGACCATAGTGATGACAATTCATTATTGAGCTATTTTACCCTTACATGTTCTTTTAAACTACATTTAATTTCCGGAGAATAATGATTTTACTATGTTCTACACGCACAGGATTATATGTAGATATGATGCCATTCTAAATATTGTGATAGCTTTAACTCATATGAATAAAGGGGTGACATTGCGTTTAACTGTATTAGCATTTTGTAGCTGTAACAAGCAAAGCAAAAGTAAATGTGATGAAGTCAAATCGTCCAGTCTCTACTAGTTATATTAGGAGTATTGTTTTTATCGCATTGTATAAAGTGTGCTTTTAATTTTAAATCGCCATCCACAACGGAAATCGTTGCAATATGGTGTTACAAGATAAGTGGAGAATTTTGTAAAATAGCAATTTAAAGAACGTATCTTAAGTATGTGACATCCGATTGGATGGTCAACCATAACACGATCTCGTCAAGTGGATCACAGTCTACTTTGTTGTAATCATTTAATCTGAATTTGGTTTAAATGTCATTTATGTTCATTAAAAGATTACTGTTTAGAAAGAATAGCTGACTGACATTATATTTTAATCGTTATAATTTACAAAAGGTGTTTTTAATTGTACAAATTGCATTGTAATTTGTTTATGTATATGTTGTCAATAAACGTTCAAATGTGTACTTACAAAAAAAATGAGACACGTGACTTCAAAAGTGTAGAACAACTGCCAACTCAAAGGTGAAGTGTCTACTGTATTAAGCAGTAATTTCAGATTGAATGGGACACGTGACTTAAGTCTGACACATGAAATGCCTATATAACCTACCAATATTTAAACATCTTTACGATCTTTTTTCTCCTACGCAAACTGAATAAGTGACATAAGTATATAGTTTCCCCTTCCTAATATCTCAATGCATTTATTTGGAGTTTTCGGTTTTTTAGCTCACCTAAGCACAAGGTGCTCAAGGGGAGCTTTTGTGATACCGCTTCGTCCGTCGTCCGGCGTCCGTCGTCCGTCGTCCGTCGTTCGTCGTCAGTCGTTCGTCGTCCGCCGTCAACATTTACCTTGTGAACACACTAGAGGCCACAATTTGTATCCAATCTTCATCAAACTTGGTCAGAATGTTTGTCTACATCAAATCTTGGATGAGTTCATTATTGGGTCACCTGGAGTCAAAAAGTAGGTCACGAGTTCAAATTTTAGGAAAAAATGTGAACACACTAGAGACCACATTTGTAGCCCAATCTTCACCAAACTTGGTCAGAATGTTTGTCTACATAAAATCTTGGATAAGTTCGTAACTGGGTCTCGTGGGATCAAAAAGTAGGTCACTA
The DNA here is from genome assembly GCA_007844125.1 of Sinonovacula constricta. Lineage (NCBI taxonomy): Eukaryota > Metazoa > Mollusca > Bivalvia > Cardiida > Solecurtidae > Sinonovacula > Sinonovacula constricta. The sequence goes on from CM017571.1 coordinate 52,380,091, forward strand.
GGTCAAATCTTAGAAAAAGCTTGTGAACACACTAGAGGCCACATTTATAGCCCAATCTTCACCAATCTTGGTCAGAACATTTGTAGGCATGAAGTCTTGGATGAGTTCGTAACTGGGTCACGTGGGGTCAAAAAGTAGGTCATTAGGTCAAATCATAGAAAAAGCTTGTGAACACACTAGAGGCCACATTTATAGCCCAATCTTCACCAAACTGGGTAAGAATGTTTAGCTCCATGAAATCTTGGAAGAGTTCGTAACTGGGTCACGTGGTGTCAAAAAGTAGGTCACTTAGTCAAATCTTAGAAAAAGCTTGTGAACACACTAGAGGCCACATTTATATCCCAATCTTCACCAAACTTGGTAAGAATGTTTGTCTGCATGAAATCTTAGAAGAGTTCGTAAATGGGTCACGTGGGGTCAAAAAGTAGGTCACTAAATCAAATCTTAGAAAAAGCTTGTGAACACACAAGAGGCCACATTTATAGCCCAATCTTCACGAAACTTAGTCAGAATGTTTGTTTGCATGAAATCTCGGATGAGTTTGTAACTTGGTCACGTGGGGTCAAAAGGTAGGTCACAAGGTCAAATCTTAGAAAAAGCTTGTAAACACACTAGAGGCCTTATTTATAGGCCAATCTTCATCAAACTTTGTCAGAATGTTTGTCTACATGAAATCTTGGATGAGTTCGTTATTGGGTCTCGTGGGGTCATAATGTTGGTCACTAGGTTAAATTTTAGAAAAAACTTGTGAAAACACTTAAGAGGCTACATTGATGGCCCAGTCTTCACCAAACTTGACCATCATGTTTGCCAATATGAAATCTTACATATGTTTTGAAGTGAGTCATCTGGATTCAGTAGGTTACTTGGTAAAATTCTACAAAATGTTATCAACCCAGTGGCCACACTAATGGTCCAATCTTCACCAAAGATTTCTAAAGTAAATAACTCTTAATTACTTAATGCCAGATTTGAGCCTACGTAAAGCCTGTGTCATCAGGTGAGCGATTAAGGGCCAGCATGGCCCTCTTGTTATATTTCTACTCTTTAAACTATGATGTATGTTGACATTTATGTTCATACATAGTGGTTTAAATAGCAATCATGAGTGACAAAATACAATTAAATAACTTAATAAGCAATGCATGGTATTAAAAGCTATACGTTATGCAAACAATATGAAATTCAACTGATTGTTGTATCGTTTCACCAGCCTAAAAAAGGAAAAGGCAATACAGTCAAAGGAATCCAGATAAAATTACCAAATTAGGATAAAAAGGAACTATCGCAACAACAATAACAACAACAACAACAATAATAACAATAATAATAATAATAATAATAATAATAATAATAATAATAATAATAATAATAATAATAATAAAAATAATAATAATAATAATGGTGATGATAATGATGATGACGATGTGATGATGTTGATTATACTGATGTTGCTGCTACTAATTATGTTGATGACAATGACGAAGGTGATGATGATCATTATGTTGATGTTGATGATGACGACGACGATAATGATAATGAAGATGATGAGTAGGAAGAGGGAGCGGAGAAGGTGAAGGTGGAGTTGTGAATAAAGATTATAATTATACTAATTCTAATGAACATGCTGATCCTGACTATGCTGATTTATTACTGATGGTTGTGACGTTGTTGTTGTTGTTGTTGATGATGATGATGATGATGATGATGATGAGGATGATGATGATGATGATAATGATGATGATGATGATGATGATGATGATGATGTGATGATGATGATGAGGATGAGGATAACGACGATTACAAAACTGATGGTCATGATGATGAGGATTTGTTGAACGAGGATGATGCTGATGATAATAATAATAATAATAATAATAATAATAATAATAATAATTATAATAATAATTATAATTATAATAATACAATAATAATAATACAATAATAATAATAATTAAAATAAATATAATACAAATAATAATAATCATAATAATTATCAAAATAATAATGATGGTAATAATTTTAAAAAAAACATATTTGACCAAAGAATGGTATATATTACGAATAGTGTTGGACCTTGAAAACCTCAGTCATGGCAATTGTACAACCTATATAAAATATGTTTATAGAACAAAAATGTCAAATTTCCAAATAAAGTACACCAGTGTGTTTCGTTGTGTTACGTAGTTTTATTATAAACATTTACATTCAGCATCGTGTGCACAGGAGTTAATGGACAAGTATAAAGTGGTATATATTTTTGTATATATTAACATCGAAATGTACGAACATGTTAAATTATGTAATCTACATGTATATTGTGTTTATCTTTGATGATAAGATATGTTCATATTGTTTATAATCTATTATATATTATAATTTCTAATTTCGTTTTTATTTACAATTTATCTGATATAACTAAAATTCATTGAATATTATCTGGAGTACACAATCAAATGCCTTACAAACGGCAAATTGCTGCTCGCGAAAAAAGACAACCGAATTCAAACAAAACACTTAAGACAAGCCCAGCTCCGTACAGAAACCAATAAAGGCATATTTACATCTAAGTATATAATGATTGATTACGTTGTATAGATGCATCTTATGTATACAACGAGTGATTTGTTTCAGTAAATGCGAAACTAATTGTTAATTATATACGTCTATATTATGAAGTTTACTGTAGTTTCAAATAAGTCTAATATTATTTGGATAAAATGAATTAATTATTTAGTTGTACATTTAATAGGAAAATAAGAAAATGTCTTAAGAATTACCACAGATATTTAAATCTAAACTATCTCTACACAAAGACAAACAGGGGGAATTTAAAGGTCACAAAACACAGAGACGAGACACAACAAGTACACAGAAAAATGAGCAGTTACCACATTAGGCTTAAGCCTGGTTTGTGGAGCGCTCCAACCTCGCAATTTTTGGTAATACATTTAAGGCACAAACTTGCTTATTACAATCATACTAGTCTAAATGTATTTAAAAGTTAATATTAAAACATGGAGATAAATTAAACACAACGAGGCATTGAAGTCACACATTTAAGTATTGCATATCATTTGTTAATTCGTAGCCATATTGCTAGTCTAGAGATTGAAAGTTGTACAATGGTGAGGGGTGTTATAACAGCAACCATTCGTGAGAGTCATGCTCACTTACATAACTTATACACGTAAATAGAACAAGGACATACAATCTCCAAAAAAATGACCAGAAAACAAATAATATTATATGTGTCTCAAATCGAAAACACTTTTATTATAATTATGACAAAACGAAACTATATATATATATATATATATATATATATATATATATATATATATATATATATATATATATATATATATATATATATATATATATATACATATATACAATTAATAAATGAATTGTTTCTTATGAAAGAATATGCATCACATCGTAAACATATTTCCATTTTGCCTTACTTAAGTCATAGAAGTTATTATTATCTTTGGGTAAAGTTCAAAACATGATATAACGCTTTCAGAAGAAATAAAACAATAATCTTCATTACATCTTCAAAATAGCTAAAACGTTAAACAACCGGATACCATGCACATGGATTGTACATTCAAAACGCTATATTTGCTCTCACAAAGACACGCCATATCCGCTTGATACATGCTATCACGAGCTGTCAGCTTGTAAAAGTATGATAATATCAATACTAATGGGTGTTTTAAGTATACATTCAGTGAATTTGTGATCAAATACAATCCCCGCTTTCGCTGTTACTTGTTAGTTTGAGTATATCGTCCCAATTCATGCATTGTTATCCGGAAACAGGGTTTACTTAAAGCTGTTATAATCTAACTGATCTTTGCACTCGAAGTGCGCCGGTTTTTATCGCGAACGGCACCGGGCACGAACCTTTAAATTGTCATTATCCTATAATGATATGGTGCTGAGGGGGGGGGGGGGGGGGGGGGGGTGATGATTATTATTATTATTATTATTATTATTATTATTATTATTATTATTATTATTATTATTATTATAAAAAGACGAATGATTAAAAAGTTGATATTGCTTTAATTTGACAGTTACAATTCAATAACAATGATACTACTACTTCTATCACTACTACTACTACTAAAACTTCTACTACTACTACCACTACTACTACTACTACTACTACTACTACTTCTACTACTACTACTACTACTACTACTATTACTAATACTACTACGACCACTACTTCTACTATTACTACTACTACTACTACTACTACTACTACTACTACTACTACTACTACTTCTACTATTACTAGTACTACTACCACTACTTAAAATAATAATAATTGTACTAATATTACTACTACTACTACTACTACTACTACTACTACTACTACTACTACTACTACTACTACTACTACTACTTCTTCTACTATTACTACTACTACTACGACCACTACTTCTACTATTACTACTACTACTACTACTACTACTACTACTTCTACTATTACTAGTACTACTACCACTACTTAAAATAATAATAATTGTACTAATATTACTACTACTACTACTACTACTACTACTACTACTACTACTACTACTACTACTACTACTACTTCTTCTTCTACTATTACTACTACTACTACTACTACTACAACTACTACTACTACTACTACTACTACTACTACTACTACTACTACTACTACTACTACTACCACCACTGCTGCTGTTATTAAAAGGTTGAGATTGACTGTAACAAAAACACTTATGGTGTATCCACTTCACACATCACAATATCGATATTGAAATCTTTATAATATAAATTATTAAGAGGCCTGGAAAATGGGTCCACCCTATGAATAGCATAGTTTAATGTCAGTTTTATTTTTATTTTTCAGAACCGAACACGTTTATATACCAAAAATTATTCCATTCAAAGACTACGAATAAAATGGTGGCAATCAGTATCAGTAACGTTTACTTCTTTTATTTTGAGATGTCTGCGTGAAAAAAAAAAATCAAATATAATTGAACATACAAACGTAATAATATTTGTAATAATAGTATTAATTTCATTTATGTTAAGCATAATAATGAACATAATTGCTTTGGTTGTATTGTTATTTCTACAAAGCTAAGACAAATGTCATAATCAGTTACCATTTATGCAAAGGTAATCTATTATTTATTGTAAATTAGAGATTTATTATGAACAAACGCAAGGTCGTCTAATGTTTATGTATAAAAACGGTATGCAGTAAGGAATTGTCTTTTGGCGTATGGGAACAGGTCCGAAAACAAACAACAGAACGTCGCATATACTTTGACGGTCATGCAGTTCATCTTCCTAACAAAAGCAATTTAAATTAAAGAAATGATACACACATTTGGAACATTGACAAATTACATTCACATTCGATGATAGAGAAACAGTTTAAACTACAATCTTATTTAATCCTGAAATTACCAACGTTGAATAATAAATGAAAATTAATTAATGAAATCGCTAAACTATAAAAGAATAATAACACGGCGTCATCAAAACGACGATTTTATTAACAATTACGTCTAGACGACGTGCTCTTGCGTGGCAAAGATAATAAGAAAACATGACAGATGATTGTTCCGTGAGTTGGCTGTACTTAAGTGATTTGTAAACATATCAAGAAATAGCTTGAAATAAAAAGAGGGAAAATTGGCAGTTATTTTGCCTACACATTCAAAATAGCATCATAATATTTCATTGTCATTTATATTTAATTACGACAAAGGAAATATGGTGGATAACTGCAGAACAAAATATAAACGAACGTTAAAAGGCAGATATTGCCAAAATGTTGCCTCATTCTTTCTTTTAACTAAACTTAGAAAAAAGATAACTGCCGTTTATGACATCTGTTATCGATTTTTAGAAACATAAAAATTTACTGCGCTTAGATCAAGAATAAAAAGTATTTTGTTCCTTATTTGGTAATAAATTATAAATTTGTACCGATGTTTTTTTCAACAGTAGCAGCATCAATTGGCATCGTTTCACTAGATCATTCAAAGAAATTCAAATGGCGTCACGTTCACTATCAAATTGTAAGAAATTTAGGAATTTATCGATGTCAGGTTAAGGAGATAGGATGGTTAACCAAATAATGATTGACTTAATGGTACCTGACCAAATGGTGATTACCCAAATTATGGTTGGCGTACTGATGGTTGAAAAAATAATGTTTGACAAATGATGTTTGACTACATGATGATTGACGAAATAATGGCTGACCATATGAAACCTGACTAAATGATAGTTGACCAACTGATTTGTGACCAAATGAGTTTTGTCGAAGTGGTGGTTGCTCCGTTGATAGTTGCCAAAATGATGGTCGTGACCAAATGATTGCTTTTGCCCAAAGGATTTTGGCTAAATTATTGTTTTCAAGATAACGGTTGAACACATGATGGTTTTAACCAAATGATGTTTGTGACCAGATAATGAGTGTGAAAAATAATTGCTGACCAAGTAATATCTGACACCGAATGAATTTGATCGAATATGTGTTGTCCAAATAATCGTTAACCAAATGAATGTTTGCCACTTGTTAAGTGACCAAATGATGAATTGACCTAAAACTAGTAGACTTAATGGTTGCTGACTAAATGTATGTTGATTGTAAATGTAGATTGACAAAAATCTCCAATGATCCAGCGATACGAATACTTTACATTGGAAACAAAAACATGGTAATTGCCACGGATTACACGACACACAATAGAGAACAGGATTAGAAAGTACCATTGACCATACCTATTATTTTTACTTTAAATAAAGCAATTCCGTTTTAATACGTTTGTTCTAGATTGTTTCTGTACTTTGGTATTATTCCTAAATATTCTAACTGGATGTAATAGCGCAATCGGTAGAGCGTCTGTTCCAGTTACGGGAGTGCCCGGGTTCGATCCCATTAAAATGGTTGTGGTTACGCCCAATCAAACACAAGAGTAGTTCTACGAAAGGCTGGCAATGTGTTAGGATAATGTGACAGTGTGTGGTATCATGCCAGATATTCATGGTAGGTTTGTTCTAACCCGTCTCTTAGCTCAACGACATATTGGTACACAATTCTGACTGCTTCATCATCACAATTCTCTCAGAATCATCATATGACCCCGAACTCGTTCTATCTATCTATCTATCTATCTATCTATCTATCTATCTATCTATCTATCTATCTATCTATATATCTATCTATATATCTATCTATTTATCTATCTATTTATCTTTCTATCCATCTATCTATCTATCTAACTATTTATCTATCTATCTAATCTATCTATCTATCTACTATCTCATCTAGTCTATCTATCTATCTATCTTCTAGCTTCTATCTATCTATCATCTATCTATCTATCTATCTATCTATCTATCTATCGATCTATCCTCCTCCATCCATCCATCTATCTATCTATCTATCTAATCTATCTATCTATCTATCTATCTTCTTCTATCATCTATCCTATCTATCTATCTATCTATCTATCTTCTATCTTCTATCGATCTATCTATCTATCTATCCTAATTATTTCTAGCTATCTATCTTTCTATCTATCTATCTATCTATCTATCTTCTTCTATCTATCTATCGTATCTCTCTCTCTATCTATCTATCTTCTATCTCTCTATCCTATCTATCTTCTATCTATCTATCTATCTATCTATTATCATATCTATCTATCTATCTATCTATCTATCTTCTATCTATCTATCTATATTCTATCTATCTATCTAATCTATCTTACTATCTTCTATCTATCTATCTATCTATCTGCTGTCTATCTAGCTATCTATTAATCTATCTTCGATCTATCTATCTATCTTATCTATCTATCCTATCTATCTATCTATCTATCTATCTATCTAATCTATCATCTTATCTATCTATCATAATCTATCTATCTATCTATCTATCTATCTATCTATCTATCTATCTATCATACTATCTATCTATCTATCGATTCTATCTATCTATCTACTATCCTATCTATCTATCTATCTATCTATCTATCTTACTATCGATCTATCTATCATCTATCTAATCTATATCTACTATCTATCTATTATCTATCTATCTATCTAATCTATCTATCCTATCTATCTAGCTATCTAGCTATCTATCTATCTATCTATCTATCTATCTATCTATCTATCTATTCTTATCTATCTATCTACTCTATCATCTACTCTATCCTATCTATCTATCTATCTATCTAGCTACTATCTATCTATCTATTCTATCTATCTATCTATCTATCTATCTATCTATCTATCTATCTATCTATCTATCTATCTATCTATCTATCTATCTATCTATCTATCTATCTATCTATCTATCTATCTATCTATCTATCTATCTATCTATCTATCTATCTATCTATCTATCTATCTATCTATCTATCTATCTATCTATCTATATCTATCTATCTATCTATCTATCTATATCTATCTATCTATCTATCTATCTATCTATCTATCTATCTATCTATCTATCTATCTATCTATCTATCTATCTATCTATCTATCTATCTATCTATCTATCTATCTATCTATCTATCTATCTATCTCTATCTATCTATCTATCTATCTATCTATCTATCTATCTATCTATCTATCTATCTATCTATCTATCTATCTATCTATCTATCTATCTATCTATCTATCTATCTATCTATCTATCTATCTATCTATCTATCTATCTATCTATCTATCTATCTATCTATCTATCTATCTATCTATCTATCTATCTATCTATCTATCTATCTATCTATCTATCTATCTATCTATCTATCTATCTATCTATCTATCTATCTCTATCTATCTATCTATCTATCTATCTATCTATCTATCTATCTATCTATCTATCTATCTATCTATCTATCTATCTATCTATCTATCTATCTATCTATCTATCTATCTATCTATCTATCTATCTATCTATCTATCTCTATCTATCTATCTATCTATCTATCTATCTAATCTATCTATCTATCTATCTATCTATCTATCTATCTATCTATCTATCTATCTATCTATCTATCTATCTATCTATCTATCTATCTATCTATCTATCTATCTATCTATCTATCTATCTATCTATCTATCTATCTATCTATCTATCTATCTATCTATCTATCTATCTATCTATCTATCTATCTATCTATCTATCTATCTATCTATCTATCTATCTATCTATCTATCTATCTATCTATCTATCTATCTATCTATCTATCTATCTATCTATCTATCTATCTATCTATCTATCTATCTATCTATCTATCTATCTATCTATCTATCTATCTATCTATCTATCTATCTATCTATCTATCTATCTATCTATCTATCTATCTATCTATCTATCTATCTATCTATCTATCTATCTATCTATCTATCTATCTATCTATCTATCTATCTATCTATCTATCTATCTATCTATCTATCTATCTATCTATCTATCTATCTATCTATCTATCTATCTATCTATCTATCTATCTATCTATCTATCTATCTATCTATCTATCTATCTATCTATCTATCTATCTATCTATCTCTCTATCTATCTATCTATCTCTATCTATCTATCTATCTATCTATCTATCTATCTATCTATCTATCTATCTATCTATCTATCTATCTATCTATCTATCTATCTATCTATCTATCTATCTATCTATCTATCTATCCTATCTATCTATCTATCTATCTATCTATCTATCTATCTATCTATCTATCTATCTATCTATCTATCTATCTATCTATCTATCTATCTATCTATCTATCTATCTATCTATCTATCTATCTATCTATCTATCTATCTATCTATCTATCTATCTATCTATCTATCTATCTATCTATCTATCTATCTATCTATCTATCTATCTATCTATCTATCTATCTATCTATCTATCTATCTATCTATCTATCTATCTATCTATCTATCTATCTATCTATCTATCTATCTATCTATCTATCTATCTATCTATCTATCTATCTATCTATCTATCTATCTATCTATCTATCTATCTATCTATCTATCTATCTATCTATCTATCTATCTATCTATCTATCTATCCTATCTATCTATCTATCTATCTATCTATCTATCTATCTATCTATCTATCTATCTATCTATCTATCTATCTATCTATCTATCTATCTATCTATCTATCTATCTATCTATCTATCTATCTATCTATCTATCTATCTATCTATCTATCTATCTATCTATCTATCTATCTATCTATCTATCTATCTATCTATCTATCTATCTATCTATCTATCTATCTATCTATCTATCTATCTATCTATCTATCTATCTATCTATCTATCTATCTATCTATCTATCTATCTATCTATCTATCTATCTATCTATCTATCTATCTATCTATCTATCTATCTATCTATCTATCTATCTATCTATCTATCTATCTATCTATCTATCTATCTATCTATCTATCTATCTATATCTTTATATTTATATATCTGTCTAAATAAACAAAATACCATTGCATGTACTCATTTAGTCTTGAAAGGGGAAACACGTGATATAAAATGTAAATATAGAAGTTAACTTCCCTTTCAACAGTAATAATTCATATGATGTAAGTACTTACAATGAATACTGTTTGTGGGACGATAAACCCAATAAACAAACTTACAATGAGTCATTTCAGTTATGGTATTTGTGCTATTTAGGCGTTAAAGAGAGACGTATTTTACTCTTTAAACAACCATGTCTGAAGAACCGTCAATGTGGAAAATATTTGCAGTGATACTCATTTGCCATGCAGTTATGGTAAATCAATGTTTATATCGTTTATTGGGTTTTCTTTTTTATATAATGTTTTAATACGCAGGCATTGGACTTACATGTGAAAACGTTTGTCCTTTGCCATTTTATATGGTGATACATGTTGCAATACTCATGATACATTGTCATCTTTTTTCTTCAAATAAATTCGTCGATAATGGATACACTATTCATATCACGTTGAACACTATTTAGCCTATTTGAGAAAAATAAATACACTGTTTATACAAAATGCTTGTATTAAACCTCGATATTAAACGTAAACTATCATAATTGCTTAAACTTATACGAAACAAGAATTTGTTATTATATTAAACATGAAACCCTTTCAGAGAGTGTATAATATAAATGTGTATTCTTCGCTTGACACATCTTGAAGTTGACATAACGATTTTTTTATATATTGTCTGCATCGGAACAAAATCCAATAAAGTAAGGTCATAAGAAATTTTATATATATATATATATATATATATATATATATATATATATATATATATATAATAATAATAATAATAAACATAAAATGCACAGAATGAAAAATAATTTACTATCTGAATATATTATCATTACAGAATTCATTGCATACATTCTTCAATATATGATATAAGTGATTGACATTAAAGCCTTACTACACTAACATGATGGACATATTTAATTAGAAGTCACAAGCACTCTGCCGTCTACAGGTTGTCTACAGGTTGTTCCAAAGATACTCTTTTTATAATTAATGAATTAACCTCTATATATCAGTGTAATGGACGGAGAGAGGTTAACGTTGTGACATAGAAACGAGTCTAGTAAAGTATACTTCGCGTATCCTCTTCACTACGTCTTAACTGAACCAAGAACCCACTGTTTATGCTAAAGTGTTCACTAAGGCATAAGAAAGAAAACCGTACATTATACGTCACGTCATATATTATTCTGTATTTCACTGATTGATTTTACTGACCCATTATTGAGGAGCAAATTGATATTCTAGTTTTATTTTGTATGATTTTTTAAAAACTCTTTACACTTGTGTCTGTGTATTATTTGATTTGTTACAAGCAAGTGGACGCCGCTTCAGGAAAACCGGGCTTAATGACTTCCAGTATATTATATCGAAAATGGAATCTTTTGATGGTACTTTGTAGACACACTAATATGGCTCGATCTTTCCACAGTTTCTCACATTAATCACCAAAAAACCTTACCTAAATTAGTTTTTTCTAACATTTTAAACATGCACATTTAAACAATCAAGTTATAAACAACAGACAACGTGTGTCTTTAAAAGACTTTGTTTATATTTTTTTTGTTAATGTATTTTAACATAATTGTAACAGAGCTACACGTACTTAAAAGCGGTTGTTTCTTTCTTGTTTCACGGATATTTCCACTTGGATTATCAGTGATATATATTGTGGCGTATAAATGTTAACTCTGAAAAGAACTGCAATAAAAACAACTAATCAGAATACATCGTATAACTTGTTAATATTAGATTTATTTTGATACGGATCATATACAAATATATAAGACGAACATACGCGTTTGTCTTATCTTGAAATAAACCTCGATCAAGCTATAATTTTATAACATGTTTTAGGATCTTGTTGAATGTATATTTTCTCATACGTGAAACTCGCCGTGGCGCAAGTGGTAAAGCGTTCGATGATTTTTGTTTTCTGTTTTGCTAAAGGAACATGATGTAAGTCTGATGTGTTCTTTACACACTCTCTTTCAGAGAAAATTAACATAGATAAAATGAAAAGCGACTTTATCTACACATGTTCAAGACATTTGAAGACAAACTTATGGAGAGAGCAACTAACAACTATGGTGCATGTACATATCCATGGATACAGTTGAACCAATGGTTGTACCGTTTTGTTGCAAGATGACTTATTATTTAAATATCGTTAAAAAGATCAAAAGAAATAACCGACATGTAGAGATTAGGTCGAATATAACACCTCCATCAAGTCGTGTATTTCGGCCGTATATGGTATCGATACATATAAGTTTGTATATAAATATATGTTTTATCGGCATATAGTTGTTAGGACGTTTATGCTATAAGTATAGAGTTGTTAGGCTGTATTTGTTGTAGAAAATAGTTATTAGTTTGGACAGTAAACTTAATTGATACTGGATCATTACGCAGAAGTTATTGATATAGAGTCATAAGGCCGTATAAGTTATCGACTGATTTGACTGTATTACTTATTGATATTGAGGTATCTTGTCGTATATCGTTATATACTATCTACTTCTAACTGCCTATATCTGCAATAATGTATCCCATTATGACGATGGAAGCCCTCATGAGTTTGTCAACATTCTGGTTTAACCTAAATGATCAATTTAAATTGTTCAAACTACATTTTACAGGACACATATCAACCAGGTGTACCAACTGTCTAAATGATTGTGACATTAATGGCAAGTGCTTCAACTGTCCTGAGAACTGTGAGAACTGTAAACCCAACAGCAACAACAGCGGATTGTCTTGTGACACTTGCAAACCTGGCTATTTTGGACCTCAATGTAATAAAATATGTTCAAATACTTGTCCAGACAGGGAGTGTAATAAAGACAATGGTGCTTGCAGTAAGGGATGTGTTGTTGGTTATTATGGATACACGTGTGATTCAAATTGTTCAACGGGATGTCAAGATAGGGATTGCAATAAAGTCACTGGAATGTGCAGTAAAGGGTGTGTTGTTGGCTATCACGGAGAAAAATGTCATTTCAGTTGTTCCTATGTGTGTCAAGATAGAGAATGCAATAAAGACAATGGTGACTGCAGTAAAGGGTGTGTTGTTGGTTATCACGGAGATAAATGTGAACAAAATTGTTCAATGAGGTGTCAGAATAGGAAATGCAATAAAGACAACGGTGACTGCAGTAACGGATGTGTTGTTGGCTTTTACGGAGTCGAGTGTGATCGAAACTGTTCAATGGGATGTCAAGATGGGGTTTGTAATAAAGACACTGGTAACTGCAGTAAAGGATGTGTTGTTGGTTATTACGGAGCTAAATGTGAACAAAATTGTTCAATGAGGTGTCAAGATAGGAAATGCAATAAAGACAACGGTGACTGCAGTAACGGATGTGTTGCTGGTTATCATGGACATTTATGTAATATGTCATGTTCGAATGGGTGTCTAGACAGCGCATGCCACCATCTAAATGGTACATGTACATATGGATGTATCGAGGGATACTTTGGTGAGACGTGTAATCTGTGCCACAACTGCACCAAAAGTATTTTAGAGTTTTTTTTGTAACTATGTGTCTTATAATGAGTATAATGTGTATGTCCATTTAGCTCAATCTGATCTTAGATATATCAAAGCATTTAAAACTTGGCCACACACAATTAAGTCTGTTGAGCAATTTTACAGAAGAAACACACGCGGAAGTACACAAGAAAACTAATAAACACATTTTTATTGGTATCATTTTTATTACATTTGAAGCTAAAATGCTCAAGGTTATCATTTTACTTTATTATGTAATTTGTTGCTGTTCAAATGCATGTACCTGTAACACTTTAGCGCCTTCCAGTGGTTGTTTGTCATGAAATACTGAAAAACTACGAAATCAGTGCCGATTTTTTAAATCAGTATCAGTAGTTTTTATGTTGTTTTTTTAAATCCGTCTGTTACGGCCTAATATGGACAAAAATGGATTTTTTATAAGATCTAACTAATTTCATTTATTTTTGTTGCTAAAAAATGAATAACCAATTTCCTTTGGATACGCTTTCTTAGAATCACCCTCACCGCAACACGATCCTCTGGTTTCTTGGATCATGGGTTTGGCCCTTGGTGGGATTGTTCTAGTTGCAGCTACAGTTGTGTTGATACTACTCATAAGGTCAGGTATCTTACATATGTTTAACTTATGTTGCACTAGGTTTAATAATTAATTGTAAAACATGTATTCAGAAGGATTATTTTCTTATCTGAATCTTTATAGAAAAGCGTAAATAAAGAAATGAGTTTTTTAAGCGCAAACAAATAAAGTATTATGTATAACTGACAAATATGTCTTTAATTGAAAATAAGTTCAGAAATGGACATTAGACAGTGAAAACGTATGTCACTCTGTAAAGAGTTTTCTTTTGTAATTGGTAAGTTCGTATTTGGCAAAACCTATAACAAACATTGGCATACGCTTATATCGTATAAATATGCTCTGAGCGTCGTTATTATGGGCACCTGTGTCCGAAAGCTAAAATGGGTTCTATGTAGGTAGGGTTCAAGTCCAGATCAAAGCAAAACACTTAATATGAATAGGTATTTCAGGGGTGATTGTGTTTCTGCTTAAACAGTTGTCTGGCCTCTTCACCCTCTAGTCATAAAGTATGAACATATTTGTGTCAATGCAATGAACCTAACATACACTATTTTCAGAAGGAGAAGCAGTAAGAGACCAACGTCATCTAGCGATTTGAATTTCGACAGTCAGCATGAGGGGAGTACCATGAGAAATCCTGCACATGACGCTGCGATTGACAATACTGTCAGAGGTGAAAATGTTTACGACGTCATTTCTACAGAAAGTCATCCCGAGAGACTTTGGCCGGTTACAAAGCAGCCAGGAGTCATATCGAAGGGAGACGATACATATAGTCATATTAGTCATGTTAATAAAATAGGACGTCTTGACAATGGACAACATAGACAGATGGATGATGTGCATTTCCGTGTACCGCCCGGATTTGGTCATCAGAATAACGAAGGGAATTATGATGTCGTAAGAACCAACACAATGCAGCCGTCTGGAAAATGACCACACTGGAACACCATTACACAAGCAAGTTCGTATAAGAGATTGTTAAATGGACTTCCGATTGCTAAATACCCTAAAACCTATGAACTTTAGAACTGAATCAAATGTCAATGTGGTCTTACATCGAACTCATTATCGACTATAGTCTAGATTAATTATCCAGTTGTTATTGCAGTAACGAGTATGTTTTTTTACTAAGCATATGAAAATATGGAAATATAGAAAATGTACAGCTGGTGGTGCCTCACAACATAATAGTTATAACCCGGAGGATTATCGTGGGGCTTTCAGGGCAAAAAATTAGAACAGCTGTGGGACCTTGTGCTAATAATGCTGCAACGTTCAACCCCGGTAATAATGAACATTGAAACTGATGTATGAATTGGAAACAACTATATATATTCTAAACACATTAACCTGTGCGATAGTTAGCATACGTTAATAATCCAACACATAATGAAAATCAAAGGTTTTGCAGAAATTGACGCTGCGTTTATTTTTCAAAACAAAATGAATCATAAAATGATGTGGAAGTTCGCCGAGCGTGAATAACCCATACGATACAATTAAAATAAAAATAAAAATCTGTAAATATTGCAAAGATAATATGGCTGTTTTAGACCTATTCCTAAAGGGCCATGTTGACTAATGTTAAAAATTGTAATTATGGTAATGTTCTTCATATTTCTGGGGATTTGGCCGTGATTGTTATTTAATAATAATTTGTTTTTAATAAAATGAAGAGTTAATATTTTATTTTTTCTCTCCTTGAAATGGTGTGAATAATGTTATCTGGACATTACACAAGTATGAGAAGATATAGGAA
Source organism: Sinonovacula constricta (assembly GCA_007844125.1). Taxonomy (NCBI): domain Eukaryota; kingdom Metazoa; phylum Mollusca; class Bivalvia; order Cardiida; family Solecurtidae; genus Sinonovacula; species Sinonovacula constricta. Next base: position 52,396,551 of record CM017571.1, read on the forward strand.
ACATGATATCATTGTTGTACAAAATAATCGCACACGTGTGTTGTATTTACTGTGTCACTACTTTGCTTCTTTAATATATGGCAATTCAATTCAGTTTAGTTCCTAAATACAACTTAGTGCAATATTCTTTATGGTTCGTATATAATTGATGTAGAATATTACAGACTGATGTCTCCGTAGGTCAACTGGCGCACTGCATGTTTGCTTGAACCCAATCAATATTTATTTACGTCCTGGCAGAGACTCGAACGGACGGTGTGAGGGCTTTGGTATATATGAAGTATGTCGGCGACTGTAACCGCTCACCCACTGGCGTCCTTTTTTATAATATGTTTTTAAGATGAATGTTATTTTCATAATCGAGTTATTTCTTACAAGAATAAGCTAAATATAAAACAGCCGATGACATGTTAGATAACACCCTAAAACATTGAATGTTTATCTAACTTTATGGCATGCCGATATACATGGGATGTCCAAAAATCTCTTGGATAGTACCGATATCTAAATAACAGCTGTATATTCAGAAAGTATTAACAGTCATATTTTATTTCCATTATACTATGTTTCTGAGTTAAGTATATGTTCTCTTTAAAATATACACACCTTTATTGAACATATATCACCATCAAATCTGAAGTATGGACACAGGAAAATTCGAAGAATTAGTGAACATCTTGAAGAAAACAACAACAAAAGAAACAACAACAAATATCTCTAACCTTCCCTCTCCCATTCTAATAAATATAACAATCTGTTTCCATGACATATTTCAAATAAACGATGGATACGAAATATAAAGTGCGTCATATAAAGTATTGAAACACTTTGTTGTCTTATTAAGCCTTTATTATCGTTGGCACATTTCCTATAAATAATGAATATCTCTTTCGTTCTTATAAAAATAAAATTCTACTTCAAGTTTCAGCACTAAATCTCAACACTAAATTTTACAAACTGCTATTTATTTATATTGTACACATTATCTCTGTTCTTCTATGCATTGTGTATTATACGTAATAAATGATATTTAAATAAACACCATTTTGTCTTTGTTTAGATAAGTAGTAGAGTAATTAATGTTTTCGTTTATGGTATGTTATGATCAAATTATCGATGCCTATTTAAAAAACTACTCTTTACGTGAAGTTTAAAAGCAAATTAGACAAATGGTTATAGGATTGAACAAGTTTTTGTCTTGTTTGACAACAATTATAACATAATGAGTAAGGACTTTGAAAAAATGTAAAACAATAAATAGTATATACAAAATAGATATTCTTACTACAAAGCGTTATGTTACAACTCATTATCATTATAAAATATTGCACATATTAAAGCTAACTATTACAAAATAACGTAAACACAATTTGATGATTCCATATAGATATTATACAATCGACGAAAGACCTGCTGTAGACAAACACACTTTAATAAAAAACTTCGTAATTATTAAAATATCCGTTGGTGATTTAGCTACGTTTAAAAAAGTAATTTCTTTGACATTTAAGATGGATAGAAAAGTGAAGGAATATCCGATTAAGCGATTAACAAACGCTTTAGTAAAGTTTTTTGCAGCGGTGTTCTCATCAACATGCTTGACATGTGAATTCCTTTGTCCGCTGCCTTTCATATTTTGAATACATGTTGAAAACGTGACAGAAAGAAAAATACATACAATGAAAGAAAATGTTGTGGGAAAATATTCTTGTCTTGGACTTTAATCGTTAAAAAGCTGAGACATGAATTGCAAAACAATGACACATACAGATATAGCGCAAATACAAACAATGATAATATGTGGTGGATAAAAGGTGCAACGTTCAACACATATGAGAATGAACATGTTATAAAGACTTAGAGATATATACTGAATATTTACTTTTATTTAATGACTTCATATACTCACTATATAACCAACGAAACGTCCACTGTAGACAGATACAGTTTCATCAATGATGGTAAGTATTTAAATGCATTGGCCACCACATATTTATTCTCTTATTGACAATGTCCAGCTATTTCTGTTTACCAGACTGTTTGGATATGGCACCGTAAGCTCCAAAATAAAGCTGGAAAACTTATTTCGTTTATTACATCTCTATTAGTCGCCTGGCTATGATTAAAGTATAATTATGTATTATTTACAAAACTAATAAATAAAATGACTTGAGATTTACTAATGTTATGGACACAATATTAAACAAATAATAAAATAATACAACAGTTTTTTTTTTATCAACGATAATTGTGAGACGTTTGTAAACCGTTATACTACATTCAGCCATCCAAGATGCCTTGAATTGAACTAGGTTGAAATGTCTCCATTTATGAGATCACCGGGTCACTTTAGTGTCTATTTTTCTAGAATAAATTTAATTCTATACGTGCAAGTTAACCTGTGACATGACTGACTTGATAGCAAATACTTAATTGTGTAGTATAGTAATAACCATTATGTATGTCAATTTGGGATGTTTTTATTAATTTTTGATATATCTGTCCATGGTTTTAAAAAGACGTAATATATGTGGCCAATTTTTCCACAATCTTATCAGTTTAATAATATATCCATTCTATTATGTCCAATGCTTTTTTACCGAACACGCATACCCTTTCTTTAATAGTAACTATTAGAGTTTTTATACTTTAATAATTTTATTTTTATATTTACGAATACGGATGTTGTTTTTAATATCAAGATTTTTCATGAAGGACTGTTTTATGCCTAAAGACCAAAGACCAATATCACTTGTTTACCTCACTATGTTGTCCTTTTGTTGATGCTCTCAAACGAAGATTGATCAAATGATGGGTAACAAAATGATGTTTGACCAAATGATGGTAAACACAATCATTGTTGACCAAATGATGGTAAACAATATTATGGTTGATCAAATGATGGTAAACAATATTATGGTTAACGAAGTGATGGTTGGTGACCAAATGGTAATGAACAAGAATCACCAATGCTCCAATGATACAGAAAGTTACATAGGAAGTAAATATTATGAGAAATAATGATTTTAATCCAGCGAATTAAACGAAAAACACTATGAAAGAGAATAAGTAAGTAATGTCATTCCGATTATGTTTACTTGATATAGATTTAAACCGATTTAATTCGTCTTACTAGATTTGCAACGCTTTGGAAATAGGACATTATTCCTTAACTCAGCTTATTTCTTAACAAGCAACTAAAACAGTCTATTCTGAAACGAAAAAAGAACTACAATAAACACACTAAATAACAATAAAAAATATAGATTTGCAATGATTTCGGATGGAGTTATCTTTCTTTGTTTGCGTACACAAGAGATCATTGTGCAAAGTGTATTCAACCATACGGGGATTTTAACGATGTTAATTTGTGTTTTATGACTATGCATCTACGCTATGTGAAGAAGACAAAGTAGAAATTGATTGTGGAGATGGTTTTAAGGACGTAGATATTGATTTGGGGCCATTTAAAAACATATAACTGAAGATTGATTGGGGGCATTGTATGAGAAAAAGCAACTGCCGAGTGCTTATGACATGATATAGTAATAACTAAAGATTGCCTGTTGGCATCGTATATGAAGACAAACTAGAGATGGAGTGTGGTCATGGTATAAGACGAACAAGATATTGCCTTTGGGCATGGTATTATACGAACTAGTGATGGTCGTTTAAGAAGAAGAACTAGAAATTGCGTGTGGACATGGTATAAGACGAACTAGAGATGTCGTTTGGGCATGGTATAAGACGAACTAGAAATTGCGTGTGGGTATGGTGCAAGAACAAGTAGAACTTGCGTATGTGCATGCTATAAGACGTACTACAGAGTGCGTGTGAGCATGGTATACGAAGAGGCTGATTGTGTGTATGATATTAGAATAGTTGGCTATTAAATGTAATCGATGTTTAACAAATGATTAAGTGCGCGCATGTTATAACAAGCATATATGGAGACTAACTGTAGACAGCTGAAGATTAAACGTATGCCTAGTAGGCTGTGTGTGATCCTGATATAACAATAAGATCTTGAGTTTAATTGTGGTTATATTAGAAGAAGAAAAAAGTCTCGATTGGGACTGAGCATGGTATGAGACGATGACCAGCGTTTGAAAGTTAGCTAAATATACTTACTATGGATTGATTGGGGATGGTATAAGAATATGATCAGGACACCAAATGCGGGCAAGGTATACAAATATGCTTTAGAGACCAAGTGTGGGCATGGTATAAGAAAATGATTTGGAGACCTAATGTGAGCATGTTGTAAAAAAGATGATTTGGAGACCTGGTGTGGGCATGGTATAAGAAGATGATTTGGAATCAGAGGGCGGGCATGGTATTAAAAGATGATTTGGAGACGGAGTGCGGACATGGTATAAAAAGATGAGTTGGATACCGAGTGTGGGCATTGTATAATAACATGATATGGAGACCCTGTGTGGGGATAGTATAATATTATGATCTGGGGACCAAGGGCAGGAATGTTAGAAGATGATATATAGACCGAGTGCGGGCATGACATAGGAAGATGCTTTGGAGACCGAGTGCGGGCATGGTATAAGAAGATGATTTGGAGACCGAGTGAGGGCATGGTATGAGATGATATGGGGATCGAAAAAATATCTGGAGACCGAGTGTGTTCATGGCATAAACATATGATCTGGAGACCGAGTGTGGGCATGCTATAAGAGAGCGATCTTGAGACCGATACCGATTGTGTACACGGTATAGAAAATAATGATATGTAGACCGAATGTGGACATGTTTTAAGAAGATGATATGGAGACCGAGTGTGGGCATGGTATAAGAAGATAATTTGGAGACCTGGTGTGGGCATGGCAGGAGAACTTGATCTGGAGACCGAGGGCGGTCATGGTATAAGAAGATGATATGGCGACTGAGTGTGGACATGGTATATGAAGACGGTGGGCATGGTAAAGAAATATTATCATGAGACCGAGGACGGGCATAGTATCAGAAGATGATCTGGAGAGAGACTGTGGACATGGTATAAGAAGATGATATGGAGACCGAGTGTGGGCATGGTATAAGATGATATGGAGACCGAGTGTCGACATGGTAAAGGACTTTAATCTGGAGACCGAGTGTAGACATGGTATAGGAAGATAATATGGAAACCGAGTGTGGACATGGTATAAGAAGATGATATGGAGACCGAGTGCGAGCATGGTATAAGAAGATGGTCAGGAGACCGAGTGTGGACATGGTATAGGAAGATGAAATGGAGACCTAGTGTGGACATGGTATAAGAAGGTGATCTGGAGATTGAGTGTGTGCATGGTATAAGGAGATGATCTGGAGACCGTGTGTGGAAATGGCATGAGAATATGATCAGGAGACCGAGAGTTGACATGGTATAAGAAGATGATCTGGAGACAGATTGTGAAAATAGTGAAGAAATATGATCTGGAGACCAAATGTGGACATAATATAAGTATATGATATGGAGACGGAGGTCGGACATGATATAAAAAGATGAGATGTAGATCGAGGGCGGACATGGTATAAGAAGATAATATGGAGACCGATTGTGGACATGGTATGAGAATATAATATGGAGACCGAGTGCGGCATTATATAAAAAGATAATATGGAGACCGAGTGCGGGTATGGTATAAGAAGATAATATGGAGACCGAGTGTGGGAATGATATAAGAAGATAATATGGAGACCTAGGGCGGGCTTGGTATAAGAAGATAATATGGAGACCGAGGGCGGGCATGGTATAAGAAGATAACATGGAGACCGTATGTGGGCATTATATAAGAAGATAATAAGGAGACCGAGTGCGGACATGGTATAAAAATATAATATGGAGACCGTGTGTGGGCATGATATAAGAAGATAATATGGAGACCGAGTGCGGACATGGTATAAAAATATAATATGGAGACCGTGTGTGGGCATGATATAAGAAGATAATATGGAAACCTAGTGCGGGCATGGTATAAGAAGATAATATGGAGACCGAGTGTAGGCATGATATAAGAAGATAATATGGAGACCGAGGGCGGACATGGTATAAGAAGATAATATGGAGACCGAGTGTGGGCATGATATAAGAAGATAATATGGAGACCGAATGCGGGCATGGTATAAGAAGATAATATGGAGACCCAGTGTGGGCATGGTATAAGTAGATGATATGGAGACCGAGTGTGGGCATGATATAAGAAGATAATATGGAGACCGAGGGCAGGCATGGTATAAGAAGATGATATGGAGACCGAGTGTGGGCCTTGTGTAAGAAGATGATATGGAGATCGAGTTTGGGCATGGTATAAGAAGGTGATCTGGAGACCGAGTGTGGACATGGTATAATAAAATGGTATGGAGACTGATTTGGACATTGTATAAGAAGGTGATGTGGAGACCGAGTGTGGACATGGTATAGGAAGTTGATATGGATACCGAGGGTGGGCATGGTATAAGTAGATGATCTGGAGACAGAGTGTGGACATGGTAAAAGAATATTATCTAGAGACCGAGTGTGGGCATGGTATAAGAATATGATATGAAGACTGAGTGAGGGTATGGTATAAGAAGATGATCTGGGGACCAAGTGTGGACATGGTATAGAAAGACGATATGGAGACCGAGTGGGGACATGGTATAAGATGATCTGGAGACCGTGTGTGGACATGGTATAATATGATATGGAGACCGAGTGTGAACATGGTATAAGATGATATGGAGGCCGAGTGTGGACATGGTATAAGAAGATGATCTGGAGACCGAGTGTGGACATGGTATAAAGTGATCTGAAGACCGAATGTTGACATGGTATAATATGATATGGAGACCGAGTGAGGACATTGTAAAGAAATATGATCTGGAGACCGAGTTTGGACATGGTATAAGATGATATGGAAACCGGGTGTGGACATGGTATAATATGTTATGGAGACCGAGTGTGGAAATGGTATAAGATGATATGGAGACCGAGTGTGGACATGGTATAAGATGCTATGGAGACCGAGTGTGGACATGGTATAAGAAGATGATATGGAGACCGAATGTGGACATAGGAAGATGATACGGAGACCGAGTGTGGACATGGCATGAGAATATGATCTGGAGTCCGAGTTTGGGCATGGTATAAGAAGATGATATGCAGACCGAGTGTGTGCATTGTATAAGAAAATGACTTGGAGACCTAGTGCGGGCCTGGCATGTATAAATTATTTGAGACCATTTGTGGGCATGGTTTTAGACCTTCCGTAAAGTTAGTTACATCCTTTTAATAATTGTCGAACGTTCGGAACGCTTCGGCTCTTTGTAGTTAATATTTTGGAAAGATGGTGGACGAAACAGACAAAAATTCTAAATTTCTCACTAATTCAATGCTTGATCTGCTTTCGCTAGTCAAAATGGCAGACTATTTGCATTTTCACAAATAAAATGTGACAGAGAAGAACTTGTTCTGCGAGCTAAAGGTGTGGAAAAGCTTTTAGAATAGGACCTCTCCGTTAAGTGATGGTGACCTGTACAATTACTGTGTGTATATATCAGGAAAAAAGAAGGACATAGTCATATTATGACGATAAACATGTCGGATGACAGATTTTTCGCTACACAGGTATTTCACACCTGATGTTTAGCCACCTGGGTCCAGAATGCTAATAAATAACATTGTCTTTGTTGTCAGTGTACAAACATGGCCGTTTTAAACTACTAAATATAAAAAAAAACATTTGATGATATTTAGTATATAAGTTTATTAAATGATCAGAATGTACAAGTTATATATCACCAAGAACGATTAGTGATTTTATTTTGTTGCAATTACTGTTAGAGATATCCGCCTGATAATATAAACGCCCAGCATTAACCGACATACACACTTCAGAGAAAACGTTAGCTCAGAAAAACACACGTGTAAACACTCATCCACGCCAAAATAACATACACGTGTACATCGAGTATAATTTCAAAGTTAACGTGCATTATTTCAGCATTAAACAAGACGTTTTAAATAACTTGTATTCATTATGGGTTGATGGTTTGAAGACTTACCACCAGCGGATAACACAACTTCCTTGTTTACACAATACAATGCTGACAATTAGTATTGTGTGGTCTCTCTCATTGTTTAGACAAAACCAAACCTTAGAAAGCAAGAAACCACTTTAACATAATTGTTGGAGATAATAAATTGTTCCGCGATGCATCATCATCATCATCATCATCATCACCATCATCATCATCATCATCATCATCATCATCATCATCATCGTCACCATCGTCATAATCATCGTCATAATCATCATTATCATCATCAACAACAACATCTACTTAAGGGGATTCGCTGAAGAACATGTGTATTCCGTTTAATAACAAAAGAAATATCATATATTTATAATGTGAGATTCTTGTCATTTCCTGTTAATTTACAATGAGGCTTAGCCGAAACTTTAAAAAGACCTTCTGGGAAAACACTAGTACTTGTGAAAACCGACTGTATCTGTTAAATGGCAGCTGCCAGATCCATTAAGGTTTCCTAAAAATAGTTTAAATCATGCTAAAATTTCAAATTAGCTGAAAAACAGTTATGATTTATAAAAAGTAAATTTTATTTATACATTTAAAAAAATATGTGTATTAAAGGGATGAATGTATGGACTAAGCGATAACATAATGTTACTTGCAGACATTTTTTTTTTCGAATTTAAGCTGTTCATATCAACATTTGTATTAAACAATTTATGCTGTATCCGACAGTTTGGATTAGATGGTTCTTCTCTGAAACATATAAGTTATTGTTATTGTTCTAAAAGCATTCCCCACCATGGTATGTTATGGTATGTTATTAATGTCGTACATCTATGTGAAAAATGAACCACAGCATAATATTTGTCGTTGCAAACAAGTATTTTCTACTTTAACTACGATGCACAGTTAGCTACTTTTAACTAACAAAACCACGCCAGCAGTAACTTTTGAGATCACGTTCAATTGCCACGTAATTAGCTCGGACGTTGGTGTCTATTTTAAACAGGAATCGGAAGCTTACCATCCATATTATCATATCATATTATTATCATATCACAACTCTTTGTTCGTGTTTCTGTTTTTTTTTAAGTAGAAGTATACATGTTAAGCAATGTTGCATTAGAGTTACGCCTCAAAAAGTCTGGCCTTTCCGATGGACGCTATTTTGAACAGATAGCTCTGCGACAGACAGACTGACAGAGGGATTTTTTTTTCTGGCATCCTTAAAGACCAGAACAGCGCAAGTTAAAGAGGTGCAATCTGATTTCCTCGCTATTTAATATTTCTCTTACGTACACAACACCATGCCTTTGGGGAGTGAAGCTGAAAACATAATAGCGCTGAACTCTCTTCAACGTTAGAAAAGACGTTCTCCCTAATGAGACCTCGAGTCATATTGAACAATACCATGGCAAGCCGCTTACAAAATTAAGGGGAAAAAACGACACAGTATAGCAGACATATTTCAGGAGAAGATGTAATAGACCTAGCTCGACAGTAAGATAACATTTAATTAACAAGTAAGTTAGAATCAACTGTCGTGTTTGCCTTACATATTCATCGTCTGTTCATCGTTCGAATCTTGGAAGAGAACAACATGGCCCCGTTCATCGACCTTTTTAACTGTCTAGGCGAATTGCAGAAATGTGTTACAGTCATGTTGTACAGATGCATTGTAAATATAAAGAATTGCTATTGATGTATCAATGTCATGGTAGACATTTATTTGGTCTCACACAAACAACGTATAATAAATTTGCATAGTTGAGAGTAATCTTATTTCCGATCTGTCCTTACATGACGGAAAACACAGCAAACAAAGAAAAATACAGTGTATACATATTGACATGTTGAATAGGGAAACATTGAAGGTAAAAATACAGGGTTCTGGTTATTTACAATGGCAGCGGGGTGAAATGGTATATTTAAAAACGCTACAAAAGCCTTTGAAATGATATATTACGATTTTCTCTCAATTAATCAAATGTGTAAGTTTTAGTACACAAGACATAATTTAAATGGAACATGTGCATAAATGCTAAACACATATATGACATGACGATTCACTAGAGCAGAAATATGACTGTTTATAAAAGCAGCAACATCAGTTTTTTGTAGCGATATATGCAAATCAGTTCACACCGCAAAGACAATGTGCTGCTAGGACGTTGTTTCCGTTCAGGAGTGTCAGGGGAAACACGTGATGGTTCCTTTTTGGTGAACACTAACTGGCCGGATAATTATGTTAGTCAAACGTGAACATCTCATTTGACCTCTCCTTCACAGCGGAAACTAAGTTTGTTAACAACTCAAAGGACCAGATTGCACAGCAGGATAACAGTGAAAAAGTGGCTAAAACAATATTTCTTAAACGACTATTTATACAAAAGAAATAATTTCGATTACCGGCAAGTTTAACCAGAACCAATTTTAATCAACGATGTTGCTGATTTTTATAGTGATCACTTTAAGCCAAGCAGGTATGTAATATAATATAGTTATTGCATCTTTATGATAGAAGTTGTTCGTAAATTACTAGTATATGTGTATTTGCCATTATTGTGTACATAATTAAGGTTATTTTTTTAAAATTTAAAATACAATCAACTTGCAGATGTTAAAATGACAACAAAACTGCATTTGATAATTCTTACAGTGTACGTGTGTGTTTTACATGCTTTATTTTATAAGCACAACTTAACATTTGCTCACTATCTAATTTAGAAAATTCAGCCATACATTTACCACTCATACACATCATACTTTTTAAGTAAGGACCACGGTATATGCCAGTTTTTTATGGGAAAGAACGAACTAGTATACAAAGTGGCGTAGTTTTAAAGAACAAGAACATCTAATAATAATAATAATAATAATAATAATAATAATAATAATAATAATAATAATAATAATAATAATAATAATAATAATAATAATAATACGAATATCTGGTCTATATTTAAAAGTGCTTAATTTTACTTACAATCGTATTTTACAGGTCAGATTAAGCCCAATATATGTGCTGACGGTTTTGTCTTTGTTACCGGTGGATGTGTGCAATGCCTCGTCCCCCATTGCCAAATGTGTTCTATTCAAGACAAATGTGACTTATGTAAACCTGGATTTTACAAACGATCCTCCGCATACTTAGAAGAATGTACTAAATGCTACCCGGGTTGTATTCAATGCCTTTCCTGGGATAAATGTCAAACATGTAAAGATGGATATGTATTGTCAAACGGACTTTGCCAAGAGTGCACCGCAAACTGTCAGATATGTTCTTGTCAAGACACTTGCGACAAGTGTAATCAGGGATATTATGTCACTAGCTTATCGCCTATCGGTTTATGTGAAACATGTCCTAATAACTGCATGTCTTGCAGACATAAACATGCATGTATTTCATGTGCCCTTGGCTACCATGGTACTATCTGCACAGAGCAATGTTCAGTGTGGTGTAGGGACCGTCAATGCCGTCAGGCCGATGGTATATGTGAATATGGATGTGTTAGTGGTTATTACACGGATAATAACCTTTGTAACCGATGTCCCCATGGATGCTCATCGTGCAGGGCCTCCAACAAATGTGACAGTTGTAACGATGGTTTCTACTTGAGTAACAACAATTGCGTTGAATGTCCCGAGAATTGTGAGACCTGTGACAACAGCAACTTATACTGCGACACTTGCAAAACTGGTTATTATGGATATGGCTGTCATCTAAACTGTTCAGATAATTGTTACAATAAGAGGTGCAATCAATCAAATGGGGTCTGCAGTAACGGGTGTGTTGCTGGTTTTTACGGATATATGTGTGATCAACCGTGTTCGAAAGAATGTCGCAGAAAAGCATGTTACCAACAAAATGGCAAGTGTCGGAATGGATGTATCGAAGGTTATTATGGTGACAGGTGTTTACGATGCTCTGAATTGTGCCTAAACCAAGAGTGTAGTGCTTCTGACGGTAGATGTACAAAGGGCTGCGTCGATGGGTATTATAAAGACAGAGACCAATGTTACAAATGTGCAGCTAATTGCAAAAGTTGTTCATCTTGGTATCAATGCACATCGTGTATGGATGGTTTTTATGGCCCGAACTGCGACACCACGTGTCTACATTGCATGTCGGGCGGATGTTCCTTGCAAGAAGGTGTCTGTACCAATGGGTGTCAAGATGGATTTTATCAGAAAGGAATTAAATGTTTTCGCTGTCCAGGCAACTGTTCGAAGTGTCAGTCGTCTCACTGTGAGGAATGTAAATCCGGTTATTTCGGAAATAGGTGTAAGCGACAGTGCCCGTTAAACTGTCTTGCGTGTGATGACATAGGCAGTTGTTCAACCTGCATGATGGAAACAGGGGAATGTTTTAACTGTAGCCATCACACTTTTGGGATATTTTGTGAGTTTTCTTGCAGCGTTAACTGCCTCATGACATCAAGTGAGGCCTCACGCTGCTTTCAAGAAAATGGGACATGTCGTCATGGCTGCGTCGATGGATTCACGGGACATAACTGCACAGAAGGTATTGTTGTAACTATTTGTAAGATCAATGACACATAATCAAGTAGATGTGCATTTTGCTATATTGTATATTAATACCTATTATCGAGCATGTACCTTAGCCATAATATATGCTACTAATATAAATCAAAAGGGCTTCGGTAAAAAGAGTGTGTGTGTGTGCGGGGGTGGGGCTGGGGGCACAAAAGTAAAAAGAAAATTATCATAATATAAACGTCAGTCTTCTCAAACATTGTTGTTCAATCATGGTCGCTATCTTAGGTTTACATATTTCAAACATTTAATTATTTCTTAACGACCGACATCGTTCGTTTGCAAGATGTCCTTCATTAAACACCATGCAAAATAAAATATAAACTTTCGATTGAATGTACTTTTTCAGAAAATCATACATCCAAACTTCGCTCTTTGGTTCCTGCAATCATGGGCTTCTGTCTTGGTTCGGTTTTGTTGGTGACAGGCCTCATTGCCCTGATATTGCTAATCAGGTCAGTATCTTGTGTTTGTTTTGGCAATGCTATATTAAAAGTAAAACATTCATTGTCTTCCATATATTCTTCAAAAATAATATTCTCAATCAAAACTGAATAACCAATAATCCATGCAAAAACTTAAATAATCAACAGAATGACCTTGCAAAATTATATAACGCGGAATGTTGTAATACAATTTTAAGTTTCTGTTGTTGTTCTTTTCAGGCGGAATAGGAAACAGCGAACTGTGTCTACTAGAGTAGTAAATTTCGACAATCAGCACGCCAGATGTACGATTCGTAATTTTACATTAAATGCTTCAAGTGGTAGCGACAACACCATTGTCAGCTCAGAAACCAATACGGATTTGACAGACCATGTCTACGCTCTCATACAGGACGAAGCCAGTCTGCATCAGAAACCTACCTTTGAGATAAACCAACGTGTCGCTGATATTTCTAGGAATACGCAACCAGTGAAAGGAACACTGCGTTCATTGACGAGCGCCGTACGCACGGTTGATGATTCGTACTGTCATACAAATCTACGAAACAAGATGAGCCGTCTTCCATATGGAAATCCGATAAATAGGGACAACGCGTATGATCATGTTAGACACGAATTGGGTCCTCAGGATTATGAAGGGATATATGATGTCGCCAGTTTCAAGTAATCGCAGCCGTAAGAGTCACAGGAATGTGCCGTCCGAGAGACAATTCTGTTTTTCAGAGTGCAAAGATCATGGGGTATATTAACACTTGGAATGATATAATGCTGCCACGAGATCGATAAAGTTTTTCATCCTGCCGTAAAAATGCCAAAGTAGACAAAAGCGTGCAAAATGATCTCGCTTACGACCGTGAAAACCATAGTGGACAACGATTGAACAATAGTTCTCATTTTGGACAAGGCTAGTTTTGTATTTTTTTGCCAATTGCATATAGCATTTGCTTAATTTACACTTAAATAGCTGATGTTTATTTTCATTCTTCGGTATTTGTTGATAGAAAACTAATCACTATAATATTTAACAATGCATCTGACGCAAATGCGATTGTGGCATAAAATCAACAAACAAGTAAGAATAAAACCTGTGCTGTGTGCTGTGTGCTGTCAGGTCCAAACAAATGAGAAGCAAAACATAAAGTGAACAAATGGAACTATCCAGCGCTTAAAAGACTGGATAATGTGTTATAATAAATTTTATGGAGAAGGATTAAACTCTCGGTGTAATATATTTCTAATCAACTACAAAGAAATCTTAAATCTTTCATAAATGTATGTCAAAATGCTTTGTATAGTTTATGGTAAAGAAGCAGCCTATATTTTAAATGTATTTTAATCACACGGTTCGAAGGAAAGGTGTGCATTAGAGCACAGCTATGTTCACTGACGGGCACCGTACGCAAAGGAGATGCTTCTTGTTATGTCGCCTACGTAAAGTGAGCCTTCTTCTTGATGGAAATACTAAAGCTATGGGACAGTTAATGATCGAGTAAACCACAAATTGGTGAAGGGGCGTACAATTTCCAGGTGCAACAAAGGGCAGCCGTGTTTGAAATGAACTGGAAGGAAGCAGACGTCAAGCATTTAATACCACGGCGTCAGTTGATTAAGGAATGACCACACATACAACCATACAAACCAGCTAGATTCGTGGGTGGGTGGTAGGCTTTAAAAACAAGTCAAATGATGTATTGATGCATCTATATCCGGAATAGTGTTTAACATTTTATATTGATGCGTTCAGCAACATTGGGAGAGTGATGAAATTGCCGGTAAAATTATAGTTTCTACTGTGTAAATATAATATACATTCTTTGCAAATAAGTATCCATATATGCTGTCTAACAAAATAGATAAAACTTTTGAGTGAATAGTAGAAAAGTCACAACTGAACGTTGATCGCATGCATAAAAGAACGAAGCGAGTTAATCTACAAATGTGTTGTCGTTTTAGGAAAGATTGCTGCTTATCAATTTTTGCTGCTTATCAATTTAAGGCAATCATTACAATGTTCTAAAAGCAATTATGTGGGATTATTCTTCAAATGCCTGGGTTGTTCTGCAAAATAAATATTACTTTGATGCTTTAATTGAGACAAAAGCTAATTGAAACTAAATAATGTTGTGATATAAACGAATTACATCTTCTAAAGAATAAGGTATAAGCCACACATATTTTTTTTCAGGTTTTATTAAGTCACTAATTGGCTAGGATTTAAAGTTCATGTGGGTCGTGCGATTTAAAAAACAAACAAACAAATGAGCATAAATACATAATGTATGCATGTACTTAGTTTGCTTATTAAAGTTTTATTTTATTTGCATCTGTGTATTCCTGTATACTTAGCGTTTTTACTATATGAAAGTTAATGAGTTATTAAGTTAAACGTTATCGCATAAAACTGGTTTCCATTCCACATGCATCAAGTGAATGTCATAAAGAAAATACCTACGCCGTCAATGGTGGGTTAAGATGCGGGCAGCATGACTTTGATTTATGCATGCTCTATTTGAATATAATATCCTTTAATAAAACATCGCAAAATAACTATCTGCAGAAACAGATAGAAGACATTACCATTTAAGCAAAAGAAACGCACCACATGAGCAATAGCCATGTCATACATTCTGTTAAAAGTTAAGTCGGATACGCCATTAATGATACGAATGTAACATCACTTGATGTCAATATTTGCCCACCTGTTTGGACATGTATGGCATTTCCTTAGCTTGAGAGAAATTCAACCGAGTTAACTGGTGTCACGCTGGTTCAGCCTATATATAGGTATATTTGTCACTACGACATCACAGCCTCAAGTGGGATTTCCTTGGCCAATTTAAAACAGGTACCAGCCGAAAGACGGATGTCATACGCCATCAATTACCGTAATTAACCAACATTACGTATCATTTAAGAAGACACAACACGATAAAAAGAGAAGTTTAAATGGACTAGCAAAACTAGCTAGTTCTTATTAACAAGAGATGCAACTTTATACAAAACAAGGTATATACACTACATTTTAAAGGTTCTTGGACAGCCAGCCATCGGACAAAACTTTGAAGGCATTGATTTCTGATTGCTCTGCGCAACTATAAACAAAGAAAATGGTGATTATTCGTCGGTTAAGCAATGCAACATCGTGTATTGATAGCTATAAAAGTATTATATATGATCTCACTAAGAGGACCACCTCGCTTAGCGGGACAATATAACAATGAACCACAGGTGGTCTTCTTAACTAGGTTTGACTGTATATATACAATAACACTCTGCAAATGAAATACTTGAGAATACTGACTATTTTTAAAGCAAAAAGTAAGTGTAATGCCTGAATATATCATATCAGGTAACGAGTTGCTCAACAAATGTAAGCAGGAACAATAAAGTAAACACAAATAAAAAGAATCAACACAAAAAACGTTTTAAAGCTGATACTAGACATACTGGTATATATGTGTGTAGCATGAGGAAGTGCGAGGATCTAGTGGCATTAAGTGATTTACCGGTTTTCAAAACAATTCTTAACACTTATATGAAGTCAAAATTTTCACATCAGGATTCAAATGTAATGTTTTGATCGTATTTTCCTCCGGTGTTTTTAACTTTACTTTAGGGAAACTTACTAATTAGTAACACAAGCTGAGGTCGGTTGAATATCAGATCACATATCACTTGAAGAAATTCCCAGAATCATAGTTTACTGTTGGGAAAAAGAAAAGCATCGCAAAACGAACTACCTGTTCACACGAACTGTCAAATGCCTACTTTAAGTTTGTTGCTATAGGTCTGTCACTACGTAAAATACAAACGTATAGCATATAAGCGATGAATGAAACGGTTGTGTCACCACTAGTTGCCGCAATTGTCAAACGTGAATGAGTGGTGTGTTCCTTTATTCTTTTTTTTTCTGAGCGGATCCAAGACCGGTCCATATGTAAAATCTTGCGCCGGTAAATCATGTAAGTTGCGAAGGAAACAAGTCATGACATCAAACAAATTATGAATTTGAATTAACAATTGTACATTTCATTTTATTATTACAAATAAATGCTGCTTTTATAATTGCTCATGCTAGAAAGCGTAGTATTTCCATATGAAATTAACGTTATTCGAGTGACAATATCCCTTATATGTTCACATTATTTCAACTTAGTATGTCTAATTGCGATACCTAAAACTTTCCGTCATAACTTGTTTAACTATATTAGTATTCGAAGTACATATCTTTGATATACTTTTTAATTATATGATCATTAAATGTAAGCATATATGAATTTAAATTAAACTTTATATGTTCCTACATGTCGTTTGCAATAGAGTCTAAATGATCCCTTAAGGGGCGCGGCCCGGCAGGGAAGCATTGTTACTTTTAAACGTAATCATATTAATCTTAGATTGTTTAAGCAATTTTACAATAAGTAAAAAGTGAACGATATGTTTTGTTTGACTGAATTTATAAATGTTTTGAAAGTAGACAGCAAGTAAATATGCTTGTAAACAAGAAAAAAAATTGTTCACGTAATCAAATAATAAAAATAGAAGACATGTCAATAAATTAATCAAGATATGTATCGGAATATAACAAAATAATACAATATTTTCTAACATATATTGACATGTAAACTACCAAAACCATCTTGTAGGTAAAATACAATGTATGCACTTTCTAACATTTTTATTTTAATTAAAGTAATTTTACCTACATCTGCAAAATATACTTATTTACTTTTAAAACGAAGTGGGACAAAACGATGTTACATTCCGTCCATTATTTTATTGAGACAGAAGGTAATTGCCGATGCATTATTTAGGTTGTATACAAGATTATTAATGACCTTATTGTATCCATTTTCTACATGCACATTGATCATTTTACATTAAAAACAACCTCCCTTAGATCAAGAAAATTTAATTTTCAACTTCAAAAAAGACTTATAACATTAATCTTTTTTTCTTTGCTTTTATTGTTCAATTACATTAAATGTCGGAATAATGTTGTATGCTTTTATTAATCGTGGAATAATTATTGAATGGCGGTGTGCAGCCGGTTCGAATGCTATATTGTGTTACTAACAGAGAAACTGCTCCCACCTACTTTGCCCTACAGTGCTATGTGAAGCAAGACATGACCAAAATACAAACCAACGGACAATAGAACAGGCTTATTATATAATTTGGCACATTGTACACATTTTGTAATTGTGGACTCTCCGTGTCAAGGGAGTGTGCGTGTGCGCAGGCAAATGTAAAACAGACCCGTTTTTCCCACTCGTTAAACGCAATGACAAATTTCGGAACTTATTCGTACAATGATAGAATATTTACACTGGAAAACCAAGTCCATTTTGCAGGAAACCTTCGCAAGTTAATTTTAATGATTTAAAGGATACATATTTATTGAAATGTCGAATTATTAAAGCATATGTTTATCTATTGTAAACAACTAATTTGTAATCTTTACACGTGACTTTTAAGGCAGATTGTTTTACTTATTTGTGGCTATAATATCCTTAACAAGTTTTGGAAGATTTTGTGCAGGCAAAGTTACAACAAGAAGTTTTTGTTTGTTTCGATAATCTACTTTGCTATTTCTCACCATATTAATAGAGTAAATATGATAATTATATATTTGTTTAGATTTAGGTCAATTAAATATATTGGCGTCACAAACCGGCCTCCAAATAAAAGCTGTTTAAGACGTTCCAAAGAGGTCTAAACTGAAACGGCTTATTGATGACGTATCAACTGACCTTCCGCTTTTTATATCAAGAGTTCTGCTACGTTATTCGGGGTCTGAGACGCATAATAAGTGAATTTATACCAGCTGCCGCCTACTAGTTTAGCGTCAATGTGTATTCAAAGCCAAAGAAGAGCGACACAGGATTGTTGGTCAGCAACTCTAATAATGGCGGTATTATTGCAGCGATTTCCGTGTTGTTCTGTATTGCATATTTCGTTCGTATTCTTATACTTTTGTATTATCGGCAAACAGAAAACGACAACCGTTTAAATCGAAATCAACAGACCATTCAGTGTCCGGTCCAAGTAGGAAATCAATGTGTACGTCAATTTAGAAGGGCTCATGGGCGTTCCTCACTTCGGAGTAAAATTAATTAGGCAAAGTGTTAACTGCACTTAGCTATTGCGCATATACCATCACAAGGAAACACAATAATGTTAAAGTATCAGTTAAGCGATTCAAGTCCCGTATGATTTTTGGTATCGTTACAGAGTCGTGATTGTGTAACATAACTTCATTGAGTGAAAACAGGTATATTAAAACGTCATCTATTTGTCTGGGAGCATGTTTCGTTGCGCGTTCAAATATCTCGAGTAATCATATTGAAATATTTGCTTGCATTGGGTAAGACTCTCTTCTGGCAGAAAAAAAATCAACGTATTAATTTAAGTGTTAGTGCAGTCATCTAAGAAATAATAGTGTCCGTGATCTCATTGTCGGCATTAATGTGTGTACGTGTTCGGAATAACAACTATTGTACAAATGAAAGTGCAATGCTCAATATATAAGGATAAGGGTAGGCAATGTGACTTCCCCATTTTAGTTTGAATGTTTAATGAAGTAAGGATGATTCTAACAGACACGTGTGGAAGAGTTTATGCAAAACTTCAGCTTAAATCAGTTAATGTAATCATCTGTAACGCGGACTACTAATAGTATAACGATTAACTCATGGATTATTTGTTTGATTTGTTTTATTCATTTTCGAACAAATGCAAACCAACTTCGTAACTCCCTTGTTTACGCCTAAGTAAATAAAAGCTCAGTTCCAAGACTGGTTTGCCTAGTGTCAGGATGATGTGACCGGGTGTGATATCATGCCAGCCGTCTTTAGATAAATGAAATACTGTTGGTGGGCCGATAGACATAACAAACAAACACACAAACAGCGAACAAACAGTTTCTTCTTTTTACTTTGAAATATTTGTAGACTCTTTTTGTAACTTAAAGTTGTAAACACAGTTTCAAATGCTGGAAGTAATATGTATACCTATATATTAAATGTAAACTGACATGATTCCACGCACAGCCATATGTAATGCTTTAAATATTCGGGAATTGCATTACTTAGTGTGTTTTTAACCTCATACCTCGATTATACCATAGTGGGTGCTCTAATGTTTCCTAAAATAATATATGTAAATTACTTTTAAATATTTCTATTTCATTCGTGGCTTTTTATCAGGGAAAAGGAAATCAGAGCGAGATTGTATGTCTATTATAAGAACTACATAAATTGTTGGTAGTTGATGATTGTTGACTGTGAATGAAATTATTTTCCTGAATCAAGAAATAGAATGGCCAGTGAAGTATTGTTCATGTGTTGAATTGAAGAACAAAAGTCCAATGTCCATCAAATGAAATACAGGTAACAATTCTTATAGGATTACTTAAATGGCAATATAGATTACATGGACGGGGAGATGTTTTACAACCGCCACACATTATATAGAAATGCTGTATATGAGATAAACGAAATCAAGGGTCTCAATCATTTGTCTGATCGCTTTACAAAAATAATCAGGAAATGTCTTGTTGGTGGTTGCAACGCGGGTCTCTGGTTGCTTAACGACAGTTCTTGCAGTTGATCCGTTTAAAATAAAATAAAAAAACCGAACCGGAGAGGTCTTTAGACTATATGAAAACGGTGACTTAAAGCCATAATTGGTCACTGTTGGATCTTTTACTCTTCGCTCGTGCTCTATTTTGAGACAACTTGAGCAAGCTCCACGCCCTTTACGTAAAGTCCACAGTAGTCCACAGTAGGTACAGCTTTGGAAATGTGTTTGCCTTTAATATTTATTATTCTTATTGCGAATAAATCCTCATCTTTTCATAACATTATTTGAATTACATTAGCTATTTCCTCTTCATAATACGATATTTAAATTGTGCTGGTTTGAATTGTTTTCTAATGTTCGATGGTATCTTAAGTGTTGTTTTTCTTTTCTTTAATTGTACGATTTTACACATTGGCTTATTACGTCACTGAATGTGTATCGTATGACTTCATTTAATTATACTTATTGTGCGTCATCGATTGATCTGCTTTCTTTCCAAGCCTCATCGTGTGTAACTGTTTAGGCACCAACTGAACTATGTGTGCATATATTGATTTTTTTTATAATAAGACTTATTTTGTCTGTATATAAGTATCGGACGTTAAACAGATACACTGATAACGGACACATTCGTGTTCACACAACAGTAAAGTGATTGGCGTGACACTCTAATCCTAACGTTTCTCAGAAAGAGGATAATTATGAATGCAAAAACAACAAAGCGGTTTTAAACACGCAACAAATTATACACGTATTAACAGGGAAAAATATTTTGTTTTGTGGTTAAATGTATCAATACTATCATGTTTACTTTCCATATTAATATTGTACACATTCACTCCTCTGTATTGATACAATTTTTTATACATGAGTAGTAGGGGGTGATTTGTTTGTTTCGATATTCAGAAGGACCCAGATCTGAATGCAAAAACGTAATTGATTCATTTTTTACTCCGATAACATATCTTCATCCGTGAAAAAAGACAGCAGATACAACACAATATATCATTTACCATCGGGTTACCATTTAGGAAATTATGGTTTCACTAGATAAAATAAGTTTCACCATTAAAAAAATTCAGCACTTTTTATTTATTAAAACGAAATATTAAAATTGAATTGTAAAAAAAAGTATATTTCATAATTTAGTGCTATTCTGGTTTTATCGTTAGACTAACCGAGATAATAAAATGAAGTATTGCACTTAGCAGTTTTTTAAAGTACCGGTATTTAGTCAGGCAAAATGTAAAATAATCTCAACTATCGACTGTGGTAAGAGGCAGGCATCAGACTGTCGAATTATATACATGAACATCGTCATCATAGTCTGGGTTACAAAGTGTTTTGTACGTCCCTCGTTCCATATCCATCGAAGGATTATGTGCAGAATCGTCTGTGCTTCTATACACGTCTTTGAAATACGTTCTTACGGTAAATCTACGAGAAGATGTGTGTATCATTCGCCCCTCATCGACGGCAGAATGTGTCGGATCGCTGGAAGACATGTCCAGTACACCATCATATCTCCTGTCTGTATCCTCGTTCACATAATAGTCTGTTCTCCTCTTACATTTTCTCCTTAAATGTGAGATAAAAACAACCACAGAAACTTATTTGATTTCTTCCCCCAGTAAAGAATACAACATAGTAACAATGCATATATAACATAAACACACAGCCTAAAATCGAATAACTTATATATGCATTCATCATTTCTTATTATGGGTCATTTCGGCCATAATAACAAGACAAATTAAAATATTTATATTAAGCGAATGTAAATACTTCTTAAAGCGTTTTCGAAAACCAGTATGACATTCCCATATGGTAACTTTTTTTAAATTCGATCAACAGATTTACAGGTACAATTTTGATTTCTTATATCATTTTGTCGAACAGTTGCAATTGTAGACATATAAAGCAGTTAAAAAGTATGTACCTGTAACGTCGGTTAAAATATTTCATATAAAAAGTCCCCAAAGCGAAAATAATCATATTGAATAAACGTTAACCAATTAATTTATTTTCAAAAATATTACGGCATAAGACAAACGCACGCAAGATAACTGACCTTACGAGAAGTATCGTAGCAACTGCAGCTGCTACAAGAATAATCCCACCAAGAACCCAACCCGTGACCTGAGGAACGATGGAGCGGTGATAGGTTGGCGGAATATCTTCGAAACATAGACCTAAAAGAGAGGACACTTGTTATTTTCTTCAAGCAAAGATAGCATAAACAATCCGATTCGAACGTGTTGGCAAGAAAAGAATTTACAAAGATATATTTTGTATATGACTGATAGTTTATTTAAATGCACTTCATGATACTGACAGAATTTATCAGAATTGCATTAAAATGGCAAGAAGATAAATAAGAATTTAACTAATTTCATGTGATAACCGTCAGTATTTTAAGGGAAAATATTACACAGATCCATTTAACACATTTCACGGATAAACGAGCTATGTTTTACAGGATATATATAATCAATAAGTACGATTATTTCAACGACATATTTTCAATTTATTCTCGTGTGTGCTTCTGCGTATCTTTCATTTTTAACTGTCATCAACACACTAATTAATGTTGGATGGTTAACGCATCCGTCCGTAGGATAAAATATGACTAGTTAAAGCTAAAATTGCACACGGTTATTCGACAATCACATACAATGGAAACGACACAAGTAGTTACAAACAGCAAAACATACCTTTGGTGTCGTTATGACACAGATGGCACGTCTCACCATAGTATCCCTCGATGCACCCATGCGTGCATGTTCCAGTTAGACGGCGACATTCTCTGTGGAGACACGCTTTCGAACATAACACATTACAAAAATGTCCATAATAGCCAACAACACATCCTTTACTGCAAACACCATTGTAAATATTACATTTCCTAACTTGACAATTATGTGAACATATTTTATTACACTGAGGTCCATAATAGCAGGTTTGCATGTGTCACAAGAAAATCTGCCGCTGCTGATGTGTGTACAGTTTTCACATTTCTCGGGACACGTATAGCACTTGCCATTAATGTCACAATCTTTTGGACAGTTGGTACACCTGGTTGCTATATGTCCTATAAAATATAGTTTGAGCACTTTGAAATGAGCATTTAGGATTGACCAGAATGTTGATGAACTCCTGAGGGCATTGGTCTTCATAAAAGGTGCACGGTATTGCAGAAGTAAGCAGTTAGAAGTAGAAAGTAAATAACATATACGACATAATACCTCCATATCAACAGATAATATTGCCCCATCCATCTTTTTCGATAATGTATATAGTTATAGTTATATTGTTAAATATATAGTTATATATAGTTATATATAATTGTATATAATTTTGTATATTTATGTAGTAACATAGGTATATTTATATATAGTTATATTTATATATAGTTATAGTTATGCATATTATGTTTACTACACCGTTCAGAGTTAATATATATTCATAATTTCGATTTTTTTGACATTTTTTTCTGACTGAACTAATTACATTCTGAATGTTTGAATGTCGTATAAGTTTACCTTATTGGATTGTGTTCAGATGAGGACAGGACATAACGCATTAATTTCTTAAACTCATGATGTGCCAATTGAAGAATAAAATAGCATGTAGTAAACATTCCGTCACGTTTTCATGTTTGTTACAACAACACATACGTACGTTATATAATTATGATATTTTACGTTTCATATTGAGTTTTAATAAGTATTTTTGTATATATTTACCAGTGTTTTCATATTATCAATTAACCTTAATAATGTACAGGGTTATATAAATAATTTAGCCATTCTCGACAATTTTCTATAAATAAAAACGTATGGCAAGGTAATGTGAGTATTGCAACACACATTTCCATTTGAACAGGTCTAATGTATTCACATGCTAGTCAAATGTGTGGTTGACAAAAAATATATAAAATAGTTAAACCAAATAAACGTTATTAAAATGGTTTACCATACCTGCTTGGCAAATGAGCATCGCTGCATATATTTGCCACATTTCCGGCCCCGAAAGTTTTTTGAAAAAGTTATTGTTTAATAAGTACTCCTTTTTTAAAAAACTAGTTGTTTTACACCGTTCCTTTATTTCATGTATTGCTTTGGTGGTTTACAAATCAGTTAGGCAAACATATTCAAGTTTACAGAACATACATTGGTGGTCCTTCAGACACGATTTATTGTATAGTAAGATTAATCGTGATTTTAACGCATCACTAGCACAAATATCACTATTGAAATGACGTATTGAAAGTGCACGCGCCATATGAAATGCCAATGTTGATAAGGAAGTTAACATCTATACTTATATTTTATATCACGTGTTTCGCCAATCAAGCCTCTACGAGAAAACGTGTTGTTGTCACATGGTCAAGTATCGTTTAATCAACCATAATTTTGTCAACTATCATTTGGTCGATCATCATTTCAGTAAACGTATTAATGTATAATATCATGTCATATAATCAAACAATCACATTTAATTTATTTGAATGCATTATTAAGTAATTACCGCAGCACTTATGGTAAACGTTTGTCCATTTTGTATGCATTAGAACAAACATCTTAGTTTGCACAATTAGGACATGATTTACATTTGACGATAAAGGTGACGTGAATAGATGATCATAGACTACAAGATAAAATCTTATACACAAACTATGATTAAAATAAACAAACCAGCACAATCTAGCCTGTCCTTCTCACCGCGTCTAGCAATACAGTCGGGTATTGGAAAACTGTGTCATCAATTGTGCATCAGGTTAATTAATAAGCCCATTTGACCAGGAAGGGAAAATGGTCATACTGTGTTTCTGAAGCAATGTAACACACTGAAATATACCCCCAATTTGGCATACAAAAATGAATGATTATTACTCTCCTAAGTATTTGCTATTAAGTAAGTTATTATTAGAAAAAAACAGTGGTCTATAGAATTAAAATTAAATTTAACTAGACAATGACAAACACATAGTTGCGATCATATGACCTCATATATTTTGATCAGGCGACCTAAATATTTGGCATTTAAGGTTCTAAATATAACATTTATGCATTCTAGATAGTGTGTGTCATATACAAGTTTAAACGGATCACACGGTGTTTGTTTAACATTAGTAGATTGAATTCCATTCAGTTTTTTTGTATAGGAAAGCTCTACGGAGTTACTATTACAAAGTAGCTTGGCCAGTAAGCAGGGTTTAATATTGACAGTGTTTTTCCTGTTTTGGGCCCTATTCAAATTGTAAAATACTTTTGTTTGAAATTGGTCACTTAAGCAAACTTTAAATAAACTTTAAATAAATTAAAAAGATGGGTGAGTGATATATAAATGAATTATTTGTAAGAAACGCATCACTTTAGCAGATAGTTTAAAAGAAACGTTTTAAGACTGGAAAGGTCTACATAAAGTATTTTCATTCCAATTTTCTTTTTATTAACTAGTACACAGTAGTAAGAACGTAATGAATAGATAATGATTTGTATGACATACGTTACTTCCTTAATGTGTTTTATATCACTTTGCATTCAATTCGCAGAAATGAAATTATATAACTATTTTGCTTCCAATGTAACCTGTCAGAATCACTGAAATACTGGCGATTCTTACCAACCATTATTTAAGAAAGTGAACAAAAGTTTCCAGTACACAAATAAGGCCATGAGCAGTGCATTGCTTTTGCGATTGATGTGACATGTAAATAGAGAGTAAACTTTTTAAACAAATAGAGTCTTATAAGGGAATGCAAAGAAAAGAATAGGCGAACATAACTATTTAAATCACGCAGTCGATTTTAAAGCTTCCAAGAAAACAAGGTTAAGGTTAAATGTATCTTAACAATCGCGTTTGAATTCTGTGGACATGTTTATATATATATAAACATTGATGTGTACGTCTTTGGTAAGGGCTTGTACAGAAGTGTTAAAAATAATGCAATGGGCATGACACAAAAATATTATTATTAATAAGTGAACCTATTTTGCGTGATTAAACAGAGATGCGGTCACAGTCATGTGCACAAACAGATGCAATCATCGTAAAACACGCTTACACACAAAACATACCAAAGAGAGGAATATACAGTAAACAAAGAATGTGTTAAAATAAAATACGTTTACAGATAACATATACATGTGTTACAGCGGTTCCAATTCCTATACATTTTACAAAACAATTAAAATTGACACTACTGTGTAAAAACAAACACAATTTTAAATTTACAATAAAATCCAGTAGTTATTTTCCTAAACTGAACACCAGTATTAAATGCTATTCAAAAGAAAGTTCCTTTATTGAAATGAACGACATCTTTAACTATTAGTTTATTTAATACTGAAGTGTCATTGTTATGTATTTTCACTACTCAATAAAACAGGACTATTGGACTATTGGACAGACTTTAAACTGTAAATTAATTATATATGTATAAACTAGATTATGCATTCATTATAACTTGCATGAACATTGTAAATTGTACACTTCTTTTACCCAGCGCATCCTGTTTTCTCGAGTGTGCGGTTTCTGCGATATTGGCGCAGAAAATTCGTATCTGACATAGTCAGAACTTCATGTTTTATGCTTCGAGACGCAACTAACATTGCTACGTTAAATACGCCTTTCTACTAATGATATCATTCGTGCTCTACAAAACATAGCGAATAATATACTTTAACGATTAGGAATAATGATATTAAGATTTAACCTGTCGAAATACTGGCAGCCAATATTTTCAAATATATTTTTCTAAAGCCCAAAGTTTGCAATGATAGCAGTTTTGCTCCTTTGCAGACTGGTACAATAGAAAAGACGTTTACATTGTGATATAAATATAAAATATAAAATGAAATTGTAACACACTTGAACATTTTCCTAAAATATGTTGTAGACCTGTACATTTTTTGTTAGTATCACCTTTCGATTAACTGGATGACTTCCATGATGTGGATCACAAATGGACCCAATAAATTTCGAGGTTGTTTTTTTTCAGTAACTTATGCTGTTATTTTTATTTGAGATTCAGTTTATGATATCTCGATCTGAGTAGGAATGGAAACTATCAAGCAAGTTCTAAGGGGTCGATAGTATATTTTGACCTGTGCATGAAGGGAAACTATAGTAAGGCATTACAAAGGGACTGCTGCATATGTGTATGTAAAATAAAGCAGGTACTGATTTGTCAGTAACATAATAAATGATGGCCCTGGTGAACATTGGGGCAACCATGGTTTTATAAAATATATATACATTTTAAAATGGTTTAGCCGTCTAGGGTGGGGTCGGTCTAGCTGGCTGGACAAAGCCTCAGGCTGCAGTTGTTTGAGCAAAGGCTGGGGATTAGAGCGGTTCTGACTAATGGCATTTCAGTAAGTCAATGTTCATCAAGCGTGACTAATTGCTTTAACGACCCGTTTCCCCATGACTCCTCCGTGTATAATTAACTAATCTAGTGTCCAGCTGTTATATTGTTATATTTGGGCGGCGGGCAGGGGGGGGGGGGGGGGGGGGTCTTAATAGAGTTGTTTTCATTGCATTGAATGTCGGAGTTATCCTAATTTCTTAAGTTTAGGTGATGTCAGTAGACTCAAAAATGCATATAACCGCTGTTGAAAGCACGACAGATTAACCTGCCATATGGGCAGACAACTGGACTGACGACTCTGTTAATAGGCAGGCATCACACCGTCGTATCATATACATGCATACTGTTATCATAGTCTGGATGACCAAGTGTTTCGTACGTCCCTCGCTTCACATCCAGCGATGTATTCTGTGCAGAATTGTCCGTGGTTCTATCTAGAATATTACCATATAGCCTCAATCTGTCCGGGGTACCAGAAGACTCATTTGTCCTTTGCCCATCATCGACAACAGTATGTGTCGGACCTCCGATGGATATTTCTATTATATCGTCATATCTTATCTCTGTAACAGGTTCCACGGAAGATTGTGCTCGCAACCTACATCTCCTCCTTACCGATAAGATATCGATACGACAAAATCATTAATGGATTTCTTCTAACAGAAAATAGTGAAAAATAGTAACTTTTACAATATATATAACAAAATAATACATCACGCCTAAAACATAATAACGTATTTACATGTTTCTTCATAAATGTTGCCAAGACGTACTTATGCATATTCTTGTGGTTTCGCTAGTAATCATTCACATCGAGCTTTGTCGGCAGCGAAAGTTATACTGCTCTAAAGGTTCTATATAGTCTTATATATTTGTATAATAAAACAAGACCTTCTGCGTACCTTATTAGAACGATCGATAGAACTGCAGCAACCAGGACTAGTGCAGCACCTAGAACCGACTCCATGGTCGTTGGAACACGTGTCATTATCGTAGGAGCACGTGTCGAGGGGTCCAGGTGTGTAGACATTTCTAACAATACATATACACAATGACTTTTAATCATAGTCAAATAGCGAAGTTCATATACTTTCTTTTGAAGAAGTCTAGATAACAATTAGCATTCAAAAATCCGATCTATATAACCATACCAGCCACATATTAAACACTCTAAACTGTTTGTGTTACAATCAGGCTAATCAATTTACTATTTATGAATTAATGTCAGTCTGATATTTAGCATTTTATTTCTGCAAACTATGTTTAATATGTTTACATATCTTATAAAACAGATTAATCTTCCAAAACAGAGATATATTACTTAAGTAAGTATACGTGCTGATCGGATGTGATGTCACTTGATTGTTGGTAGGTTTTCTTTTTAAATACTTTTTAAAGTTAATATCATGTCACAATTACTATAGCAAAAGGTTTCATAATAAAAAACATGATACCAAAATCATAAAGTCTTTTAAACAATATCCCATAGCTGCAAATTACACATACATACAGCTACTGTTTTTACGAGAAAACAATTAACACTTCATTTAATAAATGTGTTTATGATTACAACATATTTGTCTCTTGTGTGCTTCTTCGCATGTTTTCAAAACGTAAATCATATAAATAACATGTTATGTGTGGAAAAGACACCGTTAAGTAGAATAACCAATGATCAAATAAAAATGTTTATTCGAGAATGATATTCAATAACATACATAGTTACAAACAACAAGCATACCTTTGGTGAAGGTATGATACAGATAGCACGTCTCACCATAGTATCCCTCGATGCACCCATGCGTGCATGTTCCAGTTAGACGGAGACATGATCCTTGGTAACACGTGCTCGAACATGCTACATTACATAAATGTCCATAGAAACAAACAACGCATCCCTTACTGCAAGTACCATATTTATTGCATTCCCTATCTTGACACCCTATTGAACAATTTCGATCAAATCTGTATCCGTACAAACCAGAAACACATCCTTTAGTGCAAACACCATTAGTTTTATTGCATTCTGTACCTTGACACGAATGTGAACAGCTGAAATGACACCTATATCCGTAGTAACTAAGATTACATCCCTTACTGCAATCCCCACTGTGTGCATTGCATTCCCTATCTTGTCACCCAATGGAACATTCTTGCTCACAGAAAGATCCGTAATAGCCAACATCACATCCCTTACTGCAAAACACCCCGAGTTTATTACATTCCCTGTCTTGACAATTATCTGGACATATTAGGTTACACGTTGGTCCATAAAAAGCCAGCTTTGCAAGTGTCACAAGACAATTTGATGCAGCTGTGTGTACAATTATCACAATTCTCAGGACAGTTATAGCACTTGTCATTAATGCCACAATCATTTGGACAGTTGGTACACCTGGTTGATATATGACCTGTAAAAAAAAAAATTAACACGTTGAATCAATATAGATTATATAAGAACATCCAGAAGGTTCGTTCGACGCATATGTGGATTTTTCATCGAAACGGTGCACAGTAGTGCAGAAGTAAAACGCAAGAGGTAAAATATGTATAAAATATACATGGGGCGCCCATTGCGTAATATTAGCGTCACCGATTTGTAACCCCTCTGACTGCTACGCCTCTCACCGTTCACGGTGCCTGATGTGGACTTTATGTGGGAAGTTTTCTCTCTATATATAAATAACACGGGTAGAGCGCCAATAGCTATCTTTGTTAAATATTCCTATGTCTAAATATATCACGGTGTTGCTATAAGATATACGAGGAAGAGTACTCATGTTAATGCATCGAAGAAAACACAGACATGTGTAAAAAAAAGAACCGCGCAATATAAAAAAATCCATTATTCTTGTGTCGGCTATATGTTGTGTCCGTTAGATGAGAACCGAATCATCTTTGTTGTGGCTTTAATTTGAACTGAGAATTCTCGGGTCAGTCAAGGCATAGTGAAGATCATGCACTTGTATTATGATGGTCCTTAAGTTCTTAGGTTTAAGTTAAGTTCATATTGATAATTCATATACAGATAATGTTATAAAAGTTCAATTTAATTGCCGACTTGCGTAAGATAAAACATAAAACACGCATAGGCAATATACACATGTAGTTTAAATTTTGATAACGTTATTAAATAGTTCTTAACACATTATCAAAACATTGTAAATATATTTGCATATGCAACAGTTACAAAATGATATTTTTTTCGAAGTCACCAGTATTAGGTAGTGTCACATATTTAGCCTGCTAGTAATTGCTTACCGATAAATGCTACAGATGACTTCTAGAATAATAAATGACAAAGTCCTATGGACATTGTAAAATTTGAAAAGGCACAGTAAAAAAGAAATGTAAAAATAAGAACAAATCTGTGATGAATCATTTAAGCAAAAAAGAGCAAACTTAACAGTTGCCTCCCTGGAACGGTCATTCGGCAACATAAACCGACTGAGGTGCTTAAACCGGTTTTACAGAGCTCTAACATAGCATATGTTGATAGATTTTTTTTTTCAAATGAAAGCAATGGCAATAAAAACCGAACTATTTGAATACAAAATATCCAAGTGTGGAGAGTCAAATGTTATCGTCTTCAAATTATCAGCAGGGAGCAACGGAAATATAACGCTAAATAATTCAACTTCATCAATTTACAATAACAAATTCACGACCACGATTTTAACAATATAATAACAAACAATGATAAGACATACATACCACATATGACAATAGCCAGATAAAAGTTCAGTATATATCATATAGTTCATAGTCCAACTTTAAGCACTTGATCGTTGCTTTAATTTGCTAAATGCAAGGTTTCTGTCCTAACAAAAAAAAAAGAAAAAGAAAACACATCCGTTCCATTGTTCCTTGTGTGTATTTAAAGACAAAAACAGTACACTTTCTTTCCTTTTATGTCCCAAAGCCAATTGCTACAATTGCATGTTGTCCTATATGTTTTCTTTTATGTGCCTTCCATAAACAATTGCGTCATTGATGTTCCTATCAATTAAAGTTATCACGTGAAACTGACACGAATGATGAAACATGTACACTATATGTAGATATGTAAAACGAAACACTTCACACAGGTGAATCGACTTAATTGTGTCGTAGTCTTGTACCCTGGACCTCCTGTACCTGTAGCCCATGCTATACCGATTGCCAGGTCCGGTGCATCATATGGGTATAGATAATGTATAGGTTTTATAAAATCTAAAGAGAACAGTTTATCCTATGCACTCCTATTTGCCATTAATACATATCATCATTGATTATTCATCATTCTGTCAACAACTGCGAAATTCAAGTTTAAATATTACTGAAATATGACAATACACACTTTATATTGAAATTTAACGAAAACAATAGACAAAGGTCAATCAGTTGTTGTGGTCCTGGTTGGAATCTAGTACCTTCTGTACCTGCGGCCGACGCTGTACAGATTGCCAGATCCGGTGTAACATATACGTGAGAGGAATACATGAAATAAAAGTTGTTTTAAAATCTAACATAACAATTTATATTGAGGCCGTAAATCGTGTCGAAACAAATGTTATCTTCAGGATTTCTGAAAATCTCCCGTCAAGTGTTACCTAAATGATTAGGAAAAATTTGCTTGTAGCTTGATAGTGCTAGTAGGCAAATGGAAGGAATGAAAGTTAAACTTACTTAGCAAGTTTATATATTCATAAATTGCTGAAACGTTTTGTCGACACTTTTAACGTCTAGGTTCAAAATACACATTCCTTCTTGCTCTAGTAGCTTTGATTGTTGCATAAGAGGTTTTGGGAAAAAAACGAAATAGTGTGGACATTGTTGACCAAACTCGTTCATGAGACACAACATTACATCATCGTATCATTAAGGCAATGTTTCGCTATCTATTGTATGTATAAATGTTACACTATTACTCTCTTCCTTACCAGTATCGGTAATACTCATTTAGAAAAACAATACCGCTATTTTTATGTTTGAATGAAATTAACTTACATTTTGTAAATAACTGGCAATAATCACGTGAGGAAAATAAACGAATCTAACTGAAGCTTTATTAAGTTTAGATTAATTTTACTTGGGTAAAACGAGACTGAGAAGTTGTAAAATCTTAGATATATGCATAGATTTTATGTAAGAAATAATCTCCTTGTACAAAATTAAATATATATAATACATTGAAATGTGCATATCATTAAAATTTATAAACACGTTGTCCTTTATCTTTTATGTATTGAGTGCGAGTTGTGTTTGTCTTTACCGATTTCATATGGTTAAATCCGAATTTGAAGCCGTTACAGTCAATACAAACTAGTGTCTTAACACACCTTTTCATATTTATCATATCTCAACAGTTTCGCCTCTTAGCATACATGTTTTATTATCCGATGCACATCTGGAAGGAGCTGTGGTCAGTCAAGTCTTTAAATACCATTAAGTTTTCAATACAATCATAAGCGATACGTGCTTGATTCATTCATTCATAAAGGTGTCTTTAAAAGATAATAAAGGAAAAATACATATGTACACAATAACAAATATTGGTTAAATTAGATAATGTTTCATTTTGTATGCTTTTTTGTATATTTCCAACAATGAACTTTACAATTTAAAGGATCATGATAAACAACCATTAAAATAATAGACACTTCCGAACAATATTATTCAGAACCATCTAAAAGTCGGATATAATATTCCTATTTGGCAAACGATTGTCGCCAACACAAGATATAACATACCTGTTTTGCAAACGATTATCGCCAACAAAAGATATAACATTCCTGTTGGCCAAACGATTATCCCCAACAAAAGATATAACATACCTGTTTGGCAAACGATTGTCGCCAACAAAAGATATAACATTCCTGGTTGACAAACGATTGTCGCCAACAAAAGATATAACATACCTGGTTGACAAACGATTGTCGCCAATAAAAGATATAACATACCTGTTTGGAAAACGATTGTCGCCAACACAATCACCAAAATTCTTCGCGCTTATGTCCAACAAGCATAAATTTTCGTATCGCTATCTCTATTCCTGTATACCAATGCGATTGAAATTTTAGTATATACATGTTTAATTAATATTAAGGAAGGTTTTGTTCGCCGAACAGGAGCCATCACGTGTTTACCTAGTCACTCCTGAACGGAAACAAAGTCCATTGTTTATGCGATGTAAAAGTGCTGCGTATAATACAATGTTAGGACAACCAAACTATAAATCCAGATACAGGTTATATTCAGTGATAAAAAGTAAATTAATAAATTACCATATAAGTGAATAAATCATTTGGGAAATGCTTTAGAACTTGTTGATATATTATAAACTATATGTAAAATGTTGGCTATGTGTTACACACATGTAAATGTCCATATTACTGTGACTTACATCATATCTATTATTATACTTGCCTAAATGAAAACTACATTTGCCACTTAGAAAAGGCACATTTTCAGCATTGCTGATCACATGATGTAAAGTTGTTTATAAAAATAATGGTTTGTCAAGACATACTTGAGCCAATAATATTGGCACACACACGTGCATTTATGGTATTGTAGAACTATTTCTCAATTGTATTACATACCCAGAAGAGTGTATATAAAACTTAGAAGCTATATGTTGCATTAAGCATTTTCCACAGTTGTGTCTGTGCTTATACCATTTAAGGGATAATTAAACGTGCATATAAATGATGTGTTATGAGATTGCTCACGCAGGTTGATACAGCTCACATGATAGAAGAATATTATGTGTATTATATGCCAGCTTGGGATTGAATCTGTTAGTTGAACATAACCGCAGCACGTGGTATACAACGTGGAACGAAATAATTGATGACAGGAAACATGCTATTTTGGGATCAAGTTTGGCTGCATAAAAGCGGATAGATTAAAGATAATCGTAGGTAAATGACGCATTGAAACTGTGTATTATTTAAGGCTGAGCTGTGCACATGAGGTATATTTATTATTATCAGCGACAACTATCTGAATCAATTACAACGCTCTTTACATTCCAAATCTAAATACTATATATTAAAACATACAGTTAATATTATTTTTAAAGGATATGGCCGTTTATAATGTACTGATGTTATTTTACATTCAAGCCTAGTATTTACCCAAATTTAACAAACTTCATATGTTGGAACAAAGTAAAAAAGTAAAAGCGGTAAAGTAAAATCTTTCAGCTTCCTTAAGCTTGTATTGATAGTTCGTTTTTTTCAAACTGTGTTAATTTTCGACTAATAAAATAGTTGCACATATGCGGTGAGTAATTATGTTAGTAACCTTTATGAATATGCTGTTCATATAGCTTACGTGACAAAATAAATGTTACATGGGTTTTTAGTTTTTTAAATCGACAGCCACAACGGAAGTCGTTGTAAGATAGTGTTACACAATAATATAATATGCGTGTTAGATGTTGTACTATTTCAACCTAAAATAAAACATCTTGACCATGTGACATCCGACAGGATGGTCTATTATGACAGTTGTGTAAAGTGGCGCAAAGATTACATTGTTGTATTCCTTAAGTTTGTATGTGGCTTTAAAATACAATTATGGCTATTCCGGCGACGTTTTATTATTATATGCTGAGAAAGACCACATACTGGTCAAGTAATAGTCACCATCCTACGGTATGTGGGCTGGGATACCTAAAAACTTAAAGTGTTTGTCCCGAACGATTAGGTGAGGGGCTGAGAATTAAGTCGTGGACCTTAAATATATGCAGCAATCCATGCCTACAGGCAATAAATGATAACGTATAAGAATTTCACAGATTTCGCATCAGGTTCCCAATTAACCACATCGGTACGAACAACAGTATACACACCGATTTAGACATGACATTTCTCAAGACATTTCGCAGGATCCCCGTTTATGCGATATCTTAAACATTCATACACACATGGGGTCCCTATTTTTGCGTTATATACAACTACAACTACAAATATTTTATTGCATCAAAACAATATGTTTTATAGCAATGAGAACATAAACATTATTACAGCATAAAGGCATGGTTTTTACAGAAGAGCATGTTATAGTACTTGTATACAATTATTTGTTTATTGCTTATTTCTTAATGTGTTTGCAAAATATATATATCTTGCCAAGTTGGTAAGTATAATTTTTGAAGTTGAACACATAAGATTTGTAAACTTTTGTTTTGTTGGCCATGTATAATAGTATCGCTTTATATATCTTGATCGAGGGTCAGCATATTTGGAACATATTAATACAAAGTGATATTCATTTTCTGGTAGACCTGATTTACAATATATATAAAACAGTAACACCTATAAACAAAATCTGAGAAGTACTATGAAATCACTATATCATTAACAACTCGCAACGCATAAACGTTCTATAGTAATAGAGGACGTGAATGGATTTTGAAATATTTCAATACCATTTAAACATACACATTTTTAAATGAATTACATCATATTCTATAAATTGTACACTTATCTAAATATGAAATAAACATGATGTCAGATTAGCTTTATAGTTTTTTCCTTGTCGACGAATATACACGGCAATAATGTATTCTAATAACAACCATAACTGCATACATACCTGTGTGGTAAATGTTTCTTACAACATACCATACAGCAAACTGTTATCTTTTGTCTATCTCGAGTGCAAGTATGCTTAAAAGAAACAGAAGTTTTGTACTTAGATAAAATATTCTGTAACATCGATATTTAATATGGTTCACTTCCTTTTCTAGCCAGCACAGTAGAATCCCTGCACACTGGATCTTCTTATAACAGTTGGCAATATACTATTTTTAACCAACTTGATGGTGTCGAAACAGCGCAAGTTAAGCCTTATCGGTTAACCATTCTGTCTCTTTATTAGAATAGGCTGATTAGTTTTGACTATTTGTTTTACAATATGATAATTGTTTCCATGCTTTACAGTAAAATGTAATGGTATAATTCTCGTATTAAAATGTTAGATTTCCGGTCATATTTGGGGTTTTAGCAAAGGTGTAAATGGATAATAGATACGAGAATAATGGTAATCTTATTTTGGTCAATTTTTATCGCATCATCTCCGCCACTTTGCTATTAAAACATTAGTAAAGTTATTAAATTTGCCGTATGCGTAACGTGTCATTTGTATAACTTTCCTTTATAAACGTTCGCAGATCGCACTTAAGTACATGTCAATCAGGAAATTAGACACTATTATGATTGTGAAGAAGTTCGTTCTTTAATAAACAGATACATGTAATCAATAAAGTTAACTAACGAACACTTCTTACAATCATAAATATATTGTTTTGTTATATCATCTTTAACGGACATATGCCATGTGGTGTAGCTTATTTGCATTAGATCTTAACTTGTACACGTTGTCGGGACACACTCTCAATGTGTGCCTTATGTTCCGGCTTTGATTTTTGGGTCGCGCTATAATCAAAGTGTAAAGCTACTATATATAAATATTCTGTTAAGACGACATACAAGTCGCTAGGCAGTATTGCTGCCAAATCCAAATTAATCAGGGTCATTTGTAAACCACGAAGTTTGCCGGTCGTTCAGAATTTCAAAGCGTCATACTATCAATGTGTAAATCTACATGGTATTTTAAAATCATATTTAAACGTATTCATTACTATTTTAAATGTCTATATAATTTACAAAGTGAATGGAGTAAAGAGAAATACTACGTTCGATTTGCAATTGTTTACTATTGTTTCATGATGGCCTCTTAGGTCCAGCATTTTTATAATATTACAAAATATATCAGCAAGATCAACAGTATCAAACTGATCACACCAAACAAACATTATATTAGTCATGGGTTTACTGCATTGTTTGCAACTAACAATAGCCAATGCAGTATGACGACCTTTGCATAGCTAAAAGTGATGAACAATGATTTTCGATGACTAGTTTAATTTCCTCTTAATGTCGTCTTTTCTGATAAGGAGGAGGGATAGGTCTGTACATTATTTTGTTTCGTTAGTTAAGACTCCGTGGGTTGACAAAGAGTTTTCGATCATTAAATTTAAATGATAATATACAGAAGAAAAGAGCTTTGCATTTCGTGTCTTTTTCTCATAATCGTCTGTTCATAAAACGTTCGATTGAGTTCAAAGCAAAAGTTAAACATGTGGATCAAACTACCCCGAAGTCAAAGACATAATAATAGATATAATTTACGCTTTGTGTTGATAGCAATAGCCGAAGTGATTGGTTAAATACAAACAGTATTATTCTCAATATTTAAAATGTGTTTAGTGCCATAGTAAGTACTCCAGGAATAATGATTTCAGTAATCAAATACGATTTAGTTTGAGTCAAAAACGCACACTCGCGTAAGCACGTCATAGGCTTTTACATTTCTTTAATCACTGGATTTACTGACATTCATACGAGAAACAATTCGTGACTAAATCTTGGATTTACTACCATTTTAGCACATTCCACTATAACCACATCTCAGTTGCGATTTCTAAAAATGGATTAAATGCAATATTTTCTCCATGTACTTGCATTGAGGCTATGAAATTGTCATGTGTTGATAAAATATTTAATGTATTCCTTGTACAAATAATAAGTGTGAATCAGATTAGCGGTTGTAAGTGGGTATCATCTCCATAAACGTCTATGTCATGACTACTTACCATTCTCGATTTAAAGTTTAATGTGTGCAACATAACATTTTACTTCAAATCTAGTTATATCTTGATGCCAAAATATCCCCAAGAAACAAACACAGAACAATCAAGGAGCCCTTCGTACACATTATCACGTCTAGCTACGCTCCTGACTATAATAACAACAGTGTAAAGGATTTACAACACATTAAATCTACTTGAACATTGACTTGAACACAATTTCCTTGAACCATAATTGAAAGAATTGTGGGTATAGGTTTTCTCTTACCTATTCAGTATTTCTTATTGCATTTTGGTAATGCTTTGCTCTATGACAACAGTAAGTTAATTAAGTTATTTAAGGTATTTCGTCTGAAAAATATTAAAGTGAATAGTGTATGGTGCTTCGTATTGCCTTTTGATTATGACTTATCGCATGGCGGAGGCTTTTTGAGACATAGTGCCACTTGCCAGAGTGTAAGTAATTGAAACATATATTTCGCATACCGCCAATCTTATCTAAGAAGTTTTGTACGAGTGTTTTAAATAGTCATTATATCAATTTCTTCTATATGTACGTATTAAAAGTATTCAGGAAACAATACGCGATGGGCGAAGGAACCATTTTACTCTTTGGATACAGGAGTATAAATTATACTTTCTATCTCAATATATTGAATAAATACTCTAGCGATTAGATAACAACAAACTATGTTGAAACTTAATAAATCGTAGTTTGTCTTAGCGATAGCCCTATTTACTCACATTTTACGAACTGAAAATTAAATTACGCAACTTCCTTAATGAGATTAGTTTTCTTAAAAAACGTTATACATTTTAAACTGTAAAATATGTTAACCTGTTTTCAATTATAATTCACATTATTTTAATGATTTATTTTTATTTCTATTGCTACTTAGTATTTTATTTTTAACATGATTATTCTCTATTCGCGTCAAACTTCACTGTATCCGGCGCTGTATGACCTTTCAATTGTCGGTGAGCCGTAAAACCTAAAATACAAAGACAAATTCTGCAACCTAAAATATAGCTGTGTGTTATGAAGGCCTCACAGATAGAATATGTAACACGTATGTGCTGTATTACATCGAGAAAGGACACCTGCCTGATATGATATTTCGTTTGCTCATCATCATCATCATCATCACAACATGACGTGTGTGTGTGTGTGTGTGTGTGTGTGTGTGTGTGTGTGTGTGTGTGTGTGTGTGTGTGTGTGTGTGTGTGTGTGTGTGTGTGTGTGTGTGTGTGTACCATCATGTATGTATAGATAAACATAAATGACCGTCCTATATAAACTCAAGTTTTCCTATTAACTCTGAATACAGGAATATAAGAAGGTGATTAAATAATTTCATATACACATGTATATTATAAACACCACTATCTGAAGGTATTTTTTTTAAATAAGGAAGTGTTATGGTGTTGCTTGTTTTAATAAATGTTTCTTATTTGATTGCACGGGAAAATTAAATTTTATTTAAAATAGGAGTCGTACTTTATTTGTATTATGTCACAAGTATAAGCATAACATATTACTTATTATAAATTATTATAAATTTCTCACTGTGAAGCATATAATGCTGTATTAAAGAGAACAAGGTTACTTTGTGATCAAATTCTGAAATTATTTAAGGTTGTTGCATATTTATTTGTAATTCTGCAATCTCTGGTTTATATATTCATTGTACAAATCCGGAGAACATTGTCTGGCAATGCAAATTCCAGCGAACGAGGACGAATAACATGACGCGCGCAGAACCTTATGTAATGTAACTATATGGAAACAAGTAAATTTGGCCACACGAATTTAGAATGTGTATGCATTAATCATATGTCTTCAACAGTTTAAAGCAAATCTGACTTGAGACAGCGTCTGTAAAACCAACCGTAATTCTTCTACCACAGATCACATACAGTTCATTCAGAACATTGAGCCAAAGCATTTTTTGAAGATCTTGTTATTCCGTGCATGTCATCGATATATACACAGAAATTTATATATTCATAGAAGAGTTGCACTCAGTTTGAATGATCAAGATTTTTATCATTAATTCTTTGAGAAAATGCGTACAGTTTTTAATGCAATATAAGGTATGGTCTATTGTTACACATTAGTGCCTATTTCAATTGTTTTATAAAACACATATGCGTTGCTTCGCCTTTACAATATGTAAATATATATAAAGATGCAGTAGGTTTTGAAAGCATTCTTCCTAAACTATTTTTTGTCCCAGACATTGGTCTGTTATATGTGCATTACGTGTATGCATGTGTGCGCACGTGCCTATGTGTAATTGTTTGAGCATTATATGTTTCACTTATAAACTATCATATGTTATTGCTACGCCAATTCTTGATTTGTACTACTGGTTATTCTATCAGAACAGACCTACACATTTCCTGACAGTTAGTCAAAGAAATCGATTTATATTAATGTAGCCATTGTTCATACGTTTAACCCTTGTTATCTTTAGACCTCTGATAAAAACTGGGTCAGTAAAGCTAAACTGTAAAAGTTGCATTCTTGCTTTGGCCACTGATAATGTAACATGTGGACGATAATGATGATGATGTAGATGATTATGTTGCTGTTGATGATAATGATGCTGTTGTTGTTTTTGTTAATAATGAGGGGGCTAATGATGATGATGATAAATGGTTATACTGCTGCTGAATCTGCTGATAATTCGCCGCTGCTTATCATGAAGATGATGATGGCGATGACGATGATGATGGCGATGACGATGATGTTATTGATAATTATGATGTTGATGTTGCTGTTGCGACTGTTGCTGATGATGATGGTTTGACTGCTTTAAAGTGCATGCCAGGGAAAAATCCACACTTCAAATTAACGCCATTGCAATCTGCACACTAACTATTAAGTTCGAAAATAGGCCATTGGTCACAATGTAATGCCAATAGTTTAATAATTTTACAAGTAAACACTTTTTTCCAAAATGTAGATAATTTATTGTTACAAAAGTTACACCAAAGACACTAAAATCCGATAATAGAAACCATTTTATTAACCATTCTATACTTTCTATATAATTTTACATTTAAACTTAAGAAAGGTATAAAATAAATGCTTATACATGCAACCGGGTTCGACATAAATATACTGAGTTTGAAATTAACAATTACCACTTAAACCCCTGTGATATGAATATAAATATTCCACGTGCGCTATTCCTCTCCAAACGCGTGTGGTAAGTTTATACTAAGATGCTGAGATGATACAATTGACCTCTTATATTGCATACCCAGGTTCAGTGCAAGAGAATGCTCCGCGTGGAATGTAGTATTTAGGCCTAGTAGACGATGGAAAGTCAGTGGAACAGTCATTCTAATAGCAGTTGGCTCCCCATTTCGACCATTTCCTTTAATCTAAGGGGGATATTCGCTGTGACGACCCATCTAAAATCGGGATTGGGGTGAGAGAGGGATAGATAGAAAATGCCCCCACTTTCTTTTAATACACTGGTTAAGGGACAAATACATTTGCTTGTTGGTCAAATAAATCATCTTTATGGGACATCCTACATATAAATGATACAGAATACATGATAGCTAATGTGAAAAAAATATTTTATATGTATTTTTGTCTACTTTCATTTTATTCTTTACTTAAACCTTGCTGAAACAAGTTGTAAACCTCGATGGTTCGAACTAATTGATGGATGGAAATCATGCGATTCTTTGAAATTCCATACGGGCCTGATTGAAAAGGTATTAAAGCGGGCTAAAATGATAGCGTATGTCTATGATGCGTGAACGAAAAACAACTAAACATAACAAAGTTATGTCTATTTTGATGATTGGATCACTATCTAGTCTAGTAGTGTACTATTTAATGCTAAGATGTATACATGAAATATACTTACAGAGTCAATAACAACAGAAACATATTTAAAAAAAAACATCACAACGTAGCAACATTTTTAATACCCAAACCTTAATACCTCACGTTATATTTAACTGTACGTTAACTTATATATTTAAGAGACCTGGTAGCGCAACCAGTAGAGCGTCGGCTCTAGGTACGGGAGGCCCCGGTTTCGATCCAAAGCCGCAACCTACCAAAGTCGATAAAATGGTAGTGGTCCATACTGCTGAGTGACCGTTCCAAGAAGGTTTTTTTTCTTTTTGTTAAATGACTCACCATAGATTGGTTCTCACTTTTACATTTGGCTTTCATCTGAATACTTTTGTCCTGTGCCTTTCCAGATATTGCTATATGTTTGCAATGTTAATAGGACTTATTCTTATTCACACTATCCGAGGGCTGACTACTAACACCGTATACAGTTTCAATATATTTAACACTTTTGTATTACTTATTTTAAGTCTATGCAAACGCTGACTATAAAACAGAGGCACGACACATTAGGCACACAATTAAAATAATAAACATTTAAAAGAATCGTCTTTTAACGGACATTAGACAAAAGGACATACTGACACATTGTATACAAAGTATAACCATTTAATTAACATGTAACAACATATCAAATTACAAAGAGGAAAAAATGGCCTTAAAAATATAATTAATATTTGTTAACTGTACACAAACACTAAGCAGTTATATCGTTACCAAACACCCTGTGAAACAAGTAATTAATAATAAAATAATGTTGCATGTTGCGATATCTTGATCAGTTGCGACAATGCGGATGTAATGTTGTTTTGACATATTTTTCCTTATTCATGATAGACAGAGGAAACACGTGATATGAATAAAACGTATTGCAAGCACTTATAAACTGTCATTGCGATATTTTTTATGTTATTGAGTTTTGTAAGTGTCACGGAGAATCGTACTACACTAAAACAAGTCAAACGACAAAATTAAACCAAATTACTTTTCAGTATACGACAACCTTATTAAGATCGAATACGAGCCGACAATGTTACTTATTTTCGCAGCGATCATCATTTGCCAAGCAGGTATGGTAAATAACCTTTTCAGATATTTTTTTATATAAAACATGTTAATGAATGTTATTTTTTTACAGGGAATTATTCATGTTATTGTATAGATGAAATCAATGTGCATGTAAAAACTACACATTTAAACTGCATAATATAAACACTATATCATTAATGGTTTGAATGGATACATGTTGCATAGTTGTTATTATATAAACAATGAAACAATATTCGACTGTTTACTATATACTATTTTATTTTTTTGTTTTGCTCATCGTGATTTTTAGACAAAAGAACATAATGAATTAAATATGCCAATTATACACAATCCGAAAATGTAAGCCGCAAAGCCACTTGACTCCAAGCATCTTTAATGTAGCTGTGTCTTTGAAAAACAATGACATTTTTGTTTGGACATATAACAAACAAAACGATAAAACAAAATTTATAATTTATTAAAACTTTCCATGTATAATAATACATTAAAGGCATAACATGGAAATTGTTAAACTATT
The DNA here is from genome assembly GCA_007844125.1 of Sinonovacula constricta. NCBI lineage: Eukaryota > Metazoa > Mollusca > Bivalvia > Cardiida > Solecurtidae > Sinonovacula > Sinonovacula constricta. The sequence continues at coordinate 52,440,618 of CM017571.1, forward strand.
CGGATAATTATAATTACTCCATATAGCACATGGTTTAATATATGGAATAATCCATAAACAGCTAAATATAAGCAACACGTATATATTATCAGTTTTTTTAGGTTTTGACTTTTATCTGTGGCCGCGTGAATAATATTAAGAAATATGTGTATAAGAATATCCGTTATGTACATAATTGAGAAACATTTTAATACAGGCTTTCTTTTGAACAAATACATAACATTTAGTTGTTCAATTAATTTCTAGTACAAGTAAACAATTCAATTTTCAACTGACTGTTCATATTTCAATACCTTTGAACAAAGAACAACTAGCATCAACATTTTAATGACCATGCTACGTTTTTTTTTAAATTTTGTTTATATGCACTTTAGTTATACTATTAACATCGTGTTACGGACATTAGATTTAAACACTTATTTCACATAACTTTTTCAGTGTTTTAACTGTTAATAATAAGATTGAGACTCTGTTAAACGTCAGTAACATTTGTAATTATGCCTGTTTATATGCTTGTGTATCCATGGGCCTCTGGCCCTTTGTACGAATAGATTAGGGACATATATATATATCTATAATATGGTGACGGTATGTTTTCTTCATTCAGAAGTGACAGGGGACAAACATGATCTAAATTGTACATGTATACATAAGAAACTTTCCTTATATGTGTTGAACATTAATTAGCAAATTAAAAAAAAAACTGCAATTGCGGAGAGTTATGTTAGTGAAACGTTAAAGCCCTGGAAACAGGTCACTTTTGCCCAACTGGATAATTAAAACAACTTGTCATAGTGTGAAACAAAGGACTTGAAAATAAACAACTTTACTATCGGAGCCGACAATGCTGCTAGTATTGGCAGCGATTCTCATTTGCCTAACAGGTACGGTAAGGTACTTTTGCAGATCGTTCTGTTGGGTTTTCCTTTTTATATAATATTTCGTTATAATGTATTTTTTCCCTTATTGCATCATGCTTTTTAAAATAATGACATATTTTCCTGTCACATAACACATTTTAATGTATCATCAACAAATACTGTATAAGATCGAAATAAATTAGCTATCCGCCTATAGTATATAAATGTCATACTTATCCAGATGTTTCAATATATGGCATTGACAGAACAGTGGGGAATATAGCACTAACAATGCAATGTACCAACAAATTAAAACTGTCTTATATTGAAGACTAATTAAAAATTAGAAAGTACAAATAGTTTCACACTTAGAATTCACAATCACTTAGCTGGCTACATATTTTTTTCCAAAGTGATATACTTTAAATGTAGAAACTATATATATAACAGAGATACTATAGAATTTCATGACGGTCGGGATCAGGTGAATATTGGAGGATAATAACGAGTTTTGTAAACAAAATTCCTATATTCCAAGATTTTATGCAACAGTCTAAACTGTTAGCCCAGTATGCATGGGGGGAGTATTGAACTAATTAGCAACTATTTCAATGAAATATCAGGTCATACATACTATCACTGAGTAAATAAATAATCGGATACGTTTATTGCTAAATATACGTACTAAGAACTACAAAGTTTGAGAAAGATTGATTTATTGATGCAAAATAAATAACCCGTGTTTATACTAGAGCCTCAACACTGATTATGCTGTCTTCACTAATAGTATATTTTTTTCTTGTATGGTTCATTTACGCGAAGTCTTTTTTGTCTTTGGCTTTTGCGTCCTATTAAAATTTGTTTATGAATTTTCATTGTACAAATATGAAGACAGGTAATTATCCTCACAATGTCTTATCACTCTCTTATCAGTTCTATATTTCTTCCTGTCTTTTATGTATACATTATTCGTTCTATTGTTTGTTGATTATATATGAAACGTATGATTTTGTTTCAAAGTAGGAAGCAACAAGAAAATGGTTCGTGTATGTCGTACGGACTTTAGGCATGTTGAACCCGTCCTATTTAATGATCATGGTTATTGTTGTATATATACTTTGTACCTCTTACTGCCTACTTTTGCAATAGTTTGTCCCTTTGTTATGTTAGAACCCTCCTGAGTCGAACGACCTTCTGGTTTATGTTAAATGATCTATTCACAGTGTTCAAATTGTATTTTACAGGACGTATAGAAACCAGGTGTACCAACTGTCCAAATGATTGTGACATTAATGGCAAGTGCTTTAAGTGTCCCGAGAATTGTGAGATCTGTACACACACCATCAGCAGCAGATTGTCTTGTAGCACGTGTAACCCTGGCTTTTATGGACCTCAATGTAATAATAACTGTTCACAGAATTGTCAAAACAGGGAATGTAATAAAGACAATGGTGTTTGTAGTAAAGGATGTACTGTTGGTTATTATGGACATACGTGTGAACTAATTTGTTCAATTGGATGTCACGGTAAGGAATGCAATCAAAGCAGTGGAAAATGTAGTAAGGGGTGTATTGTTGGCTTTCATGGACATTCCTGTTATCAACAATGTCCAATGATGTGTAAAGACTGGGAATGTAATAGGGCCACTGGCGTTTGCAGTAAGGGATGTGTTGCTGGCTATTATGGGCATGAGTGTATGCAAAGTTGTTCAATAAAGTGTCGCGATAGGGAATGCAAACAGGACAATGGTGTTTGCAGTAAAGGATGTGCTGTTGGCTTTTATGGACATTTGTGTGATCAAAATTGTCCAATGGGGTGTCAAGAAAGTGAATGCAATCAAGACACTGGCAGCTGCACTAAAATATGTGTTGCTGGTTATTATGGGCCTGAGTGTGATCGGAATTGCTCAATGAGTTGTCAAGACAGGGAATGCAACAAAGAAAATGGTGACTGTATTAAAGGGTGTGTTATTGGTTTTCATGGACATTTATGTAATGTATTATGCTCGAAAGCGTGTCATAAACAAGCATGTCACCGCCTAAATGGAACATGCATGCACGGGTGCATCGAGGGATACTATGGCGAGACGTGTCATCTGTGCCATGTCAGCACCAAAGGTATCCTTGGTGTGTGTTACTATGTTTCTATTGTTTTGAATATGATTCTCGACTAAGTAAGGTGTTTATCATTCATAATTCTACCGACCGCTGTCTTATCCACACAAATTTTCTTATGTATTTGCTTAAATATTAAAGAAAATGCATGCCAAGAAGAACACAAGAAACATATTTCAATCATGAATACATTTATCTGGCAAAGTGTTGATTCGTATATTGTAAAGCAGTAGCTCTATGCATGTGCAAGGTGCAGTTATTGTTTTCTAGGACTAGTTTATGCTTTATGGTTCTGTGGTATCATTTCATTTCGCTGGTACGAAATTTCGCGCAATCGCAGAAAAAAGAATGTTTCGCGCGGAGGAAAATTCGCTCAAATATTAAAAAAAAACAACAACATTATTATAATCAATAATTGACTGACCCGTTATCAATATTGTTTATTTGAACACTCCAGCAAATCACGTGTCAGTTGGCCCCTGTCAGTTGCCACTTCCTGTGTTGCTAGTAGTCAATCACCGGTCCGCTGTTTTTTCGGAGCCGTTTGATCCGGTGGACAGGTGGACCATTTATAACATACTTTAATTGGCATGTTATTGGCATGTTAATTAGCGAACCCGTTATATGCTCCGAAGTGTCAATTAATTTAAAACAATTACTCAAAAAAGGGGAAAAAATACGCATCAAAATAATTAGCCTTTGAAACATGTTGGTCTTTCCGTAGTAGAGTACATACCCACTAATAAGTTTACTTACAGCTTTAATCTCCCTTATGTTCGCGTAAACAGTTTAGGTAGGTCAAAATTTCCCCTTTACCTAAATTTCGATATTACTCCTCCCATTTTGTTGATTTTTCCCTCATTTAATTATATTTTGTAAGCGGAGTTTTAACACTATCTGCACGTGAGCCTTTGACCTTTTTTTTACTGTGAACAATTCTCCTAATTTTCCCAGTACACTCGCTTACTGTGACGTAGATCAAATGAAATCTTAGGGAGTGCCGAAACTGACAGCTGGGATTGTTTCCCTGGTTCCAAAATCACTGTCACACATGTTATAGCTATTGAGCAATCTGAAACAATAGAACAACAAATAATAACACAGTAATTGCTAGTGATACGAATTCTTAAAAAGGTAAGCTTTATACAGAATAATAAACAGAAAAGACGGAAAATGATATTTTGTTTTTATTCGTAAGAAATACAAAGTGTAGGTCCATTCGGACATTAGCACTTTTTGGATACGTATGTGGAACTACATGGTCAAATATTAGCTTATGTTTTAAATTTGCGCACTGACCCAAGCGCGAAATACGCGAAAATTAAGATATGAACTTCGTTATTTTATAACAATTTAAAGTCCTTGTGTATATGTATTATTACAAATGTCAACACGACTGGACACCTTGGCACGTGTTCCTACGATCATGGAATCGGTTCTAAGTGTTGCACTATTCTTGGAAACTGCAGTTCTGTTGATCTCTCTGATAAGGTAAGCAGAAGGTCTTGATTTATAATCTGAGTATATAGGATTATATGTGATCTTGAGTGTAATATGCTTTTCGCTAAAGCTACAGTTCGCTCGGCGTGGTTATTTGTAAAACCTCAAGTATGTGTGTGTGCGTGAGTGTGTGTGTTTGTGTGTGTGTGTGTGTGTGTGTGTGTGTGTGTGTGTGTGTGTGTGTGTGTGTGTGTGTGTGTGTGTGTGTGTGTGTGGAGGGGGGCAGCGTGTGTGTGCGTGCATGTGCGTTTTTGTGTGTGTTTTCGTTTTGGCAACATTTACGAAGAAAAATGTAAATACGTTATTAATGTTTAGGCGTGGTGTGTTGACATGTGTATATTATAATAGAAACTACTATTTTCTCTTAGAATAAATTTAATTAAGATTTTCTCGTACTGATATCTCGTCTTTAAGGAGGAGGTGTAGGTTGCTTGCAAAATCTTCTGGGATTGTGGTTACAGACAGAAGAGATGAAGATATAATGTGAATAGCCATAGGGGATCCGACACATACTTTAGTGGGTGAGATGCAAAGGCTAAACGAATCATCTGGTAGCGCGGACAGATTGAGGCTGTATGGCAATGTACTAGATAGAACCACCGTGGATTCTGCCCAGAATGCTTCGCTGGATGTGGACCGAGGGACGTACGAAACACTAGGCAATCCAGACAACGATGACAGTGTACATGTATATGACACGACACGCTGATCACTGCCTTTTAGAATAGTCAGTTGTCCAGGTATCTTATCCTTTATCAGGTCTGTATATTTCGAAATGGATCGATCTAACAAAGACGGGGATAGACCTGACAACCTACACATAAATGCCTAGCTTAATTGCCACTGTTAAAGCTAATCGCTTCGAGATCGACACAATGTCCAATTGTAGAAATAGACCTCGCACCAAATCACGTATCACACACCCATTCCTGCAATTAAATTTATATCCATTTATACTGTGTTGGTTTCTCTGAAAGAAAGCAACTCCAGATAAACCGATGTGTTCTTAACTCGATGTAATTATATGTATTTAATATACAGCAGGCTATATTACAAGGAATTGACACATTGTCTATTTAAAATAAATAAAACGAAAACATATGGCAATTATAATAAGTTTCAGTTTGTTGCATATATATATATATATATATATATATATATATATATATATATATATATACGTGATATTTAGTTGTGAATAACTGCTTAAGTGATATATTGGTCGACGAGTTGTATACAGTTTGAAAGATCAACCGGTTTTATCAGCAATATATTTGGAATACTATTATAGCCTTTACATACCAAATGCGGTATGTCGTATTATTACACAATTTGGCTTACTTTAATTGGTTTTCAAATTATATTGTAATTGATACTGCTATTCCACATGTAAATGTCGATGAGGCTTATACAGATTTATCAGAATATTTCTTTTTTATCTTCGGTCTGTTGTATGTGTATTGCTCTGTCACTATCTGTGGAGCCGTTTGTGTTCACGCGGTTGTGCGCGCAAGTCTGTTTGTAAGTGTTTGAGCTCTAAAAGTTTCACTTATTAACAATTATAAGAAACACGTACATTCCCAAAATTTGTTGCAACAAAGCAAATATGACTAATTTCTAAAATGTGTTGTTAATTAAAATTCCACACACGTTAAAAATATGTTTTTGAGTGTTAATAAAGCATTTATGCAACGATTGATGTCAGTAAAACATTACCAGTGAAGTATAAATATGTGTTATTGTATACTTAAAGTGAAAAAGATAAGAAATTCAATAAACATACATACTCACATATCTATACTCTACGTACAAAAAATGAGAGTGTAAATATGTCATTTATCCTCTTCAATGTTGTTCATGTAACGATTTGTTGTTTGTTATTTGTTTAATTTTCTTCTTTCAATGCTTTCAATGAGCTCAAATACATTGTAAAATGGTATAGACATATTGCCATTGCACCGTTGCTATATATAATTTTCAATTATATCATTCTGCATGGATGGTCTAGTTGGCCTGTTGGTATTAAAAAAAACAACATATATCTTTTATTGAATTTTAACTTTTTTGCACTATTATTATAAAATATATATATCCTGTCCGGAAATACTTCAACATCCCTTACTGAGTAAATACAAATAATTTCTTTATATTTACTTATAGTATTTAAATAAAGTATTTTCTTAATCGTTAGTGAAACTGCTATTGATGATTCTGATGCTGTGCTGCGGCTGATGATGGTGCTACTGCTGATGATAAATATGATGATGATAATGATGACGATGATGATGATGGTGATGGTGGTTGTGATGATGATGATGATGATGATGATGATGATGATGATGATGATGATGATGATGATGATGATGATGATGATGATGATGACATTAGGCTAATTCAGGAAAGGATACATTGCTGTTATGATTTGAATGGTTTAAAACACATGCCATGGAAGAACACAAACTTCACATAAACGACCTAGTAATCTGTGCAAAACTGGTTCGGAAGTAGGTCGTTCTCTTATATCACATATTTTAATGTCAAAAGTTCAAAAACTATACAAGATCTGAACAGGCTGGCATGTTAAACAAGTAATCTTTTTTTAAATGGTATTAATCCTTAATGTTATTTTTAAATAATACTATGCTCAAGTTTAGCGTTTGTAAAATCTATGATTTGTAAAAGTAATGTGCACTTATATTAATATCTTAAATGTAAATACATCAAGGACTTAAAGTCCCCAAAATAATAAAAAGGGAAAAAATATTTCCAACATTTACCAAGAACAACGTAATTTTATTATAAATATGACCAAGCTAACATTTAAGACGTACATGCATATATGTATACATGAATCGTGTGTCAAATCTAAACACTACATTGTTTAAAAGTTAAAAATAAGAATCTCATCAAGACTGCCACTTGTCTTAAGCCATTTATATGTGAACATGAATTGCAACACATGAATGCAATACGGTCTAAAACTTATAACATTGTCATTTTTGTGTGCGATTTCCGCTTTCTGCTGTATATGCTTAATTAATGATGCAAAATATAAAATAATATAAAATGTAATCTAAACTAAATGAAATGAAAAAAAATATGTTCACCCAAACAGCCCGAATTTGATTTATCTTCATTATGGCCACCTCTGTTTATTTTTTTGAAATAATTACACAGTCTACCATTCATGTTCAAAGAATCATCAAAACACAAGGAAAAATAGAAAACATTTTATTTGGCAACCTATTTCAATCAAATTCAAACTACCACTGACCAGGACAATATCAACCTTGCATTCATAACGAGTCTAAATATAAACAAAAATACGTGAGCAATGAGTACAGATAATTATATAGTTAAGTATAGTGTTAATAAAACGTCCATATCAGAGTTCTAATAGGAGACAGCAGTTACTTGAAGCAGATATGGTTAACTGATGTATTCTCAAGAAGCACGTCGGCCTCGATCACGGACTGCAGGAATTGAATCAATAAAAGAACAATACCCCGGGATAATAACTTTATAAACATTTATTGAGGTTTGCCAGCAAAAGAAATAAGTAGTGATGAAAATCTCAAAAAATAATCTTTATAGAAAACAATGCGTATCACACCAACCTTTATCCAAAAGGACAACACACTAGGAGAGTATGTCATAACTTATTATGCTACATTATGCTACATTTCTTAACAACTTCCTTCCCGATATATGAATCTGGTAGCTTGGTAGGTTCGGAGAATACAAACCTTTTTCAGCTTTAACCACTTAAAGCTTTACAACCTAGAATACTTTAGAGATATGCATGCTGGCATGTACGGGTTGTGTATGTGTCAGTCAGTCAAAACTTGACACCATGTTAGTCTCGTTTGACGTAAACAATTAAGTAATTATAAACGTTTTATCGTGCTGTTATCGTTTTATCGTGCTGTGATATGTATATTTTCTCCACATAAAAAAACTACGTTTGACCAAACACACATTAAGTCATTTAAAAAAAATATATATATATACAAAAATAGGTCATCCTGAGTTTAAAAATGCTTGTAACAAATAGAATCGAGCAAAGGCAGTCAATTCCTTCCTGGTACATGGGTGCATATAGACTTATAAACGAGTGTATCAATCTATAATCAATATAAGTTGCAAAAGTAATAGAGTATAACTTTCTCTCTGTTTGGATAAAACAATCAAAAGGCACCAATCTAATAAATAAAACATACCAACTAGCTTGTACCATTATCTGCAATGTTATGAAAATAATATCGTGACTAATTAATATGCATATGATTTCGAAGTTTTAGTGCACCCCGTCTTGTGCGAGTTTTGAACTTTGACCTTATTATTCCGTTATTCCATGGATTAATCCAACAGTCAAAACGGTTTCCCAAAATGGGATGAAACTACTGGGAAGTTATTTTTTAAAGCTAAGGAGGCACTTACAAAATCGAATACATTCATTAATTTTCTATTTGGATGGTGTAAACGTAAGTGTATGTTAATTCGATCACCTTCTACCAAAAGTTACATTACAGTAGTTTTTAATTCAACATAACGCTATCTTTACGACATTGTTTTCTTTGCTCAAATGATCCAGCTGATTTACCTTCCAGAACCTACCCTTAATAAATCAAATCTGGTTACACAGTAGTGTCAATTTCTTTGCAAAAGTTATAGAGATTGAAACCACATAAACACACACACACACACAGACACACAGACACACACACACAGACACACACACACACACAGACACACACACACACACACACACACACACACACACACACACACACACATACACACACACACACAGATATATATATATATATATATATATATATATATATATATATATATATATATATATATATATATATATATATATATGATTACAAATGGGTTAATAAGGCTAAAATCATTATCATGGCGATGATGATGATGATGATGATGATGATGATGATGATGATGACCATGAGGATGAATGCTCTAGGTTAACTCGGCCAATACATGTTGTTTCCGTTTAGAATTGATGAAATCGTTGATTCCAATGCTTTAAGAAACAAATGCCAGGACAAAAGTCACACTCATTGCAATCGGAACTCTAAGAAATGGTTCGAAAGTAGGCCATCGACTTACATCGCATATTTAAATGTAACAAATTTAAGTTCTATACAGGATCTGAATATAAATATTATATTTCTCGTTGACACAGAAAATCATAATTGTTTACATAGGCCAGATATCAGAAAGCTTTCCTTACTTTCTTTTGGTACCTATGAGTTAAAGTTTAAACTGTAATTTATCAGACAAACATATGATAAATATATCACTGACATTATTGAACCTTTAAAGGCTACTTCTAAGGCACTTGAATAAGCTATTAACAGTGGAAAGTTGAAGAAACATATCACATTTGAAAAGGAAATGCGCCAGTTGGCTTCAGATTGTTTTGTAGTTGATTTGTTAACCTATAAATCTAACCAAACAAGCTGTAATCATCAATGTATGTATATATCTGAAACAACAACAACAACACACACGAAGTCCGGTATTTCAATATTAAGACGAAAAGTCGTAGATAAACATTTTAGTAAAGATAGTATTTAAACACCAGCCCTTTCTTCTTAAAGGTGGTTAAACGTGGTTAACAATCAATAGCTACTTGCATAAGGTGAATAGCAAATTGGTGATTAGCGGTTATACAATTTTGGAAGTTGTAAAGCGTTTGTTTAACGATATTGCTACCGTCACATTTGTACGTATATTTTCTTCTTTTTAAATAGTATTAGTTTAAAGTTTATACCTTATAAAGGAAATTACTACAGTTTAACATGCTAACATCTATAATTTGTGGAAGTAATCCACCAAATCCAACGCACGTATATTATTATAATAACTAAGATAAAAATTTAAGACGTACATGGTTATATGAATCATGTTTAAAATCTAATACTAACGCCGTTATTAGTATGGTAAGGTCTTGACTCCCTGGAGTTGTTATATTCAAGATTATTATGTTATTACAAAATATATTTAATATAAACGTGATTGGGAATGTTTTTTTCGGAAGCATTATCAATTATTGCAAAGGGTAAGTAGAAAATAAAAGCCAATTAGTTTGTTTCAGTCATTCTTTGCAAAACAATTTTATTATTCAATTTTATCTGTATAAATATTGGTTGTAATTTTATTTTATTTATTTATTCATCTACCAATATATGTCCGTTTCACGTTTTGGTTAGCAATTAATTCTTTACAATAGATTAACAATTTTCATTGATTAAATATCATGAGAAAATACAAATGATTTTTAAATTAAAATTTGAAATTAGGGTTGTAAACCTGCATTTAAAAGAGATCATATGTAATATATACTAAAGCATAATATGAATATGTTAAATAAAGATGTGGCATGTATAAAGGACACAGTGTATAGGAGAAATACGAAACTTATCAGAAACTGTTAACTAAATTCACAGACTGGTTTTCATAAATGTCCATTTATTGGCTCTTACAAATATAGGACGAGTTAAAAAAGCATACGTGTTCAATGACTATTTTGACTAAATCTATTTGTTATAAAGTATTAATAAAAGAAAATATAATACCTCACAGAAAAATATCAGGTTCTATACAGTACCTACAGAAAACAGTTTTTTTTTTTTTTTAATATGAGGTAACATTGTGTGTGTTCTCCTAATTTCGCTTTCATGGGTTAACATGCAAATACACTCGGGCTTGGGTAATTCTCTTTAATTTTTTAATTCACATAAACATTTAAGCACATGAACATCGAAAAGAAAATACAAAATGTTTTTAGATTGCTTTTATAGATTACAATACAAGGGAAATAACTCACGTTTATTGCATATGTTCGATATAAAATATTTATAAAATCAGCTGAATATATCAGATACGGCTCTGCTGATCATATACATGCAGGACACATCAAATAACAAGCAAAACATAAACAAAACAAAAAATCACGTTTTTTTTTATCTGATACTAGTACACAAGAAAACTGATATACTTTGAATCAAATTTACAGACTGGGCTTGGATATTGCTTTTATATAATTAACACTTTTCAAATAAAACGTATATGTATAGCGACTATTTAGACTCAAAATATCCGATGTAACATAAGCAAGCATATTCCTGGAATAATCTTAGTATACATTATTGGGACACCTAACACTTGGTTTAATAGATAGTTAATTTATAATAGTGTTGGATGTATATACATAAATTTTGGAACTTGTATTTACGAAAATAATTATTTTATCTTAATTTAGGTAATTGTACCCTCAGCTACAAAAAATCTACTAAATTAAAGTTGAATTGGAATTCAAGTGATTTCCTGCAAGAAACCAAAATGTTGCTTCATTCCATTCAATTTATTAATTTAAATAAGAAAGAACGTCATTTACGAAGCTTTATTTTGTCGCACCATTATAGTTGTAATGCATCATGGACAAATATTGTCTATATACATAACCTGTCCTATTACAAAAAACAATGTTTCTACAATGTTACTGCGCGTAGATAAAAACATTTTTTTTTTTAAATAAATTGTTATTCTTCTCCAAAAACTATATCATGAATTGAAATCGTTTTACGTGATCTGTTATATCAAATCAAAATATGTGTCATTTTAAAAACAAGTATTTAGTGTTTTTTCTACTCTTACTTTTTGTCATATTAAACAAAATGCAGTCAGTCGTACGCGAAAAAAAACACAATTTCTTCGTAACGACTTTTCAATTCATAGATTCAAAAATACTTTCAACATCAATATTTTTGTTTGTGTATGTGGCAGGCGAATTTTCTTCAATTTTCAACAACAAATCGTTCTGTACCCCGTCGAAACAGCAAATCTTTTCGCTGATTCCGCCGATGAAGTACCAGACACTATCTAGACACCAGCTGCAAGAGGTATTGTCTGCATTATACCATACCGGGTATCAACCGCATAATGGGTTTTGTACGTGATCAGAAACCGTCCACCAACATACGGGCAGTCTATGTTAGAAGACAAGAACACGGCAGATCTCCTTGGCTATGAATCTGTTCAAATGGCAAGTCAAAATAAAGTAAGCAAAGGGAAGACAACTTGATCAAAAGGAAATTGAACCTTCTTAAGGGAAGGTTCTTGTGTGTTTTTTTTATCTTAGTAAAGATGGAAAGGGTAAAGCTGTTAGTGCATTAAGACCATATGTATGTGTAACCTTAAGCAAGAAAAACATGTCGGTTAAGCAATTAATTTGCAATTTTGATTTCTTGTATCGATACAAATAAGATATATTTATTAAATGTAAGCACGAGTCTTTATTCTTTCGAAAAAAATATACACAACTGATTCGATAAAATTGTCCGTATGGTCAGTTAGGTTTCAATTGCTTACACTATGGCAAGTGGCACTGTGTTGAGCCATAATCAAAAAGCAATAACAAGCACCACTACAACAGACAACTATATAGTTTTCAGTCGAAATGCATGTGATACGTTGCTGTTTTCATGCAACACACATTCTCAAAATGCAATATGGAATATTTCAAAGAAATTTCACTCAATTATGTTTATCATGGAAATTTTGTTCAACTTAACACACACTATATTGTTTTTTGAATGTTCCGGCAGATTAAGTTTGTTGTAAATCCTTTAAAGTATTGTGTTTATAGTCAGGGGAGTAGCTATAATTGATATGCTGTGTACGCATGGCTCCTAGATTGTATGTTTGTGTTTGTTCATGGAAACGTTTTGGTATCTAGATATAATAGATTTAAGTAAAGTAATAAGTTACCGATTGCACTATTAAAACAAGGATTGTTATAAGTCATGGTTCCGATACCTAAACAATTGGATCCACACTAATTATTTACAAAAGGAGTAAATCACATGCTGTTTTTATGAATACATGACAATCTTACCGTGTGTCAAAGCAACATGCAACCTTATGGAAAAAACGAAACTTGCATTTAAGACATTCTGAGAAATCGCAACAGACAAGAGGTTTCAGTGGATTAAACCGAATTCGTAGGACAACGAAGAATAGTTTAGTCACGAATTGTTAATCAATGTCCTGTGAAAAAATGTAAACGCATATGACGTGTTTCCGCGAGTGTGCATTTTTGTCGCAAAACCTTGCATTTGGCGCCGTCAGAAGAGCATATTGAGTGTTTCGTGACGCAACACAAAGTGTAAAGTTATATCAGCCTTTCGGCTATAAAGCCATCAATGCTATAGTACAAAACATGGCACTAAACAAACTTTAACAAGTAAAAAAAAATGATGTTTGCATGAAAACTTCCGGATCTTTTTGGTTATTATTAACAGTTCTGAGTATGCGTTGCGGCTGCTATTGAGTTCTGGATAATTTGATCAACAGTTTTAATTACTGCAGAAAATATAAAAAAACAATCTTCGGTAAATTAATACAGATTAATATTCTGATTAGGTCACGATATCGTCCTTTAAATCTTAACAAAAAGAACGAACAATGTAAGAAGGAAAATTTAAAAAGTCATGAACAGCATTGTTCATCATTTAAAGTATGCTATTGGGAGGTCAATATACTTTCATGTGTTTTGTTTAAAGAGAACAATGCAGTAAATACACGACTTTTGTTGTAGTTGTTTTCAATGCCTTAGTTGTTGTGACAAATATGATCTTGCTGAGTTGTACTTTAGATTCATGGGTTGACCTAAAAGGCCTTGCGACATTCCTCATTTTACATTACATACTATTTCATGAGTGATACTTCCATGACAAATCACAATCTCCTACCACGTGCTTGAAGAATAGTTTTAACAAACCATTGTTAAGGAATCACTTACAAAGTCAAAGCAAAAATACTGACAACCAAAATATTCAAAAATATACATTATTCTAAACCGTTAACCTTGCAGTGGTAGTAGCTTTGCTCGTTGGCAGACTGAAACAAGAGAAAACACTTGTACAGTGTTAATTCCAAGTAGTATTGCTTATCATATGGAAAGATGCAGTCTCTCACTTTTTTCTTAAATACAATCAATAACTAATATTGAAAGTATAATCCCTCGGACTTCTGTATGATTTAAATAATGTGGGTCAGAGGTGCCCCACTCCCCATGCATTTGGAGTAATAAGAAACACATCATGGAGCCTGGTGTGCTTGTTTTTAATGCAGTTTGCAAGATCTTTATCTGTGTATGAACTATCAAGGGATTACTAAGGGGTATAAAAAACAGCTGTATGTTAACAGACAATTGATACAACACAATACGCCAATGGGTTAACATTGAGGTAATTAGGATTTTAAAGATAAAAGAAGTCCCACATTTAAAAATGCAGTTTTTTTAATTTAATTATATTACGTCTTAAATTAAAATAAGAAAACAAATATTAAAAGTTATAATTTAGTGGCATTCTGGTTTTATCGTTAGACAAAGAATAACATGAAGTATTTGTTTGGGTGAAAGTTAGCCTAATAAATAAAGTCATGGCAGAAACCAAGAGAATCTACATTGCAGCTTTTTACTACCAGTGTATCATTGATTAGTCAGGCAACATGTAAGATATCTGAACTAACGACTGGGGTAAGAGGCATACATCAGGCTATCGAATTATATACGTGGGCATTGTCAACACAGTCTGGATTACTAAGTGATTCGTACGTCCCTCGCGCCACATCACTCGAACCATTTTGTGCAGGATCGTCTGTGGTTCTATCAAGGATATGGCCATACAGTCTCACTGTGGAGCTACCAGAGTATCGGAGTATCCTTCGTTCCCCACATCGACGGCATCTTTATGCATCGGATATCTAGTGGAGATATTAAGTACCCCATCATATCATCTGTCTGTGTCCGTGGTCTCAGAATAGTTTGTCCTCCTTTTAAAATTACTCCTTAAATGTGAAAAACTGCATATGTTTCTTTTGTAAAATGCTGTCAACACACTAATTAATCTTGGATGCCTAAACACCAGTCGTTAGGATAAAACATGATACGTTCAACGTTACACCTTATTCAGTAAGATACCAATAATTTAAAACATATGTTAACTGTTAATTGACTATATTTCCTTTATTAAAATGTACGAAATCTTTAACTTTTTTGTTAAATTAGTAATAAAGTGTTATGGTATTTGGCTACTAAATAAAACAGAACAAATGGACTTTAAATTGAGAATTAATTATAAATGTATAATCTAGATTCCACTCTCAGTATTACTTGCATGCACATTGTGATTTGTAAACTTACTATACCAAGTGTATGCTGTTTCCTCGATATTGCGTGTTAAACGTTTTTGTCGTAATACATTTGTATCTGACATAGTCAGAACATAATATTGCATGTATCGAGACACAACTGACATTTCTAAGGTACATACGCCTTTCTGCTAATGATATCATCATTATTGGACTACAAATCACGGCGAGTAATAGACTTTAAAGATTAATGATGCATAGATTTCATCTGTCGGTGCTCTTCCATCAATATATACGGTACAAAGTGTGATTCATATCTTTACCAATATCTTGCTTTATAGTTTGATCATTCCCTTTGCCTTAAGCTTTGTCGCACCATTTTATAAACAGAAACTTATGCGAAAAAGAAAATGCAATAACAAGATATTTTTATCGGCAAATAAGCACATATTATTTGATAATGAACAATGCACACAATCCAGTCCGGCGTCTTACTGGTAACTTTAAGGAAATTAAATAGCAATTGGACCCCATTGTTCCCCATGTATAACTATGCGATGCACGTCATTACATGTTGCCTATATTGTTAATACATTCACATGCGTAAACCCGTTAATATTTTGTTGTTTGCACATGATTAACTTTTTTTTATTTGTCACTTATATACCACGCATCATTCTTTTAAATTCAACGACGTTTCTACTCTATTCGTCCTTAGAGGATATATGCGACATACCTTATTGACAAATTGCCATTATATTATATGGTGTGAGTAAAAATATATGCCAAAACACAACTTGGTGTCATGTGTATAAGACTAGTTGTTTAACTAATTACTCTAAGGCAAACAAAACAGTTACACATTCAAAGGTAAGATGCAACCTGGAATCAAAATGCTGGCAGCGAATATGTTCATGGAAGTTTGCAGTATTAGCAGTTTTGTTCCTTTACAGACTTGCACAATAGAAAGCACTTGCACATTGTGTGTATTCCAACTATAAAATGCAATTATAACATTGAACATCTTTTTACTTACATATATTGTAGAGCTTTGCATTTATTGTTAGTATCACCCTTCGGTTTACTGGATGACTTCCATCATGTGGGTCACACATGATCCCAACACGTTTTTTTTATTGTGGCAGGAACATATTAAAGATAATTTTATTTTTATTTGAGATGCATTAGATAATATTTTGATCTGAGCATGAATGGAAAATGTCAATACATTAATAAGGAGCCGATAGTATATCTTGATCTGTGCATGAATGGAAAATGTCAAGTAATTACTAAGGGGACGTTATAATATCTTGATATGTGTATGAATGGCAAATGTCAAGGAATTACTATGGTGGCGATAGTATATCTGGATTTTTGTGTAATTTAATGAAAAATATCACGGAATTACTAAGGGGTCGATAGTACATCTCGATCTATATATGAATGAAATATGTCAAGAAATTACTAAGTGGTCGATAATGTATCTTGATTTGTGCATGAATGGGAAATGTCAAGGACGTACTAAGGGGCCGATAGTGCATCATTATATGTGCTTGAATGGAAACAATATATTACAATGGGGAGTATTGCATATCTTAATCTGTGTTTGAATGATTAGAACACTGACTGGCCTGTAACATACTAACTTGTGACAATGGTAAACATTGGGTAAACCGTGTTTTTATCAGATAAATATCAATTTTAAAATGGTCTGGCCATTTTAAGTGGAAGGCAAAAAAAATATTGATGAAAATAAATTAAGGGTTATCATGGAGTTCCTGTGATTTTGTTGGTAGACTATGAGGAAAGATTTTGGAAGCGGTTTAGAACAATGTCAGTTCAGTAAATCCATGTGCGTCAAGCTTAACAAATTGCTTTGACCTCTCGTTTTCTCGTGACCCTTCTGTGTATAATTAATTAATCAATTGTCCAGCTGTTTTAACTAACTAATCAAGTGTCCAGCTGTTATCTCACAGAATAGTGCTATGTTTAGGAGGGCGAATCTTAAGAGGACTATTTGCATTGCCTTTATTGTCATAATTATTCTCAGTTATTAGATTTCGATAGAAGCCAGTGGACCGCGTTTTAGAACACCAGTGATTAGTCTGGCAAACACCTGATCTGGCTAGTGCGGTAAGAGGCCGGAATCACACTGCCATATTATATACATGTACATGGTCATCATAGTCTGGATCTCCAAGTGTTTCGTACGTCCCTCGCTCCACACACAGCGATGCATTCTGTGCAGCATTCTCTGTGCTATCTAGGATATTACCATACCTCCTCACAAATTCCGCGCTACAAGATACTTCGTTTAAACTTTGCCCCTCATCGACAGCAGTATGTGTCGGAACACCGATAGATATTCCCATTATATCGTCATATCTTCTGTCTGTAACCGGGTTCCCAGATGACAGTGGTCGCAGCATACACCTCCTCCTTAAAGGTGAGATATCAATACGAACAAAATCAGTAACATATAATAGTGCAAAATAGTAGCTATTACATTAAGATATTGATAGTTTTCTTCTTATATGTTGCCAATACTTACATACACATACTTTTGTCTTTTTGAAAATAATCATTCCTAGCGAGTTATGGCGTCAGCGAAAGACATTCTGCACTCAAGGCCCCGTATAGTCCAATATATTCACAAAGTAAATCAATACCTTCTGCTTACCTTACCTAATCAGAACGATCGACAGAATTGCAGCAACTAGGACAAGTGCAGCACCTAAAAGCGTCTCCATAATCGTAGGTGCACGTGTCGAGGTGTCCATGGATGTGGACATTTCTAATAATACATATACACAATTACTTTAAATCTTGATAAAATGTCTACACAAAATTTAGCGAACTCAATCCATATATTCATACTAGCCACATATACAAAACTCTTCACTTATTGTGTTACTATCAGGCTAATCAATGTACTATTTCTTAATTTGTCAATCTGATATTATGCATACCCTATCTGTCTGCAAGCCTTAATTAAAACTGTAATCGGTATATGAAGATTGAAACACGAGAAGTATTTTTACCTCTGTTAAAACAGTTTAATCTTTCGAAAAAAAAATACGATAATTTACTACACACATATGATCGGGAGTGGTGTTACTTTATTATTGGTAATATTTGTACTAAACTGCTAACAAAATGACACCTATATAACAGCAACAAGTTTCATAAAAAACAAAACATAAAGCATACAGTAGTTCTAGAAAACACAATGACAAAGTTGTAACTTACACATGCGAAGAGTTACAGTTTTACAAGACATAAATCAACACTTCACCTGATAAATGTGTTCATGATGAAAACATAATTTCACATTCGTGTCTTGTGTGCTTTCTCATAGGCCTTTCTTAAACAATAAAATAAATTGCACATTATGTGTGCCTTGGACACTAGTCGGTAGAATAAACAATGATCAAATAAAGAATACATGGCACATGCTTTTTGTCGAGGATCAGATTCAATATAATAGATACATAGTAACAAACAGGAAGAATACCTTTGCTGCAGTTAAGACACAGATGACACGTCCCGCCATCGTATCCCTCAATGCACCCATGCGTGCACGATCCATTTAGACGATGACATGCTCTTTGATGACACGTTTTCGAGCATGACATATTACATAAATATCCATGAAAACCAATAACACATCCTTCACTGCACACGCCAGTGTCTTTATTGCAGTCCCCATCTTGACATCCCATTGAACAATTTTGATCACATTCGTCTCCATACAGGCCAACAACACACCCTTTACTACACACACCATTGTATTTGTTGCATTCTCTATCTTGACATCCATGGGAACAGTTGAAATGACACTTATCTCCGTAAAGACCTACAACACAGCCTTTACTGCAGTCACCATTGTCTTTATTGCATTCTCTATCTTGACACACATGAGAACAGCTGAAATGACACTTATCTCCGTGATAACCAACACCACACCCTTTAGTGCAAGCACCATTGAATATATTACATTTCCTGTCTTGACAAGTATGTGAACATATTTTATTACACTGAGGTCCATAATAGCCATTTTTGCAAGTCTTACAATACAATTCGCTGGTGCTGCATATACAGATCGAACAGGTCTGAGGACAGCTAAAGCACCCTTTTTTGTCACAAAACTTTGAACAGCTCCAGTTTGCTGCTATATGGCCTGTAAAGTATAGTTTAAAAAAAAATAATTGATCATTTACCAGGATGTTAATGAGCCCATGAGCAGATTAATTGCCATAATAGGAGATATTTTTGCACAAGTAAGCAGATAGAAGTAGATAGTATATAAAATATACGGCATAATACCTCAATATCAATACGTAATACTATTCCATCAATCATAAAAGCAATATCTCAATAAAAATAACTTTTGCGTAATAATCCCATATCAATACCGTATGCGGATTAATAACGTTATGTCAATAACTAATGCTGCCTAATAACTTATATGACTTAATATGTCTCGAACTATAATATAATATCTTTACGCCGATAAAATACACTGTATAACAAGTCTGTATCGATAGCATTACATACATCATACTAGCTATTTTTATATAAGAAATACAGCCTATAATCTCTATAGCGATAGCATACAGGTCCGAATAACTATATGCCAGTATTAAATACGGCCTAGCTATTCTATGTCGATAACATATACGGCCAAACAATGGTGTTTAACTGGACATGTCTACATGTCGGCTATTTTTACGATCGTTGTAAACGATATGCAAAGAATGTGTCATGTTTCAGCACAACAGTATGTCCATTGGTTAAGCTGTATAAGCACCAGTTGTTTGTTGCTCTGTCCATCATTCGTCAAATGCCTGGGCATGTACAGATAAAGTCGTTCTGTATTTTTATCAAAGAGTGTGTATACAGAAATACAGCAATGTTCCGGTAGCAAAACAGTACTTTTCATCGAACACTCTACCAATTGCGCCTGTTCGAGTCTCACGGATGATGCATTGTAACAAGATCATAATAGATTTTAAAAATGTTATGAAAATATAGATCGATCGAGTTTTATTTTAAAAGTATACGATGTACCTGTATATACATTACTGTAAGTCCTAGGTGAAATATGCATACAACAAGAAAGAAAGGAGCGTTTTTAAATGAAATTAGATCTATGGTTAAACTACATAAAAAAACACGTAAACAAAGTATTTAATACACAAATGTAGATTACTCTTCATTACTTGTTTGTTTAAATGTGCATGTTCAAAATTGTAAATGCTCATTTGGGTAAAGTTACGTGATTCATGTCAGCAACTGCAGAAGGATCGATCCATAATAGATTGTCTACAAAGTGAAGTCATTAATTCTCAATTGAAGCATAATATACTCGACGTCAATAAGCGCGGTTTTCCTAGAGTTGCGCTTAATTACTTTCAATATATCAAATAGTACACAGACACATGTGCAATAAAAATACTTTGCGATAAAAAACATAAAAAAAATAAAAACTTGAGTATTAACGTCCTCCTAGATTATGGGTCAGTAAGATGAATCAGTGACCTACAGAATAATCTATGATGTGACTACAGCATAAAACGAGAGTTCTTAGTTCAGTTAAGTCATAGTGAAGAGGATACGCGCAATAGCTTTTACTATACTTTACTAGACTCGTTATTATGTCACAACACTAACCTGCTTCTGACCTTATCATTTGACTTTTATAACTAAAACGTACAGAGATTTATGCATTATTTATAATACAAAAATAAGAATAGGCCACATTAGAATAACCATATACATTAAAACCACCTTTAGACAAAGGCAAACAGGGTAAATCTTAAAGTGTCAAAAACTCACGAAAGGAAATACCAGTAGTAACATTGTTGAAACAGTCAGTCGGCAAACAGATATATTGGAGTGCTTAAATATGGTTTGTGGAGCGCTCCAACCTTGCACTTCCTGGAGGTCTTTCCATCAAACAGTGTAAATAAAACTTTGCCGTAAATGTGAGACATCTAACAGTAAGTACTTGCATCAGCAGTTAAAACTGATAAAATGAACAAAGATACAGACAAAATTGCTTATAATATGATAAATTATCAACATATGTATAATATGTCCAGTAAATAAAAACCACTGCTACCTAAAATCTCCAAATAAGAGAGTAGTTTGAAATAATAAAAAAAATGTCCAAGCGATGACGTAAAATAAGAACAATTTAATGACGTCATACATTGCCATAACGTCATATGCAAGAAGTGTTAAAAGTGAAATAAAAAATAAAATTAAAAAAAAAAAAAACGACGAAAGCAATCATCGATTTTTTTTAAAAACAACCCAAACTAACGAAATAAAGTGGACATTTGCGAGGTTTAAAAATATATTATAAAAACTCGAGGATTTATTCGCAATGGGCATATTTTATAATAAAGGTACAACTGAATTTCTGAAGTTATACCTACTGTGCAATCTTAGGTAAAGGGCATGGAGACTGCTTAAGTTGTCTCACTTATACATTGCACGACTAGAGTGATGAAGAGAACACAAATACAATAGTCACTGTCCAATTATAGCTTAAAGTCACTGTTTTAATAGTCTCATTGTCCGGTCATTGTGTCATTGACAACAATGCCCGTTCTTGACTGTATAATGGTGAATTGCAGGCAAGGCAGTACAACCAAGAAATCCCGGGTTGTGACCATCAATAATAAATGTTCTGATACGTTTTGTTAAGTGACCAGAATAGTTATGATACCCTATATTTTCTTTAACTAGTAGAAAATATTTCCATTAAGTGCATGATGGCTTATGCCTTGCTACATAAGTGTTTACATACTGATATGAAACTTTTAAGCAATACAATCATTGCAGTGAAGAAATTGTGAATACGCCTTCCTTAATTTGTGAAATCGAAATACTTGCTCTTATAATAATGGGTAATAGCACTGGAAAGTTTTACTTTAGTATAAACTGTTGCAAAACTTTGTTAGTTGGGATATGTTAACACCATAGCACGTAGCACAAGTAGAAATCACCATCAAGATATGGATAATTCACAACAATGAAGTGTAAATCGTATCTCTTGTCATAGACTTGAGGCGAAACGTTGTCATTGAAAATGTCAAGAAATGCTGTATTTAAATGTCAGTTAGCTGCTTTATTATGGTTAAGTTCTAGATAATATACGATGACATTGGTTAGAACGAGATAAGGTTAACATAAAATCACGTTCAAAGCAGTATAAAAAACAAAATCTCTAATTTTTGTTGCACAGTTGGTTCCATGTGGATTACCAATTACTTCTTCTCAATAAAGTGTTAATGCATTTCCACTAAATATTGTCTAAATGGAAATAGAGAGCTTCACAAACATCAGTCCGCATAGTAATTTTTTAAAGAAAAAACGCAATGTCTACACGTTGCTCTTGAGATTCGTTTTTCAATAACAGTAATCAATTTGGTCTTAATTAAATCATGATATAAAAAGTGTAGGAAACTGGAGAGTAATGATAGTTTCAAGCACGAAACTTGTCTAAGACATCTGCAGAATTTAAATAGACAAAAAGTGCAATTCCTAATTTTCATGTTTCATAATATTGAACAACGTAATTATGAACGGCTGTTAGGCAAGAAGTTAAAAGTTTAGATATGTAAGTGGAGGAGCTAGATCTGGGATTAGCTATTATTCGTCACTTTTATGATGTGTTGTGAAGCTTAGAAATCCAGTACAATCTTGATATTGACTTTATGTGTTTGTCAATGACTGCCTGAAATTCAACGTTGTTGCTAGTGTGGGAACTGGTGGTGGGTAAGTCTTCAGTCAGTATATTTCGTGTAGTATAGTCATCACACACAACTTATGTTGTTTGAGGCTTTGTTCGCAGGTACATGTACAAATCTGTCGTGGATATTTTGAGAGGTCTGTTTTAGGTGGTTTACATGATACGACGCTTTCGTATGTAAACTATAAGGATAGAAACCATATTATTTAACCAGATCTTTTATTATTTTAAAATGGCTTTATTCCAAGTATTGAGTGCCACTGTATCCGTGTTTTGTCTCTGACACTATTGATTGGCGAACAACTTTATTGCATCCGGTATTTCTTTGCATTTTCATCAGGCAGATCATATTTCGGACCATTAAAGAGCAATTTTCTTAATTTATAGTAATCGACAGTGTTTAAATTCCCAGTAAAAATATCATGGTAAATAACAGAAAGGTGAAGTTGAACAGTACAAAAATCTTAAGACCGAGCATTTGTGTTAAGGCATGCTACAATTTGGTTGTAATTAATCATAAGACGCCTACAGTGTTTTGTACTTATAACAAATCATTGGGTTTTCCTTGTTTTCCAAGTAATTGCGGATTTTATAGATGATATTTTAGTCACGACATATACTTGGTAAATCGATAAAATCAATTCCGTTATTAATATATTTGATTTTCTTGAAATGTCGTTTGAGTTGTCCCTGTTTATTAATTTGTTGTCTTAAAGCTTGTGTAGTGCACTTTTGAATGATGAAAGCCACATATTATTATATATTATTTGTTTTTGTTTTTATCTGACATAACTTACTGTTTAAATGACTAAATAACCGCTCGTTCCATGACTTAGCAGATACATTTAATTTTCTAAATGCCATATGAGCTTAGTTTATTGAAATTTCTTCCGGACATGACACCATGAATTCATTTTTCCTCAAAGTAATTAATTCAATGCCAAGCGAAGAAAAAATATCATATAGTAAACAGTCCGAATAGTTTTCATATTTCATACAATACAAATACGTAACGTATATTAGTAATTATAATATGTTACGTTCCATTTTTTATTTTTTATTTAGAAAGCAATGTACATGATAATATTCATATTTTAGGCATTCTTGACAATGTTCTATCAATATAAAATATTGCAACTGAGTAGTGTAACTCTTATTACCATTTGAAAGGGAAAAGGACAAACGTATTTACATGCAAGTAAAATGTCTGAGTAACGAACAACTATATAAAATAGAGAAACCTAACAATGGATATAACAAGTACCATACCTGCTTGGCATATCAGCATCGCTGCAAATATTTGCCACATTGTCCACTCCAATATGTTGTTGATAGCGTTGTTGTTTGCTTTAAATTAGACGCTTAACTAGGTTCCGTTATGCTGTCTATTTAGAAGTCCTTTGGCTAAGTGTTGTTTGTATTGGTGTCACCATTTCAGGTGGTTCAAAATTGGTTGGGCAAGTTTAGCATGTCTGCGATATTCAAGTTTACAGAAGAAATGTTAACTGTCCATCAGTTATGATTGTTTGAACATTAAAATACGTATTGGCTTTAACGTCTCACTACCACAAATATCACTAGTGAAATGATTGATTATAAGGACACGCACCATCTGAATTGACAATGCTGATAAGGAAGTTAACTTCTGTATTTATACTTTATATCACGTGTTTCATCGATCAAGTCTAAATGAGAAAAAACTCGATAGATAGATAGATAGATAGATAGATAGATAGATAGATAGATAGATAGATAGATAGATAGATAGATAGATAGATACATAGATACATAGATACATAGATAGATAGATAGATATATTTATCTTTTAAATCATAAATGCAATAAAAAATAATTTAATTAGGAGTGTTGCACTGAAAGAAATAAAACATTAACACTTACGCGACAAGTTAAGCATTACGTAAATTGTTACAATTCATACAAAGTCAGTAAAAATTCTTTAAATATAATTGAATATGTTTTGCAGTATAAAAAACAAAAATAAATATATATTTTATTTCAGGTCCACGCGCGTTGGGTGCCGCTGCTGCTATCTATATATCAGTCGCCTATGTTTATAAGTTAATTTAGGTCTCCATAAGCGACCTATTTGGAACACAAATTACAACGCTTCATCTCTGATGTTCTGATTTATACCAACTGGTTTTGCTGTATTGAGAGGCTCTGATTGGAATAGTCGTCAGTGTTGGAATAATTTATATATCATTTTATTCTCATTTGCATTGTGTACCATGTATATGTTCCATTTATATACATTTGAAAACGTGTTTGTCTTGCATTACATAATAATTGTAATGCATGTTACACATGGTTAAGTGCAAGGAATTTCATTTATTTTTTATCGATCGTGAATAATAACGTGTCGATTGGTCAACTTTCTTTTTGTAAATATGATAAGACAATTATATTTAAATAGTGATAAATTAAATATATCTAGTATCCAAATGATCTTTATACAACCAATGGCACACCTCCTGTTGACTGCTCTCGGTAATAATGTTTGGTTTTAAAATGCATTGCCCGAGTATAAGTATAACCATATTGGCGACGTCCAGATTGTAATAGATTGATAGAAAATAGAAAAATACACGACTTTCAGAATTGGGGAGAATGTGCACCGTTATACCTGCAAACCCTGGTGCATAATTAAAACCCTTCTTAAGGATAGATACTTCCTAAACGTTATTCCTTTGAGCTTGCTTTTTTTTAAATAACTGGACACTTTTTGATAAATGTATTACCATTAATCTAAACAAGATGTGTGCGACAAGTGTAAATCTAGATGTTACACACAATATCCAGGATGCAGAAATTATAAATCGACGTTAAAAGCCATGCACTTATGGCGTCTCTATTAATGAGGTCACAGTATCGCAACCAAGTGTTTTTCATTTTCCACGAAAATTATTTCTACGGATAACATTTTATTTCTAAAATCACTAAGGTTTACTGTTGATGTATGTAACTATGCATACACGTATCGTCAAATGACTTACAGGTCTTAATTGTTAATAGATAGATAGATAGATAGATAGATAGATAGATAGATAGATAGATAGATAGATAGATAAATAGATAGATAGATAGAAATATAGATAAATAGGTAGATAGATAGATAGATAGATAGATAAATAGATAAATAGATAGATAGATAGATGATTAGATAGATAGATAGATAGATAGATAGATAGATAGATAGATAGATAGATAGAAAGATAGATAGATAGATAGATAGATAGATAGATAGATAGATATGTTTCACAATGATTTGTCTTAATTATGTCGAACGTATTGCACTTTTTTGTCTCAGTCACATACTTACTGTCTAGTTCTTTGTTTTGTACCAACCTCACTTCAATCTCTTATTTTTCTTCTTATATCATGCCCACAATCTATTTCAAAATCTAATTCTTATATCACAAACAATATCTACTACTATCTTATAAGCGATCTCGATCAAATTCACATATAATATCTTCTATTTCGTCGTATACCATGCTCACCATTTGTTCATAAATGTCTAGATATCCTTTGTGTACTAACCTCACTCCAACCTTTAATTTTACTTTTTATATCATGCCCACAATCTATTTCGAAATCTAATTCTTATATCACAAACAATATCTACTACTATCTTATAGCATGCTCACCACTTGTTTTTTTTCAATACTATAGCCCAATTCAGTCTTTTTTCTGACGCCATAGCCACAATCAATACTCTGTTCTTCTTACACCATGCCCACAATCAATTCTTAGTTCTTCTTACTCCATGCCCACAATCAATTCTTAGTTCTTCTTACTCCATGCCCACAATCAATTCTTAGTTCTTCTTACTCCATGCCTATAATCAATTCTCAGTTCTTCTTACTCCCTGCCCACAATCAATTCTTAGTTCTTCTTACTCCATGCCTATAATCAATTCTCAGTTGTTCTTACTCCCTGCCTATAATCAATTCTCAGTTCTTCTTACAGAATGCCTATATTCAATTCTCAGTTCTTTTAACAGCATGCCTATAATCAATTCTCAGTTCTTCTTACACCATGTCTATAATCAATTCTCAGTTCTTCTTACACCATGCCTATAATCAGTTCTTAGTTCTTCTTACACCATGCCTGTAATCAATTCTTAGTTCTTCTTATACCATGCCTATAATCAATTCTCAGTTCTTCTTACACCATGCCTATAATCAATTCTCAGTTCTTCTTATACCATGCCTATAATCAATTCTCAGTTCTTCTTACACCATGCCTATAATCAATTCTCAGTTCTTTTAACAGCATGCCTATAATCAATTCTCAGTTCTTCTTACACCATGCCTATAATCAATTCTCAGTTCTTCTTACACCATGCCTATAATCAATTCTCAGTTCTTCTTACACCATGTCTATAATAAATTCTTAGTTCTTCTTACACCATGCCTATAATCAATTCTCAGTTCTTCTTACACCATGCCCACAATCAATCCTCAGTTCTTCTTACACCATGCCCACAATCAATTCTCAGTTCTTCTTACACCATGTTCACAATCATAATGTTGTTCTCCGTTTTTAAACTACCCACATACAGTCTTTATGTAGTCTTATTATACCATGTGTGCAATTAATCTCGAGTTCTTTTAAACTTGGACCACAATCACTCTACAGATATTCATCTTATACCTTACACACAATCAGTATCTATTTTGTCTAGTAATACCATGTCCACGATCCATATCCAGTTTGTTCTCTGATAAGATGCCAACATTTACCGTTTGCCTCTTGTGTAATTCCAAACCCGCAATTAATTGCCAGTTAGTAATCTTTTCTTCGCCTAGTTTAAATAAATTGTCATAAAAGAACTGAGATTGATAAAATATCAGTACGGTCTAAGTCGCAAATGCGTTTCAGATTGGTCTAGTGTGTAGACGAAAGATAACTATATCCGAAGTAATTGCACGTCTGTTCCTTGTTATTGTTATTTAGTGTTGATGAAATCCTTTTGGTACAGAATAAGTAGGTTTGTTCATTGGGTTTATCGTCCCACCAACACTGTAGTTTAGTTACCTTGAGACGGTGTCCACTTGCAGCAGATATAATGCTGCCTTCACTGTGTATAGATGACGTGAACACCTGGTATGATACCAAAACCAGTCACAGTATCCTGACACCAGATTAACCAGTCGTGGAACTACTATTATATTTGTTTTAGCGTTAGCATCGAGCTATACAAAACCATTTTAATGAATTAGGTATGTAGCTGCCAGCGATCGAACCCAGGACCTCCCGTACCAGGATCCGAAGCTCTACCGATTGCGCTACCAAGCTACCGGTTAGAATAAATATGTAGAAATAATATCGATGTTCAGAGTTTAGTAAATATAGAAAACCATTGTGAAAACGGAATTCGTTGATTAAAAATAGAAATCCTATGCATGGTCTATTGTACTTTCTAATCCTGCTCTATTGTGTGTTTATGTAATCCGCGGCAATTGTCATTTTTGTTCGACCACTACCGAAATGTCAACTATTATTAGGTCAATTCGTCATTTGGTCAACCGACATTTGGCTTATATTAATTTAGTTAACCATCATTTTGACCACGCTCATGTGATTAAACATCATTTGGTGGCAGCAATTATTTGGCCAGCAATCATCTTTTCACAATAATAAGTTGGTCACAAATATCATTTGGTCAAAACCATTATGTGTTCAGGCAAACTATGATAAACAATCATTTACGTACAGCCATCATTTGGCTTACACCAATCATTTGGTGGCGACCATCGTTTTGTCAACTATCATTGGGGCAACCATCACTTTGACAAACCTTATTTGGTCACACATCAGTTGGTCAACAGTCATCTGATCAACAATCATTTGGTCAACTATCATGTGGTCAATCCTCGTTCAGACACGTCAATTGCGCATCAGAGTAATAATAAGCACATTGGAACATAAAGGGAACAAAAGGACATATTGTGTTTCTGAAGCAAACTGAAATAAATCCCCAAATAAGAATTCACAGATTATTGGATATTAATGTTCTAAGTCGTCGCTATCAAATAAGCCAGTTTAGAAAAAAATAAATAATTGTCTATAGAATTAATTGTATTTGAAAATGAAAAATAATTTGGCCACTAATGGGATTTTGATAATAAAAATATTGCCGAAGACACGCGTACAACAATTCCACTTAAAGTCTCCTAAGAAGCAACACATTTGGTATACATCAGACACGTCAGATGCTGCTGCTGCTGATGATGATAAAGATGACGCTGATGATGATATTGATGATGATGATGATGATGATGATGATGATGATGATGATGATGATGATGATGATGATGATGATGATGATAATGATGAAAATGATGATGGATCTGATGATGATGATGATGATGGTGATGATGGTGATGGTGATGATGATGATGATGATGATGGTGATGATGATGATGATGATGATGATGATGATGATGATGATGATGATGATGATGATGACTGGAACAATGTAGTATGCACCAACATTCATAGTGTCTTGTTACAAAAGTGTGTGTTTGCCTAAACAATGAGGGAGACCACACAATGCTCATTGTCAGCATTGTAGTTTCTACAAAAGGAAGTTGTTTTATCCGCTTGTAAGTCATCAACCGATGTTGAATTTGCAAAAGTTCGGATTGAATGCTAAAATAATGCAAGTTATATAAATTAAAAGATGTATACGTGTCTTTTTTATGTGAATGTGGGCTTGCAAGTGTGTGTGTTGTTTTTTATGCGAATGTTGTATTCGGGGTTTGTGTATAGGGGCGTTTTTACAGTCAGGCGGGTAGGTCTGAAAGATAATATAAGTTATAAACAACTTACTAGATTTCGATGCTCTGCACACAAACTTGCCATTGAGGAAGGAAGATACAAAAAATACTCCAAGAGAAATGAGGATTTGTACTAAATGTAAAATGCACGTTGTTGAAAGTGAATATCATTTTCTTCTTGTCTGCCCCTTATACTATGACTTGAGAACCAAATACTTTTCTAGATACTATATTACATGGCCAACAATTAATACATTTATACAACTACTGAACTGTGAAAATGTTAAAATAACTATTAATTTGTCTAAATATATTAATGAAGCCATGATTAAAAGCAACACTTACTTAACTGGCTAATCAACTAATTTATCTTTGTACTTGGTATTTGATATCGAGAGTATAAACTAAACTTAAAGGCATGTATTATTCTCACAAAAATAATGTATGACATGTATTATCTTGAAACTTACTTGTTTGTGTTTAAGTATCCACATTGCTAAGTTTCTTTGTTAAAACTGTCGTTTAGATGTCATCCTTCTGTTTCTGTTTTTAATGCACGAATTCAATATTGGAATTGACCGGTAGCTCAAGCGTAAGTTTCCGCCACCTGACGTCATTTACGTTACTCCGCTGCACCGCGTTTGTTGACCCTTACTCAGCTTTTGACAGACAATCATCTTAGCCAATCAGATATTCCCTTGCGTGTTTGTTACGACCAGCACGTAGTTAGAATGGTTACCTGTAAAATGCATGTAGTGGCAGTTTTAAGAAGCTCGTCGCAGACCAATCAACTCAAAAGGCACGCCCAACTACCCTGACTGGCTTATTTAAATAGTGTCAACTGTATTGATTAGCACTTTGAACCTATGTTTTATTTTGAACACAGTACAATAGTTCTATTGACACACATCTCATATATAATATAGCAATGTATATGTACGTATGAAACATATTCTACTGGTTTACCTTCTTCAAATTTGACGATGATGAATGTTTTAACGAATTGCGGATTATTTTGGAAACAATAAGCTGACACATTGCAAAATATAATAAAGTACTTTCTAAATACACGATGATAATTAGCCCCCATCTATGAGTACGTTATAGTCGTTTCTAGGACGTCCAGAACCACGTTTTAAGTTGAATAGTATTTATTTGTCCTATCATCGACTAATATTCACTTGCTGCTGGTAAAAGGTAGCTCGCTAGTTTAAAAAGTATATTTAAAATATAATATATAATAAGAGTCGTCCGTGGCCAAACGGTTACAGACATTGACGTATAGTGTAATCCCCAGGCCTTTGCCTCATAGGTTCGAGTTTCAGTCAGGACGAAAACCAAATATGCGGTGCGCCAGTCGATTTACCAAGACATCAGTCTGTAGTTGTCTCCACCAGACATATAAAGACGCCGCTGTAACATCTAGAACAGTACGATGGTGAATTTTGAAAAAAAAACTTGTATGAATCTGCATTTAACTGTCACCAGTTGTTGTTGACCATATTAAGTGGCATTTGTTAAATAAACGAAAGAAACAATAACATAATTAAAACACTTAAAACATAAAGTAGGCAGCTACACTACACTAATAGCTAGCAATATTGATACAATTAAGTATTAGTGTTCCATTATCTTTTAACATAATGATGTAAAATTTCCGTTTCTCACAGTACGTGTCATCTACTTACACTTGGGTAACACACACAGCAATAGTCACAACACGTCTAAGCAAGAAAAAAACCCAAAACATACAGTTTTCATTTTTTCTATTAGAAATTCAATATCATCAATACTAGCCACCGCCACGCCTATACAGATGGGCAACAGTCCACTAATTAAACGCTTTAAAAAGAGTCAACAGGGTCATATTTTAGAAATAATTCTAAAATGCACATCCAACTTTTGCACCTTTTTCGGAGTGTTTTTATATATTGGGTTAGTAACGCTTAGTTTTTGTGTTCATTATTTGTTCGGAAAAAAAACGCCCAGCCTTTGTACACGGTTGATTCTTTTCGGATCATACTTCTGTTGGATGGACGTCGTTAGTATTACCATAGACGACAAAGTGATCCAGATGATTGCAACGTTTTTTATTTCGTTGAGATTTCTTCTGGACTACAGCGTATACATAGTCAGTGGCATCCGGCAGCGCCTCTGAACTGGCTATAGTGTTGTCGTTGCTTATCTCAACATCGTATGTAGGATGTCGACCGGTACTGCTGTCATAGTGACGGTCCGAATTATCACGTCTGGAAAATGCTGTTCCCTGACTGAGTCTATTCCTGAAATTATTTTAAAGTCCATCAAATGGACACAAATATGATATTATTGTCAACGTCCGACTGTGTCTAAAGGATGAAGACGCCGGACAAACGTATAAACAGGAACACCAGCCCCCGCACGTTGTTTAGACCACCACCGCACCGACCTAGACCTGAACCCTGCTCGAGAGGGGCTGAGTAGTTACAAAATAGGCACTTCAAAGCTACCGGCATAGACGCACTTAATAACAACCTAAATAAAATATTTATACAGTTTAAGCTTATGCAAATGATTGTTGTAAGCTCTGCCAAACAACAACATGAACAAACAGTTTGTTAAATTCGAGAAGGATATTTAAACTATGTGACGTGGGAGTTTGCTTTCTGATGTCATGTTAAAACATATTTTCAATAATGGACAGATAGGGCAGTTAAAATGATGAAAACAAAGTTCGTATTTGTTTATAAAATCACACAAAGTATTTCATAATATGAAGTTCCCAACTAAATACTCACATTGAATTCACGTTTAAGAATTTATTGTCAAACATTTTGCACCATAGGACAAATACACGAAATACAGCTTACCTTACGAACAAAATCGACGCAACTGCAGCTGCTACAAGAACAACCCCAGCAAGAGCCAAACCCATGATCTTAGGGGCCATAGCGTGGTGTTCGAGTGGGAGAATTTCTAAGAAACATATATCTAGAATTATCTCCAGAAGGAGAATTATCATGCAATAAAAAAGCATAAAAAAAACAAAAATAAATCGTTGGCCATCAAAGTATTCACTTATACATAAAACTATACTGAACAAAATGTGTTCATGTATTTCAGCTATGTAGCAGTTATTACAATTCGCTATATGATACTGACCGCAATGTGAAAGCCACATGCATTTGGCTTGCAAAAAATGTTACATAAGAAAATTACTTATTCAATATGATGCCCTTCATCATTTTAATGAAAAATATTACACAGATTAACATAACACCTTTCAAGTGTAAATGAGCTACGTTTTACATGATACATATAATCAATAAGTACGATGATGGTAACGACAACTTTCAATTTATGATCGTGTGTACTTCTGCGGATGGTTCTTTTTTAAAGTAATCAATACTCTTATTTAACTTTGAATGGCTAAGGCACCCTACATAGAATAAACAATGACACACGCTTACTCGAGAATCATAATAAATAAAATAGACACATAAGTGCAAACAGGAAGAATACATTTGGTGCAGTTACGACACAGATCGCACGTCTCCCCATAGTGTCCCTTGATGCACCCATGCGTGCATGTTCCATTTTGACGGTGACATGCTCTCTTATGACACGCTTTTGAACATGTCACATTACATAAATGTCCATGAAAACCAATATCACATTCTTTACGGCATACACCATTGTCCTTATTGCAATCCTTATCTTCACATCCAGTTTAACAATTTCCATCACTCTCGTCTCCGTAAAGACCATCAACACATCCCTTACTGCACACACCAGTGTCTTTATTGCATTCGCTATCTTGACAATCAAGAGAACATCTAAAATGACACTTATCTCCGTAATAACCAACAACACATCCCTTACTACACAGCCCACTTGTATCCGTAATAGCCTACAACACATCCCTTACTGCAAGTACCACTGTCCTTAACACATTCCCTCTCTTGACAATTAGGAAAACATGTTTTATTACACTGATGTCCATAATAGCCAGGTTTGCAAGTGTCGCAAGACAATCCGCTGCGTATACAGTTATCACATTTCTCAGGACAGTAAAAGCACTTGCCATTACGTTCACAGCCATTTGGACAGTGGGTACACCTGGTTGTTATGGGTCCTGTAAAATATAGTTTGAACTCTTTGAAATGAGCATTATGGATTAACCAGAATATTGATGGACTAATGAGCGGATTGATCTTCATGATGCTACACAGTATTGCAGAAGTTAGCAATTAAAAATATACAATATATGACATAATAACATCATATCAATAAGTAATACTGTCCCATTAATATGTTTCAATAACTGTAGTTTTACTTTAAGATAAGACAGTAGCGTATTTTCGTCTTCAAATATGTTTATATAATTAGTACCAACATAAGTCGAGTATTAACAAGTTATACGATGAATTTTGATTAGCTGTTTTATTCCATTTCTATATGCAGTTTAATGTACTATGTACATTCATATACAACTATAAGAAACAATGTTATCATAGTGGAAAAACATAAAACTAGAAAGAAGCCGGCGTTTCAAATACATTTCAAACTGTTTCGTTAGACTAAATGAAAACAACAAGGCGTAAACACAGAATTTTAACCACATGTCGTATAGTGTGCATATTGTTTAAACTTGTTTTAAGTGCAACACATATTGCAATATTAAAAAAAGCAAAGGACACACGTATTCAGATGACAGTCAATTGCAAGTGCTATAACAAAACTGTGACGAAAACATAGAAAACACAATAATTGATATAACATAGATTAACCATACCTGCTTGGCAAAAGAGCATCGCTGCAATTATTAGCCACATTGTCGACTCCGTAAGTGTTGTTTATTAAAAGTCCTTTGGTTTAAATTAGTCGCTTGTCTAGTGATCCTTATTTATTGAAAAGTTCTTCGTTTACAAGTTTGACAAGATTGTTTTGCTGTTAATATTTATTGTGGAATGCAAATCAGTTGGTCGAAAGTAGGTTGTCAAGTTTACGGAACATAAGTAGACGTTCTTTTAGACGCGAGCGTTTGTATAGTAAGACTATTCTAGGCTTTAACGCCTCACCAGCACAGCATTCCTTACTGACATGATTGAGTATTCGCACCGTTTGAATTGTCAATTCTGATAAGGACGTTAACTTTAACATGTATATTCTATGCCACGTGTTTCCCTTGTGAAACTTAATTGAGACAAAAGTACTGTTACCACATTACATTTGCAATGCCACAACTGATCAAAATAGCACGTGATGCATTAGTTGTCATTATCTATCTATCTATCTATCTATCTATCTATCTATCTATCTATCTATCTATCTATCTATCTATCTATCTATCTATCTATCTATCTATCTATCTATCTATCTATCTATCTATCTATCTATCTATCTATCTATCTATATGTTAACAATTAAGACCTGGAAGTCATTTGACGATATGTGTATGGATAATTACATACATCAACAGTAAACCTTAGTTAGTGACTTTAGAAACGAAATATTTTCCATTGAATTAATTTTAGTAGACAATTAAAAACACTTGGTCACGATCCAGTGACCTCATATATAGAGATCAGACGCCTTAACTATTCGGCTTTCAACGTCGATTAAGAATTTCTGCATCCTGGATTTTGTGTGTTATATCAAGATTTACACTTGTCGCACACATCTTGTTTAGATTAACGTGGTAATACATTTATCAAAAAGTGTCCATTCATGTTATAAGCAAAGCACAAGGGAATAACTTAAACGAAATATCTAATTATCTAAGTAGCGTTTCTTATGCCGGAGGTTATGCAGGTATGACAGTGCACATTCTCCCCAATTGTGATAGTCGTGTATTTATCTTCTTTTCTATTAACCCTTTAAAATCTGGACATCGCCAATATGGTCATACATATACTCGGTCAATACATTTTAAAACCAAACATTGATTAAAGAGAGTATTCTATATAAGGTGTGACATTGGTTGTATTAAGACCATTTGGATACACTAGATATATAAAATTTAGTGGACAGAATAAATACCCTGTTTATTTTCCAAATAATTATTTCTTTCAATAGTATCGATAATAAATAAATGAAGTTTCTTACACTTAATTTTGTGTTACATGTTTTAAAATGATACAATTATTAGGTAATGAAAGACAAACACGTTTTCAAAGCAATATCAATGGAATATATAGTACAACATACTAATGAGAATAAAATGATATATGAAATATTCCAAAAGACACACTTACGGCCATTCCACTTAAAGTCTCTCAAGACAGCAAAACCGTTGTTAAAAATCAGAAACGGATTCAAGGATTATGCGATGTCAGCTTTGTTTCAAATAGGTCGCTAATGGATATTTTAAATAACTTATAAACTTATATAGATACAGAAAATAAGTTACCTTAGCAGTTTTAAAGAAATAGTTTTAAGAATGAAAAGGTATAGTTCAAGCATACAGTTTACCAATTATATGTAGGAAATATGTCACCTTTTCTTATATTATTTACTATTACAAAGTAGAAGGAATAAAGGGACAGTAATGCTTTGTAGAACAGACATTACTTCCTTATTGTGTTTAATAAGTGTACGTTCAAGCCACAGGACGGAAACTATATAACTGTTAGGAAATTTACTTCCAATGTAATGTTTAAGGATCATTGACATATCACATTGGCGTTTTCTGCTAACCATTATTTAGGAACGTGAACAAAACAGTACAGAAACAAGGTCATGAGCAGTATATGGATGAGACAAATGAAGAGAGTGTCCACTTTTTCAAACAGTAGAGTTTAATAAAAGAATGCAAAGAAATAAAATGGCGAAAATGATACAAGTCGAATTAAGGTAAATTTATAGTCAGTCTCATGTGTCATACATGTGTAGGCACACACTTGTAACTATTTTGCCACATACTCTTTTTTTGTATGCTGTCTATAAACTGCAGATAATCTGTTTTCATGACGACTTAAAATTCACTTAGTTCTTTAATATATACAACATTTTACAGCGAGGTTTGAACATAGACCCGAAATCATAAGGTTTTATTCACAAGTTCTTCGACAGAAAATATAAACATATTTTCCCAAAATCGGCATCCACATTCTCGTTAGTATGCACACTATATTATTTAGAATATACGCGTTACAAAATATGATAATACTGTTATTGATTGCTATTTAAACATGTATGAGACAAGTTGGTTATACAATTATGGCAATTTGCCATTCCATTAAATTGAACTAGCGTGTATTTCAAAAAATAAAATATGTTAGTAAATTTCTTGCCCGTGAGTTAAAAAAAACTTCTTTGCCCACAAAGTTGTAACATAAAACCTTAATTGCAGCTGATTCTTATGTTAGTTGCGTTCAAAAGTTGTACACCTCGTTCAGTAAGATACCAATTATTTAATATATGAGTTTAGTTTTATTTAAATGCATTTATTGAAATGAACGATATATTTAACTATTTGTTTAATTATATATGACGCTTTATTGTTATGTACTTTGACTACTAAATAAAACAGAAATGGACATTATTTTAACTGTGCATTAATTATGTAGTCATAACCAAGACGACGCGCCCAGTATAACGTGCATGTACACTGTGAAATGTAAACTTACTTTACCAAGTGTATGCTGTTTCCTCTATTGTTCGTTTTCTGTGTTTTGGCGTTATAAGTTCTGACATCGTCAGAACATCATATTGCATGTATCCAGACACAGCGGACAAGTTAAATACGCATTTCTGCTAATGATATCATCATTTCTGGACTATAAACCATGGAGATTAATAGACTTAAAGAATACGATTAAGAATAGTTAAATTAATACCTTTCGGAGCTCGTTGGTCATTATTACAGGTACAACGTGCACAATAAAAAGCTTTATCTTTAATTTACTTTTTTATATTTTATATTTTAATTAAACGCTCTTAAATACTGACGTAAACGACGTCGCGGTTATGTATACAAATACGATTATGAGAAAAACTAAATACACAAAAAGAAAGAAAAACAAGTTTCCATCGGTAAATAACCGCGTATTATTTGATGATAGATTGCTCGATGTCATCTCACTGATCCTTTTAAAAATAAACAATGCACAAACCTTTACTCGCATCTTTCCGGAAATTAAATAAAGATTGAAAGGCATTGTTCACCATCGCGACGTACGTCAATAGACTTTTGCATCTATTGTTAATGCAATAACATGCAATTAACATGTGGCTAGTATGTGATTGGCGCATGATTATTTGTTTTTGCTTGGTCACTTTGATACCTTTGGTCTCGCTCATCATTCGTTTAAATTCACAGCAGTTTCTGGTATATTGTCCATATAGCTATTTGTGACTTTCCTTATGGACAGTTTGCCATTATAGAATATGTTATGAATAATAATTACATCCCAAAGCACATGTAAACCTCATGTATACTAGACTAGTTGTAAAACATATTATTTAAGGAAAAAAGTGCAAATTCAAAGGTTAAATTCTAACTAGAATACACATGCTTGCATCCTCTATTTTCACAGTATTCGAGAAAAAGAAGGGCGTAGAGCGGTTCAGACCAATGGCAGTTCAGTATGCCCATGTCCATCAAGCGTGACTAATTGAAATGTGAAAGAAAATTGCCCAATGCGCTTTCAAGTTGACGAATGCAACATTGACAAAGGGCCTTGCTGTGAAGAATGTGTTGTTAGTTGGAAATATGTAATTAGGTTTGTATCTTAGAATTCGAATAAGGAGAAAGGATGTGTCAGTTTAGCATAATCTTAGTATAGTGTATGAAAGCATCGATACCTTAGCCATACACAATAAAAATAAATAAATAGAGATAACGAAGAAACATACGTGGAAGCACACAGCAAAAGGAAATGGGCATGTATAGTTGTTATCATTTTACTATTCGAATACGTCTGTAATGCAAGACGTATTTCCTTTAAATTTTATAGATGTAAGGTGAAGCTGTGAAATGCTTCCCTTGAAATGCTGAAGGTTGACATGCGGAGTTTTTTTTCATTATGTAATTTGTTGCCGTAAAAATGCACAAATTTGTTACACTATATCGCCTTCAGTTTGTTTGTCATAAACTATCACGTAATCAGTATTTCTTCAGTATTTGTCATGTTTTTTAATATGTTTGTTACAATCTTACATGGACACGAACTTGAGCTTTTAAAACATCTAATTTACTTCCATGCTGTACTTGATTAAAAAAAAAACAACCAATGAACATCGCTTAGGATATATTTACTTAGAAACTCCCTCACCCTACACGACCCTTTGGTTTCTGTGCTCACCCGTTTGGGTCTTGGTGAGATTTCTCTGGTAGCAGTTGCGATGATACTGCTCGTAAGGTATGGTATACTGCGTGTGTTTGACCTTTATTGCAATATGTTGTCATAAACTTGACAATTCAATGTAGTATTAAACTTGTATTAAATAGGATTATTTTCGAGGGGGGGGGGTATTTTATAGAATCGTTTAATTAAAAAGGGGTTGCTGGACAGACATATAAGACAGTACCTATAACTGACACATATGTCTCTAATTGAAAATAAGTTCGAAAAATGACATTACAAAAGGTAAAAGCGGAAATCACTCTCTTTAATGTGATTTTCGAATTTAAATGCCCCCTAACAAATATTTACTGAGTGTGTGACCTTATTTTAAGCACCCGTGGCCGATATAAAATAATTGACGACTTATAAAACGATGTAAAACGACTTGTAATTATTCAGCCCCACACCGGTAGGATTTAAGTCCAGCGCCGAGCAAAAAGCTTAATATGAGGAGGTCTTGCCGGTGCGCTTGTGTTTCTGTCTTTGCTTTTTGTCTGGTCACTTCCTCCTCAAAGTTGTACCGGACGTGGTCAATATGACCATACTTGTGTCAATGCGATGAACCCTAAATAAATACTTTTTAAAAGAGACGTAGCCAGATAACATGTGTGAATTACGACCGTCAGCATGACAAAAATCATTAGAAATCCAGCATATGACGTTGCCATTGGCAACCACAACACCATCGCCGCTATCCATGTTAACCCTGTCGTCTAAAAGAAAAGTCAACGAGATAAAAACACATTAAAATGTGATGGATTAATCGGTCGCAGAAAATAATATTTACGACGACACTTCGAACGAAAGACGATCCGAAAGGTGTGTCCATATATTCATATTAGTCATATGAGTTGTAAGGGGCGTCTTGTCAATGGACAACATGGGGAGGTGGAGACTGTGTATGACGATGTAGCGCACGACTTTGGTAGTCAGAGTAACTGACGGACATATGATGTCGAAAGGCTCAATACAATGCAGCCCTCGGGAAATTATACTGAAAGGCTACAGACGCAAACCAGTCAATATCATGACGACGGAAGAAATAATGAAGATGGAGCGTACACTCTTAATAACCATCAGTTGGCAGGTATAAAAACAGAGCATACGATATATAATACGGCGAGTAATGTGATGCCGCCTCGGACACTAGGAAATAGTTAAACCGGCTGGAAATGAACACAGGAGGGGGAAGAGAGCAAGCTGATAGTGCATTTACCGTAAAAGTCCAAAATGGAACAGCATAATCAAACAGCCTGTTTGTGTGCCGTTAAATGGTCTTTTGATTGCTAAATATCTCAAAATAGGTAAAATATAGAATTGCATCGACTGTCACTGTGGTCTTTTATCGAACACATTTTACAGAAAATAATTCATCTTGAAATTGATACACACATTGCAAACAAATATACATGTCATAAACAGTTTAACTGGTGCAATAGTAAGCAGACATTTATAACCCAACACATAATTACATCTAAAGGTATTTTTCCAAATCAATTTGAACAATAAAATCGATGTTGGAGTTGGCCGAGCGTAAGTAACGCACAGAATAAAATAAAATAAAAAGTTGCATATATTTCAAACATTGGATGTGTCTTTTAGAACTATTCCTAAAAGTAACCATGCTGACTTCTTTTAAATATTGTATTTAGGGGAATATTGCGGATTGTTAGTGGTTTGGATGTGGCAATTATTTAATATATTGCTTTTCTAATATTAACAAACGAAAAATTAACATTATTTTCCTTGAATAAGAATATTGTGTGACTAATGTGATATGTGTGTTATAGGATAATAAATAGATGACACTTACTCTGAGAAACGGAAATCTTATATCATGGTGTAAATAGATGGCACAGTTTTATAGCATTTTGTTAATATTGAGTGCGTGTATGAATCCCCTCAACAGGGCAGCATCCGATGAGTTTCTCTTCCATAATGACTCAATCTGTTAAATGTTTGATTTTTTGTTATTATTCATTTACTTTACAAAATGCTTAATACAGTGGTATAGAGCAGTAAATAGCAGTAAGATGCAGTTTAAAGACAGATGCCTTCTTTGTATTTTATGTATTTCAGTTTATTTTCGAAATACCCCTTAGCAGAGTTCTCATTTCTGCAACGACGTCCCGACTTTAGTTGTTGGAAAATGCTACAGAGTAATTTCTGTGTTGGTCAGATGGCGTACCGCATGTTTGCTTGAACCAAATTAACATTTGATTTCCGTTCTAGAAGATACTTGAACACATGTAGTGAAGAACTGGGAATATATAACTTATTCTCAGCCTATGGCCTCTTTTCGAAAATATCTTTACGACATAATGATAAACATAGTTAATTCTTACAAAATTAAACTGAATATAAGACAGAGATAGAAACTTAATAACATGTAACACTGCAATAAGATCCTGCCAAAATTAATGCATATCAATATACGAGGGCTGACCAAAAAAGAAAACGTTTCGGAACGTACCAATAACTTATAAATAATATATTCGTAAATTTCGAAAGTGTGGAACGTCGTGTTTAATGTTCATTTTACTGATTGTGTGCAGGAATTCTTTAAAATATGCCTAATTCATTTGAACATATGTAACCATCAAATGTAAAGTAGCTATATACTAGGATTAAGTGCACTTCATGAGAAACATTAAAGATAAAATTATCTTTTACATATCAAGAAGCTTCGTCTCCTCTGCAACAGTGATACAGTAAAGACGTTTGGGCATTTCTTTATAAAGGTTAATAAAGTCAATATATATTCCAGCGAACTTGAATATATTTAAAACAAAATAACAAAAGAAACATTTAAATGTTGAAGTAATTAAAATGTTTAGCATTAATCAATACCAACATAATTAACATACACGAATAAACATGAATCTGAAAGACAATAATGGCGACAGGAAAACATTAATAATGACGTCGATACTCTTTTAAAAAAGAAACACAACAACAACACATTTTGGACAATTACTTATATCTATATTTAACAGCATTCAACAAGCTAGTACATTTCATCCTTTCAATTCCAACTATTTTTTTATATTTTGTGTTTGTACTTCATCATACACAGTTTATTTCCGATTATATCTTGACACAACTATATTTCTTTCTTTCGCCTACAGTACTGAAAATCACGAAATTGACAATTTTCCCGTTCCACTCCGTTTCGTTTCCATTTCAGTTGGAAGCGTTCGCCTCTCCGTTTCCATTCCGCTTCCGTTGCGTTTCCATTTCGTTTTGTTCGCTTCCAGCGCTGCATTTCAAACGCTTCCAGCGTTTCTATCGTTTCTTCCGTTTCTACCGTTTTAAGCGTTCTATTTCGCTCCGTTCCGATTTTGATTAAAACATTCGTTTAATAAATTTCTAAATGTAAAATACTTCCGGTGTGTTTGCAAAATGACGAAAGAAGTAACATTCTAGGGAGAGGCAAAAGTCTTCCATCACATATAAAGGAATCGGCAGTACATTGTTTGCGACGAGGATATTCAGTGTCAGCCACCCGGGGGGAAATTGCAGACAAAAAATACCCTAAACAAACCAGCACCTGCATATAATCCTCAAAATTCAGGGAGCGCAGTATTGAGAAGACGCCTACCTACTTGTCTTCGCCAGACGTCATATCCTGGAATAAACAAACAAGAAATAACTTTCAAAGAATATTTGGGAAACACTCGCCGGTCACTATCATTTGAAGTCGCCAAAATGATTTTTTTTTTGTTTCAAATTGACCGACCTACTATTTCTCTAAATACTGTGCAACATGATACCGACCGATAATTGTTTTCAAGCTGTCATTTAGAAGATAGAGAGAGTGTGAACGTTGAGTACTGTTGATGGATTTAGAATGGTAAGTACGCGTGAACGGCGTATGCTGTGAAAAAAATATGCAACGTTATTGACGATTTACCCCTTCGCGGCATAAATATAAGTTCTAAAGGAGTGAGAGTGGAGGGGGTTGGGGGGGGGGGGGGGGCTGTGCTATATAGTACAAATTTCTTTAGTCCATTGAATGATCATAAACACTTTTATAAAGGCATTATTTATATTTAAGGTATGGATTAACTACAAAAGAAAAGGCGAGCTATTGAAATGATACATTTGCAATAAACACGAGATGAACATATACATTAGACTGTGTTCCTTGATGTGTCTTCCCTCGATAACATTATTTACAAGAATAAACGACAAGTAATGTCGTATTTACTATAAGAAATCCCCACATCCATGTTTCCTCTTCTTAAACGAAAAAATAGTGGGATGGGGAAAGAGAGCACCATTGTGGGTACTACTAAATATAGCGTTAGGTCCTTTTATGAGCCAAGCAAGATATTGCAGACCTTAGTGTTTTGTCCTTTTTGTTGTTCTCGCGTAAGTCAATGCATATTGCTCTTAAAAGGTGAAGTTCATAAACCACACGACTGCCATATGGTGAAATTTTCAAACATAGCTGCATAGAGGATGCATGTGTTCTTGCGAAGCGGAAAAGACGCCAAAACACGGCGACACTTCATGTCCACTAGACAAACAAAGTGTCATAAAACTGCCAATTAGCTTAATTAGTTGGGGTGTCCGATCATGTCTTAAAATTAGGGATTCAATTAGAGTAGAACTTTATGATGGTATGAACCCTACCCACGCGCATGGAGAAACATAATATCAATTTACAAAACGATATATTTTAGATTTATATATTTCTATCTTTAAATGGGTACAAAAATTAAGTAGCCGGTAGGGCCCACATTAGACCACATTTTGGCATAGAACATTCAAGCCATGAATGGGAAAATAAGCCGTAGTCAGGC
The DNA here is from genome assembly GCA_007844125.1 of Sinonovacula constricta. Lineage (NCBI taxonomy): Eukaryota > Metazoa > Mollusca > Bivalvia > Cardiida > Solecurtidae > Sinonovacula > Sinonovacula constricta. The sequence goes on from CM017571.1 coordinate 52,484,987, forward strand.
GTGTAGACCCTTATTCAAATAGTTGCAAGTCAAGTAAAGTCAAAAGTTGTATGCAGATTCTTAATCGCGGTCCACGAAGTCCGATTAATCCTATATATGTAACAGCGCATTATGGGAACTATGCATTTAGAAATATGAATTTTGATACCAATGTCCAAATTTACAACATTGTAAGATATATAACAATAAAGATTAGAAGCATAAGAAACTTTGCTTGACAAAGAGGCAAGATAAAATAAAGTACATATCCATACCTCTGTAACTAAAGTAATGATGATGCAAATGACGGTGCTGCTGCTGCTGCTACTGCTGCTTCTGCTGATAATGGTGACGGTGATACCGATGCTGTTTATGATTATAATGTAAATTGTAATAACGTTTACGGTGATGCTGATGCTCATGACGATTATGATGTAGATCGTGATGCTGCTGCTGCTGATGATGATGATTAGTGGTGATTATACAAGTAATATGGGATCCTGATGATGATCACGTGTGATCAGGTGATTTAAATGGCGGTAATGATTATTATGTCTTTAATATTTATCATGTAAATGGACGTGATATAAGTTCGTTTTTTATACGGTTGTTTCATTTAACGGTCAATCAATGATTGTATACGGGCACTATTTGGCAATCTATGGTTATTCAGACGTTGAACTTTAGGATCATACTAGTCATTGGCTCTGAGTGCCGGGGAGGATGTTATTGGTTCTTGATTCGGTCACACCATACATAGCATTGTTTGTTTGTTTTATGTTTATTTGTTTTATGTTTTTGTGTTATATGAGATGTGTTACCTTCTTTTGGTTGACGTTTAATTTCATTAAGTAGCTTTATTTTGTACCACGCAATGCATTCTTTATAAATGAAAAATACTTTATGCAAGTGTGTTCACACAAAAATGATAGGCGTAGTTGATTCGGGCACGGACCATGCAGCTACAAAGTAATAAGTAATTAGCGAAAATTCAAACTCGGGAAATGCTGCGACATTGCGCGCGCATACGTGTAATGACAGCTGTGTACACACTATCTTCATATGCCAAACACTGAAGACTAAGAATGTCGATCCAAGGCGGATGTTAAGCTATTCATTGGAATTAATTATAACATCAGTTTCGACAGAAACGCAATTTTATAGTTAAATTGTTTGTTTTTTCGTATGGAGTGATTTTTAGGGCAGTTTCTGTTTTAACAGTACACGATGACGTGGACAACTTGTACGGTTTCGGAACTGTAATGTACGAGTTTGATAAATACGATTTTTTGATAATAATAAAGCTTTATTTGTTATTTCTTTCTGCAGAGTACATATGAAAGCGCGTTTGTGTTGATAAATTGAAACCAGTTATTGTTTTCGTTTAAATTTATTTCGTACAAAGAAACGGTTGAAATGTTATTATAAATAATCTGGTGACCTAGAAATGTTTGAAGCGGTAGTGTAGATTACTCTACCGTTACGAGCATTCCGATTTTTGCGTTTCTACCGTTTCTAGCGTTCCAAGCGCTCCGGTTTTAGCGTTAATACCGTTTTCACCGTTTCAAGCGTTGCTAGCGCTCCGTTGCATTTCCATTTCGATATCATTCCGTTTCCGTTTCAACAGCAAACGAAAAACGTTACATTTCCATTTCCACTCCGTTCCGTATGTCAGTTTCATGATTTTCAGTACTGTACATAAATCAATAAATCAATATTGTATAATAATACCCTTTAAGTTTTGTTATTGTTATTTCAACCTTATACATGTATAGATCTATTTTCCAGTTTAACCTGCTGGTGAGACTATTTTGACAGATATTGGCTTTTACTAAATTACAAAATAGCAATAGCTATTTGCACTTTTATTTGCTTTTTGTTCTGTATTTGCTTAATCCAACATGACCCACGTTACATGTAATCGCCCAATTTTAGCGAAATATTACTAAATTTGCTTTTTCACAGATTATTTAAAACATGTACATATACAACATAATCAAATAACTGTGAACGTGTGTGTTTTCCCCAGTTCTAACCGGCCAAACCTTAATATAATCATGATATGATGTCAGGATAACCCTCACCTGTATCTGAGTTATGTGTTAACACTGTGTTTAACTGTAAATGTCAAACAGTCAATTTTCTTTTTAAACATATGACGTGGTTAACCTCGTTTTCAATACAACATTGAAATAGATAAACTAGTAGCATGATTCGCACTGCCTTCAATACACGCATTATCATTCTATATTACGTTAATGATGTTCGTCGATAAAACTGTAAGTTGATTAAGACACGTAATCCAACTTGTGAAAATTGTGATCAAAGCAACGTCCATTCCCATCCCATAATAATAATAATAATAATAATAATAATAATAATAATAATAATAATAATAATAATAATAATAATAATAATAACGGATTATTTTATGTGATATAACTATGTTTTGTACAGTTTAGTGCGTCAACATTGTTGCTGATGTTTTCTAGTATTTAGTCTAAATAATCTTATCTTATAATCGCCATGTTTATAATTATAGCTAGCCTTTGATAAGCATGTTCACATGACACTAGACGACATTGAAAATACATAGCCATAGAGATTTTTTGCCATAGTTCTTTGAATTATTTGACATTTTGTGCTATTGTTATTTAAACTGGTTTTGTCACAACAACGACAGAGGTGGGGATAGGGCTGGAGTCATTAGAATCGCAACGCTTATGTTTTTTTCCCAATGTATGGTAGGCATGTCCGCAAATTCATTTGATGATAGGATGTGATAGTTACATAGTTTATCAGGGATTTGGTTTGTGAAAAAAAAAACACTATAGATCAAAGGTGCAGATCTGACAAACTTTTACCAGGTTGACTTAAGTAATAAGCATTTCTCCTATTTCGGTCCATATTTTAGATGTAGGTATATTCTTTAACCTTTGTATATCGTGCTCGACATCAGCCTTAAAAATATTAAAAATATTTAATAATTGAATACAGTCACGTGGTACGATATTTGAAACGACAATAACTAGTTGCGCATAATTTGACGACACTCCTGCTTGCTATGTAGATATCACATTTATTAATTAAATATACATATTTGACGAGTTGTGCACTAGCTCATTCAAAGTCACAATTATGTTTCATTTACTTCTGTTGAACTGGTATTGTGTAGATGACAATGCCTTTCTAAGAAACTCTCAGCATTGTGTATGTTGTTGTTATTGTTTATTATTTAAGTGACTGCGTCTGTTCTGTAAAAGACAAATGCTTTTACAGTTTCGATTACTATATAAGGAAAGATAAGTAAATAAGGAAAATAAATTGTCCTAGTTTAATTTTGTTCATGTATAAGTTCGTCTACAGTATATCCAAGCCAAGACAATATATAGATAAATGATATGATTCAAATCTTCTAAAAGTCCTAGGCTAGAATGGATAAGGAAACAATCAACTACGTGGATTGAAGGTACAACTGGACATAAGTCGACCACATGCAATGTTGTTTTATAGCAGTGACATTTTAAGTCCGTTGAAATATCGGCATTTATTATAATTTGACTGTCAAAGTACATATTCAATTAAGTCTCACGAGGAGTCATTAGTCCCAACTCTCTAAAATCATGAGGGGCACAAATTAGACATACCACTATCGATTTTAATGAAAAAAACAACACCATCAATATCCTAACTCTAGACTCATTTAAATCTAGCTATTGATGGATACGTCAGACTCTATTTAGATAAACCATGCATTTCTGTGATTTCCTTCGTTATTGTGGCGTAAATTTGACGAGTATGTCGGACGGTGCATGCTACAGTCGAAGTTCGCTTCGAATGATCCAAAATTGTCTCCACTTACAAAAACTTCCGAGAAGGTCTCCGTCATTTTAAATAGGCATTTATCTGCGGTATTTTGCAAGAAGCAATATTTATACAATAATACAGTAAACAATGGACATTAGACAAGTTTATTGTTGTAAATGAAATGAATAATAAATAAACGTCTTGTTTCAAATTAAAATTGGTGCATATACATATACAAATCTTTGTCGAATATGACGTGAACATGTTTCCATCGTCACAAAACTGCAACATAAGTCTGTCATGGTTACAAGCACATAGTATTAAATGACATAGTATAATAGTATTAAATTATAGCTAATCTGAGTAAATAGTTAACATTGCACAGGATATGCTTGTCATTTTCAGCCTGATATTTTGCAAACCACTGCGAGATAAAAGAATACAAGTCATTCTTAAATTGGATCGTCGCTTTACCCAACTGATGATATATCCTAACTGATTGCTGAACTAATCAGCTTGTCATTTCGAATTAACAACTTCAGCCAACCAATTAACGAAGCCAAACATCGATGTTACTGGAGTAACCTCAGTTTGCATGTTTGACTGGTGACAATACACACTGGCCGACAAGTGACGCGATCGGACCTTGGATAAGATGTGTGAAGATAGCATTAAAGTTGTAAGTTGAGGAACAATTTACTTCTAATAATGCTGAGACATTAAATATAGAGAGATAATCGGGACTAACCCAATCAAAAAAGTCATATCAATATTTCCACAGATATTTAAATCCAATCTACCTCCAGACATAGGCAAACGTGGTAGATGTAACCAAAACACAGAGACGCGACATAGGACACAGAAAAAAAACAACAACTACAACATCAGTTACCCCTTGAAACGGTCAGTCTGCAGAAGGGCCGAACAAACCTTACCACAGCAGGAAGACACACACAAACTACCAGCATTCAAACAAAAGGGCGGATCCAGGATTTATTTCGTGTGTGTGTGTGTGTGTGTGTGTGTGTGTGTGTGTGTGTGTGTGTGTGTGTAAGTGTGTGGAGGCGTGTACATTGATAATGTATACTTTGTTTCCGAAGGATCCATTATATGGAATTAAGGCGTTGAAAAATACCTCCAATTGCAGACATTTTTATGATAAAACTAACCACCAGTCCGACAAAGCACACGTACACGAATAAGTATCCTTTGCTAAATATGACTTAGGCGGAGTCGCGGACCTAAATCATGCAATGCATACGCCAAAATTGTGGGATCCAATGCGCTTTTTACACAGATTGTTACATTTCAATGCATTTTTTCAAGACATTTTTGACGTAGGTAAGGGCTTACTCGTCTTTGCTGTGAAATGCAAAGTCCCAGTTTGACACCAAATACATACACACGTGCGTACGTGTGTGTGTATGCGAGTGTGTGTTGGTATGCCGATGTAAGCAGTATGTATACAGTAGCATACTCGATTTAAGGGTGTGTATTTCGGGCGAGTTTCCAGGTGGACAGTCGTGTGGCACGTGTATATGTTTTTTGCAGCGTAAGATATGTGTTGTGCGTATTAGTGTCCTATGGAGTGACACAAGTTGTTAGTCATACGCACGTTAATTAGGTCAGATGCCGCGAGTCCCCGTGCAATTTCTTGAACATTATTTTCTTCTCTGAATTCTGATAATAATTTTGACATTGTATTTGTTACCAGGTACATTGCTTGTCCGAGTCCGAATGCTTGCACTAAATTCTTGATGTATATTGTTGTATGTTAATGATAAAAGAACACTTGGTTATCGCCTTACTCTGGTGTGTACAATAATAGTGGAAGCCGTAGTAGGCATATGAATGCTTCTAACAATACGTGTAATGTTACCTACACATATAAACATTACGTCATATAATTCCGTTGTTTACACTTTCCACTTAAGAAATAAAAATTGATAGTCAATCGCGATATTCAGTGTATTGTCACGGTCATGACCGTAATGGCCGTATCGGCGACGACGCCCTTGTTTTAGAAGAGGTTTTGTTTTGCAGCTGAATACATGCCTGCTTTCCTGCGCGATCGATTTACCACGGCAAAAATAGTGTGATTATAATTTGCTTTCCTTGAAAGGTGGTATCCAACAGATTGCCTTTATCAAAATCATGCAACAATAGCTTACCACTGCTTTGGGGAATTGAGGCGAAATTTCTGTATAGACTTATAATTTAATTAAGTAAAGGCGGCTTGAAACACCAACTTTATTGTTAGACAGTACAACTCGCTATCCAGAACTAATCACGATAGCGATATCTGCTAAACATAGTTATCGACGTCTTAGCGTATTACCTGGATGACGATAAAACGTAATCTAAAAAGTGAGTTGTCACGTGGTTTCCTTATTTATAAATAGCTATCTTTGCAGCGTTGTTCAGATTGAAAATACCTGTTTGCAATGAGGAATAGGGGTGTGTGTTCCACTGTTCAGACCAATGAGCAGCACTCTGCAGGATCTAATCAAGATAAAATGCCTTTTTCATTTTTGATAAAATAAATGTTCTTGTCAACACTATCTTAGCGCTTTGATTTGATAAGCACTGATTACTCTTAGCTAAACAAATATTGGCAGAAAATTGCTTGGAAAATGTCACTGTTGTTGTTTTTACCCGTATTATTGCGATAATGGAATTACTGGCATTTAATCGGTGTCAAGTATCATATTGCATCTTATTGTTATTATCTGACTTGATGTAGTTGTAGTTTCTTTTTAGGATATGTCTTGTTATATATTTTAGTTATCAAGTATAACTGTTATCTACTTAGAGATGAGGACACCATACAAGTCAGCATGAATTCTGAGCTGACAAGTAGTGAAGTAGTAGTAGTAGTAGTAGTAGTAATAGTAGTTGTAGTAGTAGTAGTAATAGTGGTAGAAGCAATAGTAGTGGAATTATTATTATTATTAGTAGTAGTAGTAGTAGTAGTATTAGTAGTAGTAGTAGTAGTAATAGTAGGAGTAGTAGTAGTAGTAGTGGTAGTAGTATTTGTGGTGGAAGTAGTAGTAGTAATAGAAGTAGTAGTAGTAGTAGTAGTAGTAGTAGTGGTAGTAGTAACAGTAGTAGTAGTAGTAGTAGCAGCAGTAATAGTAATAGAAGTAGCAGTAGTAGTACTAGCTGAAGAAGAATAAGAAAAGTAAGAAGATGAAAAAGTAGAAAAAGATGAAGAAGAGGAAGAAGAACTAGTGGAAGTAGTAGTAGTAGTAGTAGTAGTAGTAGTAGTAGTAGTAGTAGTAGTAGTAGTAGTAGTAGTAGTAGTAGTAGTAGTAATAGAAGTAGTAGTAGTAGTAGAATAATAATAATTAGAAGATCAAAAGGTAGAAAATAAGAAGAAGTAGAAGAAGAAGAACTAGTATAAGTAATAGTAGTAGTAGTAGTAGTAGTAGTAGTAGTAGTAGTGGTAGTAGTAGTAGTAGTAATAGTAGTAGTAGTAGTAGTAGTAGTAGTAGTAGTAGTAGTAGTAGTAGTAGTAGTAGTAGTAGTAGTAGTAGTAGTACTAGTAGTAGTACTAGTAATAATAATAATAGTAGTAGTAGTAGTAGTAGTAGTAGTAGTAGTAGTAGTAGTAGTAGTAGTAGTAGTAGAAGTAGTAGTAGTAGTAGTAGTAAGAAGTAGTAGTAGTAGTAGTAGTAGTAGTAGTAGTAGTAGTAGTAGAAGAAGAAGTAGTAGTAGTAGTAGTAGTAGAAATAGTAGTTGTAGTAGCAGTAGTAGCAGTAGTAGATGAAGAATAATAAGAAGAAGAAGAAGTAGAAGAATAAGAACTAGTAGAAATAGTCGTATTAGTAGTAGTAGTTGTAATAGTAGTAGTTTGCATAATTGTCCCTGATAATTTGATTTAAGTTTTCTGAATAAAAGAGGAACAATTTATCAGAGCCCGCGTGTTATTTTCACCACGACCTTAATATGTTTACATGTATGACGTGACTTATGCACATCACGGAATCTTCCTCATTTTAATTTTCCGGCTCACAATCGAAAACCAATAGTTAATGTTAACCACATATTTGTTGTAATGTAGAATACTTCAAATAATTATGTTGGATTGAATATTATTACATTTTATTATGTTTATATTGTGAGCATGCCTTACTTTGGAATAATATGCTGATGGGATAAGATTGGAAGATTTACACGGTTTTAATGTGTGTCTAGGCTATAGTTGTTGGATGTTTATCCTGCTAAATACATCGAATAACGCTTGCGTGAATACACGACGTCGCGTGTACATGTCATAATCATTACAATAAATAGCGTTTGTGTAATATTTGCAAAACAATATTTGTTGAATTGTTATTATTTAGAATTGTGTTCTTCTGTACATACACTAAACTGCATCCACGTCGCGTTTAATTTTAAGTCTATAAACAGAAAACAATCATGAAACAGCTATGACACATTATGTATATAACGTGTATAAAACAACATAGAGCCATCTCTAGAACCTTTCCAGGAACGATTACATATAGATGAATCTGATTAAGTATATACAGTTTTGAATCTCGCAGTTAACATGACAAATGTAAAATTCTACATATCACCAAATTGTTTCTAATTGAAGTATACACACAACTTTTTATCATGACACTCCACGTTTGCTCAGTTAAATGGATTTAGAAACACTATCTTTGCATAGTATTAGTACTGACTGCAGAAATCTACTGAAACCAACATTTTGACTAAATTTCCGGCAAAAACCATTGGAACCGTCATGTTGCTGATATTATTAGCGATCATCATCTGCCAGGTAGCAGGTAGGTTAAACCGTTCTTCTGTCATACCGTTTTAATAGGACACTTTTAGAATCGCTAATATATTTTTTACGATTGTATACATAGGTGAGCGTATTTAAAGAGCCATGGGGATTAAACCTGTTCAGAAAGGCCTGTCACTGTTGCAAGTCCAGAACTGTATACCAAAATTTCACGATACTGTTATGGCTGACAGGCGAGTTACAGAGAGATATAAAACCTTTAAGCAATTTTTACATACACACATTTACTATTAAAACAAAACTTGTAATCATTTATGGCATGGTCCTTTTCTTCCAATAACAGAGATACCCAAACACAAGGGTAAATGTTCTGGTTATAACCTTGCATGTAAAATTTGATCCACACTAATTATTTTTAGAATGAATAAATCGCTTGTTGTTATTAAGACGTGGTCATTGTATGGTGTCTTCAAGCAAAATTTAACGATATGGAAAACAACAACAACAAAAACTACATTTAGGCCATTTTGAGAAATCGCAACGGACAAATGATTCTAATGGAATAAATCGAATTAGTAAGAAAGCTATGGATGATTTGGTCTCGCATTGTCTCTCAAATTAATGCCAGGTTGTCCCGTGACTGAACAAATGTAAATGCCTATGCATTGTTTCTGCAAATGCGCATTTTCTAAATTAAGGTCTGACGCAGTTAGAAGAGCATATTGTTTTGTGACTCAAGAATGATTGTTAATTAAATCAGACTTTCTCCTATTTAAAATCATCATTCCTTGTTCCGCATCAAGAAAACTTAAGAAGTGAAAGTTAAGATTCAGTTTAAAATTTAAATGCTTACTCACGTCTATTTTTCTAAACATGAAAGCTTTCGCTATTTGCAGTTTTGCTCTTTTTTTGCAATGAGTGGTCGACACGTTACTTTTTACACCATGTTTGGATGTTACTGTAGGCCACACGCTTAAAACCAAATCATATTATTAATGTCTCAATTATGGACAAAAACATCTTAGATATATTTAAAAATTCAGTTTTTTTAAAGAAGATTTAATCACTGAAGTTATTATGAATACGGATAATAAATAAATAAATATTGTTTTACATATCGAAATAAGTTACATGGTCAATTTAACACGCATTCAATCTCCCTTCCCGGTACCGTCTCTGGGAGCCTAAGTCTCCCTCTTTGGGATCAAGGGAAGATCACATGTAGGTGCATTACAATTATAAGCAGTTAATCGGAACATATTAAACTCAAGCGCCGCTAAGAACTGAGTAAATGTGTTGTTCAACCTGGACAATGCTCATTCACAAGTCTGTGGTTGTCATGATTGTCATTAACCAATGCGGCTTTGAGCTGATTGAGTATCCGCCTTATCCGCCTGATCTCGCCCCATCAGACATTAATCTATTTCCAAACTTGGCAAAGGTGAGGGTCGCCGGTGGCGTAGTGGTAGAGTCGCCGACATGTAACTCTTCTCAGTGCTTAGACTCTCACCGCGTGGATACGCGTCCCGTTCGGGGCAAAGGACTTCCAGCTGACCTGCGATGCGCCGGTGGTTCTACCCAGACTACACTAAAACAGCTGTGCGTCGCTATTATTAGCCCTAGTACAATTATGTTTATTTATTTATTTTGAACATACAGTTTAAACAAATTCTAAATGAATAACAAAACGATACAACGTTGCTGACAAAACATTTAAAACAATTTCCAATCAAGCATAAAATGGAAATAAAAAAAGACTATGTCGATATATTCTTTACTAAAATCACATCATACTTGGTTAAATGTATTATCAGAAGTATTAAGATATTGTCTTTGTCTGGTTTTCTTAATGTAAAGATTCACGTAATAAATGAAAATATATGTTCACACAAGTTTTGTTTATAAATACAAAAAAAAATATTGTTTGGAATCTCCCTACCACCTTTCAACGTCTCAGGCAAGTAAATCGTGAGGGAAGGGTATACAAACAACAGCTCTATAAGAACATATATATTAAAGAAAAGTTGTCTTTGATTAAACATACACTGATAATGATATGTACATATGCATAAACTAACTATACCCTATACATTTTACATATAGGTACACCTAGTTTATCTTGAAAAATTAACCACTCTCTGATGAAAATTGTATATTTCAAGGTCAGATTATGTCCCAGTGTTCTAACTGCCAGGAGTGTGATGCCTATGACCGGTGCAGTAGGTGTATTGAAGGCTTCGTCTTGGTTGCAGATAAATGTGTAAAATGCAACATTCCAAACTGTCGAAGCTGCTCTGAGCAAGACAAATGTGACATATGTGAACCGGGATATTACACAAGTATTTACAACAACTATGTACTATGTATTAGATGTCAAAGTATCTGTACAAGTTGTTCATTTTGGACTGAATGTTTATCATGTGAAAATGAATACGTCTTATCGGATGGGTCGTGCATTTATTGCGTCTTTATTTGTGACTCTTGTTCCCAGCGAGGCACATGCAATATTTGTAAAGATGGATATTACGTCACAAGCAACCAAGGATGCAATCGATGCCAAGACAACTGCACGACTTGTTCAGATCAGACAAACTGCCAGTCATGCATTCAAGGGTACTACCTTCAAAAGTCTAACTGTATCAAATGTCCAGAACAATGTGAGACATGTAGCTCGGAAACTATTTGTGATTCATGTAAAGTTGGCTATTATCTTAATACAGATTTGTGTTTGGATTGCCGTAAAGAATGTGTTGATTGCATAGATTATGACAAATGTAGAGAATGTTTGCCGCGTTTCTACTTATCGTCCAGGAGTGTGTGTGAGTCATGTCCAGGTACTTGTAGTTCTTGCACCAGTGGGGTTGCATGTAATTCATGTGACAAAGGCTACTATGGAACTATCTGTGACAAGACATGCTCAAGCCTGTGTAAAGACCAACGATGTCGTCAGTCAGATGGTGTATGTGGCTGTATTAGCGGCTATTACATGGACTATTCGAGACGGCAGTGCTTTAAATGTCCTGGGAATTGTGAGACATGTAACAGCAGATATCCTTGTGACACTTGCAAAATAGGTTTTTATGGATATCAATGTCAAAACAAATGTCCAGAAGAATGTTCCAGCAGAGAATGCAAAAAAGACAATGGAGAGTGTAGAAAAGGGTGTGTTGTTGGTTATTACGGATATCGATGTAATTACAATTGTTCGGTAGGATGTAGCGGCCAAGCATGTTTCCAGGGAAATGGGACTTGCACGAATGGATGTGTTGACGGTTATAATGGTACAACATGCCGACGATGCTCTGAACACTGCATCAATAGACATTGCGAGGAGATTTATGGAAGATGTTCAACCGGCTGCATAGATGGATATTACGCACGTGAAGGCCAGTGTTACAAATGTCCAGAGAACTGCCAAACCTGCCCATCATATGATTTATGCACATCGTGTATTGATGACTTCTTTACATCATCCTGCAACAAGCAATGCATAAATTGTTCGCCGGGTGGGTGCTCTTTTCATAATGGCATCTGTAAGAATGGGTGTCAGGCTGGATTTTATCAAGGAGAATCTAACTGTTTGAATTGTCCAGGTAACTGTGCTAAGTGCACATCTACAGAATACTGCGATGTATGTAAATATGGATATTTCGGAAAAGCGTGTGAACACAAATGCCCTTTTTACTGCCTGCCATGTGATGACATAGACAGCTGTTCATCATGTAATAAGGAAATTGGGCATTGTATGAACTGTACTCATGACACTTTCGGTCAATTTTGTGATCATAATTGCAGTACAAACTGCTTCAGGACATCACAATCGGTGTCAAGCTGCTTTCAACAAAATGGGACATGTCTTTATGGCTGCGTCAAGGGATTCACAGGACATAACTGCACAGAAGGTTTTGTATTTATCTTTTGTAAATTAGTGTGTGTTTCATTGAAATCAAATCTAATGTTAATGTTTGTTTTTTTCTTCATCCTAGTAATACTATTATTTACTGTGAATGATGTCTGATTTTATATAATGGGTGCAAAGAAGAAGTACACAATAGAAGAAATTATTAATATGCTGACTGTTCAGCAAATAAGAGAAACGGGGCATAACTTCACCGACTGTAAATTTTCTAAATTACTTTATGCTTTATTGACATCGATTTGGAGAAATGTGTGTGTTTTTTCTCCATTCTAGTCACCATATTTACTTTAAATGATGCCTCGGTGTGTTAATTTAATTTTCATGCATATGCGCATGTTTCAAGCCGAGACAATATTTAAATAGATGGAGGTCTAGTCCAGCTAAAAAAAGCAAAGCGTACGCACATCAGCGTTTTTGTTTGTTTGTAAGTTTGCTTTGATTTTGATGTTGTTCGTGCGTGAAGCCAATAAAACAACAACTACATAGATTAATGGTGCTACCGGATATAGCAAAACCACAGACCGTTTTATCTGTGGCAATGACATTTAAAGTTCGTTGAAATGTAATCATAAGGTGTAATTCGGCCTGCTTATTTAAGGACATTCAATGCGTTTCTACAGTTTATGCCTTATTGATTTATCGGTGATGATTGTTTATGCCTGAAAGGTGCATACTTGCTAATTTATGTTTATCTATTTGGTTTATGCAGAGCTGATATGTCTGCCAGTTAAATGTGCCATGTTATATACAGAGAGACGTTGTCGTTTCTATTTTATCATCCGACTAAAGTTACGTAAGGGATAAAACTAAACTTAAATATAAATTATCAATACAAACTACTGTATATTCTAGATATAGATGCATAACACAAAGGCTCTTTATATAAGATGGTTTGCTTCGCAATTTAATGTTGCAGAAACTGTCTGCCTACGTCGGACTGTGCACGTGCCATTTACAGCATAATCATGTGTTATTTGGTTCATTTTTCCGTTTTACATTTTACTTTGTAATATTGGATTTTTTCACAACTTATGACCCGACATCAGTTTGTAAACATCAAACAAATCACCGCCATAACTGACTTTATTACAATTACCATTACGGAATCGGTAACGCAGTAACTTCAAGTCGTCAAATGTGAAAACAATCTCGTCCATTCAAGCTCTGTTGGCAGTAATCAACTGAGTAATGACACATGACTAACTGGAACACCCGGCGCTGGCCTAAGTAGTGGGTATTAAGAAAGGTGTGAATTTGTTCTAATAAGTAAGGAAGTGGTGCTAAAATTCCAACGATTGTTTACGGCAATCTTAAAGAATATCGTTGACTTTAAGAGTGGTTTCTGACACTTAACAGGTGATGCTTATGCCAAGTCCAAATATCTCTACTTAAAACAATCTAAACATTGTCAAATGTGAGCATGCGAGCCGTTTTTCAATAAATAGAGAAAATAAATAAGTATATGGTGATTTTACTTTAAAATAATAAATATTAAATACACTTCGCTTCCATGCACGAAGTGTGCTTTTTGAAGCTGTCCATTTGCAAGTGTGTTCTCTAAAGCGCGTGTGTTCACTTGTATGCATATTCGTAGGAAGGATTATGCACAAGGTTTATACTGCATGAAGGCTGACACTAACAGTTACAACAATATAATGTATCATTCTTAGGAAAACGCTGCATCCTTCTGTTAAATGTAGATTTTGTTCCCTCCTATATGTGCTAGCTGAATACCACCCCAAAAATACCTAAGTCGTCAAAGGGGGTAAGATGCTTATAACATGGCGTTGTTTCCTCTATATGCGATATTTGAATATACTAATACATAGTTAAAAGACTATTAAGAACAATTATGTTGTATTTTTCATTTTTGTTTGTATTTGTGGTCAATGTTTCTCGTATTTGTTTTTACAAGATGTATCTTTTGTGGGCTAAAAGAAATGCATATGACTGAACTCATTAAATAACGGAAACCGGCATATGATCAATATCCATTGAAGAGAGTTTGTGAACAGTAATGCGTATAGTCAACTGCAATGTCTGAAGAAAGTTGCCTTTTGTCCATACTTATAGCACGCACCTGCCAGACAAGTGATGCATGAGATGGCTATCACCTCACTTGATCTTTCTAGGTCCACAATTGTATGGACATTTATGGCGTTTCTCTAGCTTGACAGAAATTCAACCATGTTGATTGGTGTTGCACTGACTCCGCCTATGACGTATCAGTATTGAACTGCATCCCTACGTCATCGCAATCTGGGTTCCAACTGTAATAGGTGTACCCGTTGTCATTATAATCCGGGTACCAGACTCAACAGATATCCCCTAAGCTAGCCAAACAGGTTATGAGGACGGACTTCCTACGACATCAGAAACTTTACTAAACAATCATACTAATCAGTCTATGCTAGAAGCCAAAAACACGGCAGATCCTCACAACTAGCTTATTTGCAAGCAGGCACATATCTGTATGCATTCACACCTCGATCTCGCGTTTAGCGTACCTAACCAAACACAATTGGGAAACAATCTGTTTCAACTCATGTATTAAATATTGTATCAACGAGGAATTGTGAATGTGCACGATAATAAGGAAGGTAAATATTAATTGTTTCAAAAATTAAACCAACAACGTATTGTTAAGGAAGGCAAACACAATCCCGAAGTTCTGACTTACGTGCAGGCTTATCTAAATGACATGGAGACTGTTTAAATTGTCTCAAATAAATAGGACTTGTCTGGACAGATGCTGAGAAACAAATCCCACAGTGACCAATTATGGCTTTTAGTCATGCATGTAATCTCACAGACCTGTTCGTTCATTGTTCTTGACTGTAAATTGTTCCAAAGCGGTAACTGTCGGGTTTGATCTTTCTGTTAAATTATTCATCACATATTTGTTCTTAGTTTTACATTTGGCTTGCATGTGAATAATTGTGTCCTCTGCCTTTTCAAATTTTGGTATATTTTGCAATGCTCATAGGACTTGACATATATTCTTATTCATGATCACAACAATGGTACTTGCGCAGTGTGGCGGTCGTAAATTATCCACGTGCTTGTAATCTGTGTCGTCATTTAGTTATTCCTATAAGAAAAAACAAGTTAAACACCCCAGTCGGTCCTTATTGCCGACAGACCGGTCCATGGCGGTAACTGTCGGGTTTGCTCTTTTTTCTTTGATGACTCATCACATATTTGTTCTTACTGCTACATTTGACTTGCATACAAAGACCTTAGTCATGTGCCTTTTCAAATGTTAGTATGTATTATAATGCTTACGGGACTTTGTCATATTTCCTTATAGTGCATGCAATGCCATTGTGAATAAATGTCATAATAGTTTTAAACATTCTTATATTGATGCCACCGATAAAATTTTAGATTGATGAAATTCCCCTGAAACTAACTGATATTTACAATGGACTTTTCACTTTACACTGCAAACTTGCTAAGTATTGCTTTAACGTATATTATTTATAAGCTATCTAAATTAGATACAAATTAGTGATTTGTTGGAAAGTCACAACTGAACTCTTTGTAGCTGCATTAATATGATTGAAGCGCGGCTTTTTTATGTTATTTCCTTGTTATCATTTAACCAAAACTGAAGCAAAGTGTTACAATAAAGTGTTAGTAACAACTTCTAAATAATATTCGTTGAGTGTTACGCACTTTCATTTGATTTATGAAACTCACAATTGCGTAACGCATTACACGCTTGTGTGTTTTGTGGTGTTGTTGGTTTTCTTTTAAAACTGTTACGCTAAATGTTTTATTAAATGTTGTTGTTGCAATAAAAAAGCGGTTTACCTCTAGAACTGAATCATGTATAACATGCACATGATTGTCTATATGTATACATGGTTATATAAGGAACTACTGAACCATGTGCGTTTGATTGGTAATTTAACCCATGCGTTTGATGGGGGGCGGGGGGTCCATCCATTCGTCCATCCATCCATCTGTCTATTTAAAAAGAAACATACGCGGAAGTACAAAACAGAACATCTTAAAAATATGTCGGTGTCTTCATGCTCTTATTTTAATGAAACCAATAGGCTTCTTAACCTAGTTCTATGTAGAAGTAACCGGACCTGGTAGACCATTGGTAAAGCGTCTGCTCCCGGTACGGGAAGCCCCGGGTTCGATCCCGGGCAGCGACATACACAGTCCTTACAAATGGTAGTTCCACGACTGTGTAAGGATAATGCGACTGGGTTTGGTATCAAGCCAGGTGTTCACGGCAATTATATATACAAAAAGGCAGCACTTCAAATGGACACGATCTGCAGATAACTGAAATACAATTTGTGGGACGATTATCCCACTAACCATTTTGCTGTATGATATTGTTTGCCAAATGCTATCACGTAGGGGTTTTTATCAACTTGATGCAGTTAAAATGTTTTTTATTAGATTTCGACATCTGATTTATTACAGTTTTTAATTGCAACATACCATAGATTTTGACACTACAATTCATCACATAATAAAAGTATCATATGTTTGTTTTAAAGAAATACAACTATTGCAACCGTTATTAAAACAGTTCTTTTGTAAAATGACCATATGCTGTTGTTTTTCAAACCGGTTTTGCAGAATATTACGTTATACGATTAACTAGATACATAAATAGCAAATTGATTAACTTGATAGTATCCCACCGATCTCTGTATTGTGTGTTGGATATGACTATTTGCACCATTAACGCTTAAATGTACCTAGATTTCGTTAGCGATTATAAACGTCATCAAGTTATAACGTTTTAAAGTCATTGTTTATATGTTTAGAAACCTCAACACCCATGGCCACCTCGACACGTGTTCCTGAGATCATTGGGTCGGTCCTAGGTGCTGTACTATTCGTGGCTGCTACAGTTGCGTCGATCCTTCTGATCAGGTAATGAGGAGGTCTTGGCTTATTATGGGCAAGCGGTAGTTTTGTTTTATTACAGGATTCTGAGTGTTAGTTTGGGTTTTATACTGTAACGTGTATATATGTCATATACGTTTTTTTTTCTATCTGTTACTGATTTGTGCTCATTAATCGAATTAATTTATTATTATTTCGCCTATATATTTGCTCTTCTTTCAGGTGGATGTATAAGAGACGAGCACAACATTCTGGGAGCGCGAATACAGAGAGAAGATATGATGATATACTGGGCATATCCATTAGAGACCAGGCACACATTGCTACGGTCAATGAAGGACGAAGGAATAACGACTCTCCTAGCAGTGTGGATACAGCGAGGCTGTATGGTAATATCCTTGGTAGAACCACCGACGATGCTGCACATACTGCTTCATTAGATGTAGTGCGAGGGGAGTACGAAACACTTGGTAATCCAGATTATGATGACTCGGTACACATATATGATACAACAGTCTGCTGATTGCCTTTAACCACATATTCAGTCCAGTAAGTGTACCAATGCCAAATCAATCACGAGGGTTATAAATAACGATCTCATGAGTCTACCTATAAAATTATTATTGCCTCAAAGATAACCCAGTGTATTGTGTGTCGATATCTTCATCGCCAGCTCGGATGCCAAGCCAGATGCCGCTGACCCAGTGTATGCGATCAATGAGTGCTTTTGCCAGAAGGCCATTTCACATAAAGAGTAATGAACAATGGAACTAGAGCGAGTATTGGAGTTTCAACTAATGAAAAATGGAACAGGCTCGGTTGTTTGAGGGGTCTTTGTAATATTCCCCCATCCGACCCCTACCACCCTTCCCATCGCCCCCGTAAACCAGTTCAACCATTTCTTTTAATTTATGCATTGTAAGCTTATTATTATTATGAGCTTGATGCCAAGATAAATCTGTCGTTTATAAAGTGTTGTCATTTTTTAGTTTAAGCATAAGTCGTCTTGGTCGCAATTACTATAATTTGTAGTTGTTAAAATATTGTTCAAAACCTATTATGATATATATAATTATTTTACCAGAGCACGATATGTGTTGCTCAAATAATTACCTTGTCTTTAGTTCTCAATTATCAAACGCTTTGCAATGCGTTCCTTATACTGTAAGATCAAAAACATGCTATAGCTGTTATTCGTCCGAAAGTATACAGAACGATTACTTGTAGTTTATTTGTTATCTGTACACTGATTGGTTTAATATTGACGCAATTATTTATATAAATATGATGTTCGTATCCTTTAGGTCTATGCTGCAATAACATACGATTGATTGCGGCCAGGATGGTTTTATGTGTTTTAATCAGGTAAGAAATGTACTATCCAAGTCATGTTCTATCTGGAAACATTAACTGAATATGCAATGTACTTGCTTTTTTTAAAATGTGTAACATTTTTATTCTTGACGTATGTTAATATTATAGCATGTTTATACTTATTCAGCGTATGACACAGGTTCATTTACGTCAAGCATTTTGATAACCGTTTAATTTATTTTAAGTTCTGCTATTACTGACAAAGCATAATTATTATATAACCACAATGCACATCCGGATACATATACAATGCATATCTTTAACATGAAAATTGAATATTGCTGTTCTGAGATAATGTTCTGAAATTTGAAGAAGTCAGGAAATATGTTTAATATTCGTTCACAATTTTAAAGACATGTTAATGCATTTTTCAACATCCATAGTAATTGTAGCAACGTTCTTGCAATAAGCATGTCAATCGAGCCTAATTGCAAACTACACGTCTACTTACTTCTAAGCACAATTTGCTTTCGTAAATAAACTGTTTAGCTTCACTTTCCGTTTCTGACGGTCTTAAATAATATCCAGTGATTTTGATGTCATTAATTTGTGCTAATGAATAGGTAAATAAGAAAAGGTCCTATCAAAATTTTCACAGATATTTAAATTTTATCTGCCTAATGAAGAATTGTTTGTTTACAGGGGTTTTCATGCATGTATATGGGAGCAAAATTTAAATGATATAGATTGCATTTACGATTTTATGTCATGTCATCCTATGCTCTTAATAAAGAGCAAATAATTTATGCTTTTTGATTGGTTAAATATTTTTCTCTGATACGAACTATTCGGCAGAGTTAAGTCAGGCGATCCTTTGGTGTTTCGCACTTGCAAGATTTGACTGTATTAAAAACAGCCTTATCATAATTTAGGTGTGTAAGTGATACATACGACAACTATATTATCTTGTCGTATATATTAAAAGTATTGCAGTACCATCTAGTCGGTCAGCGTTATTAATACGTGTTTGTTTCTTTCAATCTAAATATATCATTCTAAGTACATGTTCACATATAAGCTAGCAATCATATATAATTGAACCCAGTACGTACTATTGCTTCTTCCAACATAAATATAATATTCTAAGGATACCATGTCTACATCTAATCTACCGATCATCTGCAATAATAACACCCATTAAATATTATTGCTTCTTCCAACATAACGACAACATTATATGGAGATCATGTTCACATGTAATCTATATGTATGTTCATCATGTTCACATGTAATCTATATGTATGTTCATCATGTTCACATGTAATCTATATGTATGTTCATCATGTTCACATGTAATCTATATGTATGTTCATCATGTTCACATGTAATCTATATGTATGATATAATTCATCCCATTAATAATTGTAGTTAATTGTGGATTTAAGAGCTTTAAACAACGCACTTCTTCAGAACTCTGCTGACACCTCTGTTTTCGGAACTGGTTATTAGATGGATGAACTATGTGATGTATTGTTTGGTTATGTGTATGTATGTATTTGCCATTGAATGTTAAATGAGGGTATTTTATTTACAATAGAAATATTGCGCAATGTATATTTCATTTTATCGTGTTTCTTAGAAGAACTTTAATTAACATGTAAAATTCACGTTATACTCTAAAATTGACTTTGACACTTCCTGATAGAAAGGAACCCTGCAAGATGATTTTGAAAGATAACGTAAAAGACATACCCCAATTTTATGTTATTTGAAATTTAAAGAAAGCATTTTGAAAATGTCAGATCCGATTACCTGATTTATCATAAAGATATGTCGTCAACTTAATTAGTAAAGTGACAGGTGACTTTTCACACAAATAGTTTTATTAATCTCTGTAACAGTCCGATTTAAGTAAGTAGTTAGTGGAGAGGTAACACACATACCATATGAAAGACCTGTCCATATTCAGCTTTGGCCTTTGCCGATAACAGAACCCTTGCTGTCTGGAGCACTATAAAGGATGTCAGACACTAACCGCTCGGACTCAGACATCTATTTTATATTATCTTTAACACGTATTTTTTATGACAAAGAATACACTGAATATAAATGAATATAAAACTGTCGATATCATGTTTAAAACATGTTATAACTTAAAAAGGACATTACTTCTAACCGGATTATGTCACTTCAATATACAAATGTGGAAACAAAGATACTTAAATATTTGTATTGTCTATATAGAATAATTGTCGCACGTTTCATATTTATCGTTTTAGTTAACAATTTATATATTTTATTATGTCTATTTTGCAAATTGCATTTTTATTTCTTTTAATTACATACTTTTCTTGTACATTTCCACAGCAAATGATACAATGTTGGGCTATTAGACTGTTTGTAATGCATGTTGTGTGTACGAGGTTATTTGTCATATTTCCTTATGTCAACGTTGTCAATAAAAGTGGAAATGTGTACTTACAAGTTGAATTTAATGGGACACATGGCTGGAGGCTGAATAACGTGTGTAGAACAACTCCTGATACTTCATCAGTGACGAATTTAAATTTAATATCTTAATAACTAATGAAATAATTTTAAAGCTAATAGTTCTGCAAAATGTAAATACAATTCACAGTTTCTTGTATCACCATCAAATAAATCAAGGCGATAAAGTCAAATAAATCCAAATTAATAAACCTAAATACGATTTGGACTACCACGGATATTGTCCAACAACATCAACAACAAAATAATAACGATA
Source organism: Sinonovacula constricta (assembly GCA_007844125.1). Classification (NCBI taxonomy): domain Eukaryota; kingdom Metazoa; phylum Mollusca; class Bivalvia; order Cardiida; family Solecurtidae; genus Sinonovacula; species Sinonovacula constricta. Next base: position 52,506,404 of record CM017571.1, read on the forward strand.
ATAATAATAAAAATATTATAATAATGGCGATGTGATACTGTTGATGATAATGCTGCTGCTACTGATGGTGATGATGATTGCGTGTTGATGATGAAGATGATGATAATGATGACGACGACGACGACGATGATGATGATGATGATAATAATGACGATGCTGATAATCTGCTGCTGCTGTTGATAATGAGAATGATGGTGATGATTATATGCCAATCCCAATGACCATGCTGATCCTGCTGACCATGTTTATCATGCTGGTGATGATGATAATGATGACGATGCTAATAATGCTGCTGCTGCTGCTGCTGTTGATAATGAGAATGATGGTGATGATTATATGCCAGTCCCAATGACCATGCTGATCCTGCTGACCATGAGGATCATGTTGATGATGGACATGAGGATCATGCTGATCATGCTAGTGATGATGATGATGATGATGAAGATGATGATGCTACTGCTGCTGCTGCTGCTGATGATGATGGTGGTGGTTATGAGAAGAGGAGAAAAGAGAAGCGGAAGAGGCGGAAGAGGTGGAGTAGAATAATGGTTAACAAGTTGAGATTGGCTTTTATTTCCTGTTACAAAACTATCTGTCAAGTACACAGATACAATATCTATATTGCAATCTGCACACTTAAGGAAGTGACAAGTCAATTGTTTCTACTGTTTTTATATATGAATATGTTCATTTCGTAAACAAGTATATTCCGCAGTTGTTTTTAGCGCAATTTCAATGTAACATCCTTATATTTCATGCCCGGATCAAGACCTTTTTGTAACTGGGAAGGGGTGGGCGGGGGGAGGAGAAGACCGAATGTGACATACGTTCTGGAAGGTGGGGAGGGGGCAAAAATGTTCTGAACAGTCGGAGATGCAACTGAAGGGCATATGGACAAAAGGTTAATGGTTCTTCATTGTTTTATTAAACTGACTCTGAAAATCTGAAAATGGGAAAACATAAACCTTTAGCAACATAACTTTGTTGTTGAAAACTGGTTCGAATTCTTCCAAAAAATATGCCGAAATAGGCAAAACACATACTTGCCTTTGAATTGGAATATACAGTATAGGTATATTACATTTGTAGCTTGGTTTTCCCATCGATCGTCGTTTGCATATATCGGGAAAAATAACTACACAACTATTTTGCTATCTTAGCGCAATTTTGCAGAGAACAACCATTGCAGTATCGTCGGATATTATGCTTAACAGATATGCATTAGTATTTCCTGAATTTAGATTTCTGTTGGTTGTACAAAAACGCGTTGTATACAATGTCGATGTAGATTATTTATGGAAGCTATAACTAAATCTCGGCTTAGAAAAATACCAAAATTTCCAGCGTTTGACGTGGATGAGCTAAAGCATAAGTGGTCACGTGCTTTTATAAATAACTAACGGTGTAGCATAGCTCAGATAGGAAATACATGTTTAAAAGGACGATTGTATCGTTATGTTTCACTTCCATTTTGCACTTTACGCACGTGCGTTACCTCTGTTCGAAAATTCAAAATCTAACATTGCCAAAAACACGTAAAAAGACGATGCCAAACCCTCGTTAGGCATGTTATATTTAACTTCCTTAGTTTCAAGTGATATTGCGTCTGAAAGTTGTATTTGAGTAAATACCAAATAAAACAATGTAATTGTTTTTCTTTTTTGTGCGACAGAAAATGCCGTAAAATGCACCTGAGCCAATATAACATGCCCTGCCCCGCACCCCCACCCCCTGCCGCCACCGTACTTGTGCGTAACTTTCAAAACGGCCCGGATACGAACCTCTTGGTCCAAACTATCGGATACCACCTTTACGTACTATTGCTGCACATGTTGCTTCCTGCAGCTGGAAAACTCTATATTATAAAACTTCTCCTAACTGAGCAATATATCTTTCCTTCTTTTCTTTTTTGGCATAACATATTACGATAACACAATTCTTTCTGTTCATTATATCAAAGGCAGACAACCCCCCCCCCCCCCCGGAATGTTTCCCATGCGGATAAATCACATTGGGCAGTCCGATAACTCGGTTACTTCCCTTGAATTCAAAGGGAGGCTACTCGTTGCCGAGCCTCTGGGGACTAAGTAAAGAAAAAAAGATGGCGGACACGGACAAAGAAATCAACGAAGCTTTTGTAAACAACTAAGAATAAGCCCATTTCAAGCTAACAGATTTAAAGAAGGACCTGCAAATCGTCGTTTGGCTGGATCCTGAAGGGAATATCAGTTAATCAGGCGAATTATGGGCGTTTACAAGCTAGATATTACTGGCAATTATGAATTGAAAAGGAGAGACCAACTCGAGAAGAATTAGTAACACTTCACCCTCCCTTAACTGGTAACAGGTCGCCCTTGATCGGTAACAGTTCGCCCTTGATCAGTAACATGTCGCCGTCGTATATAAGTGCACACGTCAAGCAAAAGTGCATACTTGTTAACTTATTTATAATTATTTCGACACAATTCACATCAATTTGTATTTGTTTTCATCGGCTTCATATGCATTATGAGTACTTCGTATATAAGTGTACCATTTCCACGCGTTAAATGAAGGGGAAAATGATGTCAAGTAAAGTTTATAATTGATTTAATTTGTTATATAGTGTATAATATATATAATATTTTATAAGATATGCATACAAATACAATTAGTTGGTTGCCGTCTTAGTCGACTTCTTCATACTGTATTGCGTACGTTGCGACATTGAATCTCTGACTAGTCTATTAATTGCAAGCACTTATATACGTCTATGACGGCAAGCATCAGTTAAGATCATGGTGACTAATTATCAATCAAGATTAGTGCTGACGCTATCATCATAATAATGACTAGGCAAAAATCAATGAACAATCACACACTGACCAATTTATTAATTTTATTTTTTATATACGTCTATGTCGGTAAACATTAATCAAGATCACACTGACTAATTATCTATCAAGATTAGTGCTAATGGTATCATCACAATAATCTCTGTAGGCAAACACCAATTAACGTTCACGCTTTTATGTGCAATTATAAGATAACTGCGTACTCAAATCATCTTGAGTATGACAACCTTATTAAAGTATTTGCAACAAAATATGTATGCAACTAAGTAACATTAAAATCCTTGCAACAGCGGAATTTTATTTAAATATAAATTATGAAATAAATAAACCACGTACACAGTATAATGATCTTATTTTAGGTCGCAACATTGCATTTAAATCAAGGAACAGTGACAGCTCACATATTGTACTGGGAGGATCAGAATTTGTTCTTTGGTTTAAACAATTTTAAAATATGAAAAATAAAAATATAATAATTTACGATGCTAATAATACATTGTTAATAATAATAAAAAATAAGGAGACAAAAGAAGCATACATTTAATGTGAATGGTGTCAAAATAATAACAAAATAAAAAGTTAACATTCTTTTTACTTAATTTCTTAAAAAATTTTAAGGGCGAAGATTGGCGTATACACTTATATCAGAAGAGCGCATAATGCATATTAAGACGAAGAAAACAAATACAATGTGAATGGTTATAAATAAATTAACCAACTCACTCTTTTTCCCGATGTACACACTTATATCCGAAGGCGACATGTTATAAAGTAAGGGCGAACTGTTACCTATCTAGGGCGAGCTGTTACCAATCAAGGGCGAACTGTTACCAGTTGGGGGAGGGCGAAGTGTTATAATACCATCGAAATGCGTCGCAGTCGCTTGTTTTGAGGAAATCGATGCCATGAAACAGTTCTGTTTTCGACCACCTTCCCGCTATAAACACCTTTAAATATTCAGCAATATTTCGGCGATTTCCATTTTGGTTTTGTTTCTTTCTTTAATTAACTTTCCATGTCACTCGATGTGTGTGTTATACACGCTGATAAAATTTCTACTTAAACCCCGGAAGTTTTAATGCGCATGCGCATTCGGAGAGTACTCAAGGGCAGACAACTTAGTTATCGGACTGCCCAATTCTGTAAATTGTCCACATTTTTGCAAGAATGTTTATTTGGTTTAGTCTCGTCAATGCATTAATAAAAGCATCGTATATTTTTGGTGGGGGTGGGGGTGGGGGGGGGGCGGATGTAGGGGTGGGGGGGAGATAAAAGTACAAATTCACGAAAAAAATACATTTTAATTAACGGGAGTGATTTTATCCGCATATGCTAACATGAACGGATAGGATTGTGTCCGGTAGGTATTTTGGCCTTAAAATTGTACAACCGTTCCACGGTTCTCTTAAATTTTCACTTTTGCTCTATTCTATGTCAGAATCAGCTCTGGCCTCGATATATTTGCACACAAAATATCTCCTTATTATAAAACGACACAATTCATGTTAGCACCGATTAACCATTTTGTCATGACCTGAAAAAAAACTAACTTTAAGTACACTGTAAATCTTCTGTGTACCTTGAATGGGATGCAAGGTGATAAACAGTCAGAATACCTCTACTAATAACATCTGCATCAACGCAGAGGAGTGCCGATAAAGCTCGTTAGTGGGGCAGTGGACAGCTAATGCACACAACTAATGTTGTGCACGTGCCAGATGGCCTAAGGAGTCTGGCTAGCAACAGATGGCCGAGTAGAATTTATTATTGCTCGTGCGGCTAAGCTTATGACAGCCTGAGATACCCGTGGTTATTTCTACACAGTCTACAAAATTTGTGTAATCAGGCCATTGCTCAATAAATATGGTCGAGAAAAAATGTCTTACCGGGCCGACTGGGGAGGGAGGATGACCCCCTCGCACCCCCGGTAAATCCGGGCCTGATATTTCATTAAGACAAATGACAATTGACGGGTAACAGAAAGTGATTTCAAAACTGGTTCTTCAAACATCTATCTTTCTATTATAAATACATTTGGGCAAATAAATATTCGATGAATTCAGGTATTAATGTTTTCTCATTGTTGATTGCAAGGTTATTCGAAATCGTTCGAACGTTATTGTTCTGCGATATAAGATTGTAATTACCTTATTAATTTCTATTTTACGAAAGGTAACTCTAACAGTAATTGCAACTATTATTATTAGAGTATTAGTTATCGTTCTTAATAGATTGCTGGTTCACTCAATAAGATAACTCGAATGTGTTCCATTAAGTAACTTAAAATGATTAAAATATCTCAACCGCGATTGGTGTGGTAAGTTATTGAAACTGTGCATTTATCGTATTTACAGTTATATGTTAATTTAGTAGTCTGTGTTAAACCAGTATTTGGGAAGCAACCATGCAAGATTATTATGTAACTTGTTCATTCGTCCTCGCGATGTTTCGTACATTTTAAGTATGTTGTTGCATCTCTGTTCGACTGAAGGAAATGAATGATTTATTTTTTATCGCAATAGGTTTACTGTGGTTTTATTTTAGACATGCTAATTACATTAATATAGCAAATTAAATAACGAACTAATTGGAATGTACTAAACACTTACCATCAATTATTTGCATCGCTATAAGTTTACTTCGATTTTTATTCTGTTCAATTGTATCAGCGTAATTTCAAACTCAGAATAATAAGTTTATTTTTCTTGTAAATGTTATCTGTGATATTTACATCAACATATTTTACATCAATTCGAACGGTTAATTGCATTGCACACATTTATATTGTTCTTCGGTGATGGTTATGTATGGGGACTGAAATGACAGAGAAAATACTAAATAATAGCCTTTGAGACCTTTTTCAATTTTATTTTCTTATGGGGGTGAGTTCCTAATTGAGCTAGTGGTAACCGTTCTAGCGTGGTTTAGGGCATGTTTAAAAAAACAAAACAAAAAAAAAAAACAAAAAAACTTTTCAATTACATCAGCTAAATAGAGCCATTTTCTGCATTTCAGAAGTTGCTAGAAACTTTTTATTTGGTATTTTCGGCGACAAAGATATTATATAATTGTAACATACTTTAGTTCTGACATTATACTTCTGATACCATGTTATGCACTTCTTACATTAACTTAACTTTATGATGACACTATGTGGGTGTTTAACATAATCCAAAGCCGCGTTGTTTAAACTCTTTTATTGATGCTAGAGTACGTGTCATAATAACCGTAGGGAACTGAATGGATACAGATAGACAGATAGGTAGTGAGATAGTGGGTGGAGCCTAGAAAAGCTGATTAGCAGTTGCAGTAGACTTGCTACTGGTACAAATATATGACAATTGTCTGATTTGTTAATGGGTTGAGGGGAGATGTCAAATTGAGGGAGAACACTAGGTACGATTCAGGGATGGATCCATGGTGGGGGGTTAAGACGTACAAGATAGTGCTCCGTTAAGACACATGCAGTTACCTTCCCAAGAAAATGCTTACGTTTGTAGTTAGTTATACTGAGTTACTTCACTTGTTACACAAAACACGCTTATTGCTTGCAGCATTTCTCACATGCAATCCCTCTTTATATGCCTTATGAACAACCTAATTACTCGAGAGTTTTCCTTCTTATAGCTTTGTTTTATGTTATTATTATAAGCTTGACCATCTATGAGCTCATCATTTCATAGTTGGAAGCAGTATTTAGGATATAATTAACATGAAATGAACAGGGCATTGACTACTTTAGCTTCATGCAATTGTCAGCTGTTTATATTTGTGAGCTGAACGCCAACTTGTTATAATGTCATTTAATGTGTACATTAGCTTTTCTTATATAGCAAGGTATTGCGCTAAGTACCTAGTGCACTTTTTTTTCCATTTTCAGACAGTGTTCATTGTTGGTGAATAAACCTGATACCTGAGACAGTGTATTTATTATTATTATTATTATTATTATTATTATTATTATTATTATTATTATTATTATTATTATTATTATTATTATTATTATTATTATTATTATTTATGCAGCTCTACAAAAACCAGGTAAAATGGTAGAGTTGAGAAAACACGTACATGTAAGCTTTACATATACTCGCTTTTTAATTACATTTTGTCAGTTGAATTTTTAGGTCGAACTTAGAGTTCCTAACTGAGTATGTATATCCAATATTTACTTCGATAAATTTGAATTGATTTACCCCCGCCAAAATTAAAAAAGTTATGATAGATGAATGCTAACTAAAAACGTTCATAAGACTCTTATTGATAATTCCAAGAATTGAGATTTACTTATTTACGAATGCAACAACTGATTAAGTTTTGACAGATTTATGCTGTCAATGTTGCATTATGTATAATTTCCATTTTGAGAAATGTATTTTTTGTCTCTTATTGAGTATTTAAGAAACACGCAAAGTTGTTATTCAGTAGGTGACCACTATTACAGACTCAATGCAAGATAATATATTCTTCCGCTACCGCAGTTCCTAAAAGCTGTATCTCCTATTTATATTTCCAAGCATGGAAAGAAATCAAACATTTTTGGAGCTCAGTTCATAAAGCTTTTTTTGCTCAATGAACACAAAGATTTGACCAAGTGACCTAGTGTATGACTCCACGTGAACTAGTTACGAACTCATCCAAGAGTTCCTGCTTTTAAACGCTCTTGTATGTATACTGAAAATTAGTACATACACATGGTCTCTAGCGTGTTCACATGTTTTTATAAGATCTTACCTAGTGACCAATCTTTTGGCCCCACTTGAACCAGTTAACGAATTCATTAAAGAAATAAATGTAGGCAAACAATCTGGCCAGGTTTACTTTAGATATATCCATAAATGCGGACTCTAACGTGTTCACAAGGGTTTCCTAAAATTTGATCTAGTGACCTACTTTTGACCCCACTTGACCCAGATATAAAGCCAACCAAGATTTAATGCAGACAAACCTTGTGGCCAGTTTTGTTGTGGACTGGGCCATATATTTGACCTCTAATTATTGTCGCTGCGAAAGTGATACCTATTTTTATCATAAATGCAAGTAAGGCTTATTTATAGATTTTAAAAGAAGGAACAATTAATGCAATTTTGCTGCAATTTGTATTGTCTACCAATTGAGGGAGTGTTCAAAATTGCCTTTAATTGGACTGAAGTGTGATGGTATGTAAATGTATTCTCAAATTCCTCACACCAGTGATAAAATGTTACAATATATTGTATAAGATTTAGTCAAACTGTTGGATAACTCATTTAAAACAAGAGTCAATACTTTATTTCCTTCTGTCATCATCAGATTTGCTTTACAAAAGGCGTTATAAACAAATTATTTAAAAAAATAGGAGGAGATTAAAAGGACATTATTTTCAAAAGCGTGGGTCAACAAAATAATTTTGTTTACACAGAAAAATATGTGGCATCATTCCTCTTCATCCATTCATACTTCTGGACACCACTGTACTGGTTGAAGCATGGCAAGGTCAATGGCTTTCTTCTGGAAGACCAAACTGAGATGGATACCACTAAAATGATGTCTATGAAACAATGTGTTGTTCCTATGAAGGAATAGGTGGTGGCCTTCTTGAACAAAAACCTTGCAGTACTGACATTGAAAGAATCCGTTGCACATTCATGTATGTAGCTAGGGAAGCTAGTTTTCCGAAAGATGACATTTTTTTCTTGCCTAATGCTATACTTTAGGTAATCTGTATATACAGAACACAATTAGTTATAACAGCAAGTTACATATTCACTACAGTTATCTACAACACATTGTTTCTGTAATACAAATGCCAATTTAGCTTTGTTGAAGGCATTATAAATTATATTTATGCCATATATAAAAATGAAACAGTAAATGTTTTTGTATAATACTGAATAGTTGACATTAATTTTATTTATAATTATGCTTGATATTATAATGCAGTTTGTCTGGAAAAAAATCAACTATATAATTTAATTTGGGGCATTTTAAAAAGGAATTTAATTAATTTTGATTCTTTTATTAAGTTAATATTTATCACATAATGATAACATTTTTTTTTTACAATACCACACAATGTGCAGCTTCTAAAGTTTCTGGTGTTGCAGCATTTCCTGTTGTTCAAACTTTAATCGTGTCATTGCGGACAACTAGTACAGCAGAAGTTATTGACAATATATGTTGGTAACACATGGTAAATGGTTTTGCTTTTTTTCAGCAGAGGCACATTGCACACGTCATTGTATCACTGCCAGACTGCAGCTACGAGTATTGGGTGAGCCAATTCTTACAGAAATCCCGACTAGCAACAGTTTCTAAGTTTGAATTCGATTGTTGTTTCATTTTTGGAAGCGGTATGTGTTTGTGTTTTACTAAAATCATTCAATTGCTACTTTCGCTGTACGGCTCAGATTTGCAAAGAAATGCCTTCCTGCTCCAGACTTTATTTTTTCACTTTGTTAACATGATAAATGAAGATGTCGAGTCATGGTCTTACACACGCTTTTACTGTTAACTGAAGAATTCCAAGCGTCGTCTATTATATAATTGGAGGCTGGGCTAGTTAACTACGTAGGAAGGTGTACCAAGCAGATGCTAATCGTACTCTCCAACGGCTGTTACACTGACACCCTTCCACTGCCTTCTCTGATCGTACGATGATGTTAAATGTTTGAATATCACGTGTGTGATCTGTGGTCGTAGCCTTTATCTATTCGAGTCAAGCAACGTACACAGTGTAATAAGCTTCTTTTGTTTTGATTCCTCCGAAAGAAAGTATTTAGATTATTGATAGTAGCTGTCTGAAATAAATCGGTGAAGCCTAGTTACATACAACTAGCGGCCAGTATATATTCGCAAGTAGGTTCATTTCTTTAATGGTTTCATTCACTGATTACAAAAGATATGTATTTTGAACCTTAAACAAGATGCGGAGAAACTGCAGAAAATGAGTTTGATCACGATTACTGGCATCATGTAATCGTTTTTTGTTAGAAATATTTAATACATCTTTCAAAATTTGATCGTTAAATGTACGACTATATTTTTGGCTTAGGGACTCTGAGCTGACCCATGTTCGGTCAGGCATAAGGATGCGTACGAATATAAATAATGATATGAATTTTCCACCTTTAAATTATGTTGAAGAGAACCTGCAGCCAATGAGTTTGGACCTGTTTTCTGACGTCATGTCATCACGTATCTTTTAACATTTGAGCTGTAAATGTAGGACTAAATTTTTTGCGTAGGGGTTTTGGGCATTAGAACGCTTGCGACTTGTACTTTATAACTGTTACTATGATAGCTCACTGAACAAGAATATATGACAAAGTCCTATGAGCATTGCAACATATACCAAACTCCGAAAAGGCACAGAACAAAGGTATTTCACATGCAAGCCAAGCGAAAAGTAAGAACAAATTTGTGATGAGTCATTTAACGAAAAGAGCAAACCCGACAGTTACCGCCTTGGAACGGTCAGTCGGCAACATGGACCGACTGGGGTGCTTAAACCGGTTTTACAGAGCTCTAACCTCGCACTTCCTAACGAGTTTCTCAAATGCAAGCAGTGAAAAGAAAAACGATCTATTAGAAAACAAAATCTCCATGCGCTGATATTTTCTATACGTTATGATGAAAGTAGTGACGTCATTGAACAATAATGGTCACATAGTGTTAAGAAAAAGATAAGGTATTATTTCGATTTGAAAAACTACACAAAAATGGTTGACTATAAATAAAATTAACTTTCTGAATCATGAACAAACATGACCAGAGACGAATAAATGGCTGTAGCATCCTGTTCTTGTGAAGATGGAATTGAAGGACCAAAGTTAGCTAAACAAAGCAGCGTGACCTAGAAATTAATTATTAAGATTTAGGCGTCGTTGATCACACGGTTCTAGTGAATCATCGGACAACATTTTTAGAAAATTTTCAGGTAAAACGGAATAATTTTGATATTGCAGAAGAGGTATTGGTCGAAACTCTCAGATATCCCATTTATTTGTCCCACAAGCGAACTTATACGACATTTTCTCCATTACAGATTAGCGAACCGATCTTCAAATGCAAGTTGTTTGCGGTCTCCAAAAATGACTTAATGATGACGTACCGAACCGTTCTTCTCATCCTTTCTATGTTTCTGACACCTGCCTCTTGCTCTGACGTCAAAGTTACCGCAGGCCAAAACACATGCCGTAATAATTATGACCCTGATAGCTATGAGACGACTATCCGCTACGAAGGTGGAGAAGTAGACAATTGTCGTTTCCATTTCAAAAGCAACAACTTTATTAAAGATACTTGTTTTAAACTCAAGGATAAAGTCAACTGTGCGATAGATGTCAAGATTTACCGAATGGGTACACTGTTTGTGAAACAGTTTCTCTGTCAGTCTTGGCAAGATGTTGGTAAAGAATTCTGCTACAATGATCGGGCACTAAATCTCGCAATTACTGGAGATAAACCCGTCGACACCTACCAGTTTAGCGTCGACGTGTATTCCAAGGTTAAGAAAAGAGACACAGATTCTTTAAACACCACTTCTAGTGGCGGTATTATCGCAGCAATTGCAATTGCAATTTCTGTGTTGGTCGTTATTGCATGTTTCACCGGTATAATGTTTTGGGCACACAGACGACGACAGGCGTTTTTTCCAGACTGGTATTCCGCTGATTCCGCCTACAGGGTACCAGTCACCAATGCGATATAATACGTCATCACAATCCGGAAATCAGCTCCATGAGGGATTTTCTGCAATATCACAAACAGGTTATACACCGCAAGATGGATTTAATGCGCGATCAGAAACCGTGCAGCAGCATACGGACCAGTCTCTTTAAGAAGACATAAGCATGGCAGATCCGCCCCCTAGCTATTATGAAGCTGTTAAAATGGAACATAAAAAATAGCTAGTTTTTTTTCGTCAAAAAGTTATTTTTCATTAAATAATACACCGGTTATTAAAAAAAGGATACATCTTGATCCAAAACAAGGTGTACTACATGTAAGGGGTCTTCATGGGCGTCCCCCACATCGGGGTAGAGATGAATTTGGCAAAACTGTTATTACATTCATAGACTATTATATTCCTTTTACTCTTAGCAAACAACATGACGGTAAAGCGTCGGTGAAGCAATTCAAGTAAGTTTCATTTCTTGTATCGATACAAAATTTACAGGTGTACGATACATTGTTGGAATGTAAGCCCGAGTGTTTTGATAAATGTATAATTGACCTAATTTTCTGGAAACGGAATATACGAGTAGAAATACATAAAGTGTTAAAAACCCTCGTGCTATATCTATTAGATTCTTTGAATTCGAGTATTTGTCTGAACTCTCTATATAAATGCAACATGAATGTGTGCGTCAATCGCACAAAAATTTTACGGGCCACGTCAATCAAACAATTAATTTACAGGTCACGTCAAACGTATACTTCCGCCATACAACAACATGAACTTTTTGTTTTAGAAACTCTGACAGTAATCGCAAATGTCCGAGCGGTTGAAGCAATATGTGTAATCGTACTTTTGTATACACGACCATTTACGCACATTTAAATTGTTAACAATAAACTATAAAGGATCTTGCAACATGGTATTTCAAGAACAACATATATAATCGATAGTATATCTATAAATTATATATGGATATTATATATATATATATATATATATATATATATTTTAAAATTTTTAAGTAATAATATACAATCCTCTACCCCATATATTTGCATACATCTGTATAGCTCATTTTCTCACTTTCAATATTGCTTTAGTAACATCAACAATACGATGTATATACCCTTGTTCAATTAGACGGCCAATATGGGTAACATTGATACACGTACACGCACGTGATAATTGAAAGTGTTAGGGTAAATCTCATGCAGAATGAAATATCAAAAATCTATAGTCCGTCCTTTTGCCGACTGACCGTTGCAAGGCGGTAACTGCAAATCGGTCCTTTTGTCGACTGACCGTCACAAGAAGGTAACTGCAAGTCGGTTCTTTTGCCGACTGACCGTTCCAAGGCGGTAACTGCAAGTCGGTTCTTTTGCCGACTGGCCGTTCCAAGTTGGTAACTGCAAGTCAGTTCTTTTGCCTACTGACCGTTCCAAGGCGGTTACTGCAAATCGGTCCTTTTGCCGACTGACCGTCCCAAGGCGGTAACTGCAAGTCGGTTCTTTTGCCGACCGTTCCAAGGCGGTAACTGCTGGTTTACATTATTGTATATTAAGTATCGTCTCGTTTTTGTCACTTTTACATTTACCCTGTTTACTTTTGTATAGAGGTAGTTTAGATTTAAATATCTGGTAATTTTCTGAGGCCCTTCTCTTGTTTTAAGTTTACATTTGACTGTCGTGTGGATCTATTTGTTGTGTTTCGAACTTTACACGCTTTCTTTCTGATCTGATTTTCTTATGGTTAATACAGATGTACATTCTCACAGTTCAATACGGGCAAGTCTATGTTTGTCTGTCATAAATAGATTCACAGTATAAGGTGTGTATATGGTTCGGAATGACGTTTTGTATAGTTTAATCAGTCTGTGCTGTTGAGATTCAGTTGAAATAACCTGATTATGTTTAAACGTTGCCTGTATCTATATTTCCACTAGCTGACATCGTAAGCTAAGTCGTTCATTTAATTGTGAAATTCATACTTGTTAATATTCATAATTAAGGATAGAACTTATGGAAAGTGCCTTTGTTATTGAAACGTCGTACAGTCATTACGACACATTAAATTCGCTTATTTGTAATCAATTATTTAGTTCTGTATATGCCATTGTATTTCTGTTACATGTACTCAATACTTGATATATTTTCAAAGACATAACTATTTGGTTTTCTTTTGTAAGTTTGCGTAAGATGGTAAATTTGATATTTAATGACAAGTCTTATTTTCTTATCTCGTGATCTTATTTCGTATAACAAATACATTTTACAGAAATAATCGATTCCATTATCGCGCATTGAACGCAAGTCTATAAAATAGTTAACGGTAGTTAGGCTTTTCGTGTCAATTATTACTTTTCATCTTTTTACTATGTCTTAACTACTTTTTATTAGTTGAAAAACTACAATTTTTGTTAGTGTTTCTATATGTACCTAGCTTATCCATTTGTCTAATTAAACAGACATCTGCTTATGTGACCTATTCTACTTAAGCAACGGGTAACGGGGAATCAGGGTTCGATTCCGGAGAGGGAGCATGAGAAACGGCTACCACATCCAAGGAAGGCAGCAGGCGCGCAAATTACCCACTCCTGACACGGGGAGGTAGTGACGAAAAATAACAATACGGGACTCTTTCGAGGCCCCGTAATTGGAATGAGTACACTCTAAATCCTTTAGCGAGGATCCATTGGAGGGCAAGTCTGGTGCCAGCAGCCGCGGTAATTCCAGCTCCAATAGCGTATATTAAAGTTGTTGCAGTTAAAAAGCTCGTAGTTGGATCTCGGGTCCAGGCCCATTCTACTTAAGCAATCCAAAACTGTATACCTGATTTGTTTAGTTAGCAACTGTTACACTGATTAGCTTTGATTTGTTTTTACTTCATGGTTATGTTGGATAGGCTTTTTTGAGATTATTGGTATGCATATTTTTTTATATTGTGCACGTTATTTGAACAGATATGTATCTTTTATCTAGGGATTTTTTATAAAATATAAAATAAATATTAAATTATTTAGTATTTTTTGTTTTAACACCTTACGATCGATACCCAATTCAATATATCACACGTTGATGATAAAGACAGACATGGAAAATAATCTGATAGCTAAATTGTTTTTGTTTTTTACATTGTATATTATTTGCGTTACATGCGTATCCATTTTCATGAGAAAAATGATTGCGTTTAAAATCATAGTGATATTATGGCTTATTACCGCGTAATAATACCTGCAAGATCTACTTCCTGCAAATTGCATATTGACAGGTGCACTTCCGGTATGTCAACAAACAAGACGCCGTTAATAAAAGCTAAATATTTATTTGTGAAAGAAAAAAGCAACAGAGCATTTAAAGGGTTCACAAACTATGGATAAAAACAACAACACCGTGTTTGATTTATTTAAACTTAAGTTGGATAATAACTCATTGAGACAAAGTATAGAAAACATAATCTTTAAAATCGTTTGCAGCAGAAAATCAGTGCAGAAATGACACAGATAAAAAACTGCTTTCTACTTTAATCTTGTCCAATACCAAAGTTGCTGAACAAAAAGGAATGCTTCCACGTGAAAGTTGAATCAATTGAAGAAAATCTTGCAAAAAATGTTCAAATCCATAGAATAGAATGAAATATACAAATTACAGTAACACAAACTAATAAACAGTGGTGAGTAAAAGAATTTCAAGATACAGTAAAATGAAGTTTGCCAAACTATAATACAAACTGTTCTTTTATTTAACTAATTAAATAAAATTGAAAAGGTAACTTTAATGATAGGTATCCTAAACAGTTTAACTTTAAATTTCGTTAACTTTTAAACAATGTAATACATGATTTATGTTTTCATTTTCAATTTGCAAGACTCTAGATTTAAAATACAAAACTGTGCTAAGTGAAAGTTCTTAAAATATTCCTAAAAACAAGCCAGAAGCAGATACTCAGTTTAGTCAATAAAAATTGCTCTTCTAGTTAACATAATAAATTAAAAAGTAACTTAAAAGAATCTCAATTGCAATATTGCAGGTTTACATTTGCTTATCTACAGTTTTTACTTCTTTTTTTTTGTAATTAGAATGGCCCTGTGAGACATATGGCCAGCCATTCGACTTCAGGACCGTGGCCTCCGAGGATCTTGCCTTTGTTGAGAGAGTTTTATTATGAGGCATCTCCGAAGCAGACAGATGCCTGGAAAAGTGCTGTTAATGATGTTCAGGCCAATGAATATAACCAAAGCACACTCGTTAACATTCAATAAGCCATCAACAGAGAAATGAAGGATTTGAAGCAGGAGTTAGGCATTGTCATCGACAAAAACATTCACAAGAGCTAATAACACTTTAGGTGGTTTCCTCAAACACATAACTGCAACTGGTTTGTCGACTCCGAACAAGAACAAGGAGGTCCTGTCTGAAGTTGATCTAGTGAAGATAGCCAGCTATCTTCAGGACTACAAATATTCCCCTCGAATTATTCGAGAATTGGCTTGGCACATGATTGCTTTTCACTTTGTTACACATGGACTTGAGACACACCATCAGCTTCGCCGCGACAACATGTGCTTCACAACAGATGAGTCCGGGGGACTCTGTTACCATAAAACATGACCTGCAACAAAGAAAACACAACGGGGGACTTGACAAAAATGTTCACATGGGTGTGCAACAATGAACAGATCTGTGCCATTTAAAGTTGTTAACTATTCCTAGAAAACAACAACAACCCAAAAGCAGGTATGTTGTTTAACCAATTGAATTATCAAGCCATTTCAAATCCTGAACGTGAAAGTTGTTTCAAATAAAACATCAGTCGAAAGGAACAGTTAGCACTTTTATGCTGAATATAAGCAAAACTGCCAACAGTTCAACTAGATACACAGCAAACTACCTTCGTGAAACTACCAATGGAATGCTCAGTGATGAGGGATTTCAGGCCCGCTACAAAATGTTTATGATTAGCTGCTACCGAACCGAGGCATCCCTTCGGTCCTACAACAGGGGCTGTTGCTCCAATGTCCGGAAGAAACTAATACGGTCTGCTGTGTCCAAGCTGAGCTTGTGGAGGGCAAAAAGCGTATGCCACACCGACTCTAAGCACATCCATGAAAATAGTACTGTCATTCAAATACTTTAAAGGCGCGTGTCACGTGTCTGGAAAGTGTTTTTCTCCTGGGCATTGTAAACAATAACATTGCCTTCGATGAAAAGGAAAGCGGATTGATGATTGACTTTCCATTCAAAATGCAAGATACAACAATTAAGGGAAGTAATCAGTGAACTACCTCGCCAAGAGAAAAAACAGTGTGTTCCCTTAGATTTAAAATCGCTGGACTGCAAGACCGGGAAGTTAAGATTTTCTTAAGGACCGAAACGAAATCTATCAGGCAAGTCCGATGGTCCGACGCCTTTCGCGAGGTCTGAAAAACGAAAAACTCAAAAGTTCAACTTCTTTAGAAAGTTGTGTTTTTTTTAACATAGGTATATTAAAAAATTAAAGTTTTCTGTGCAACTTAAAATTGAATTGTAGAAATATATAACAACAAATATATTTTATAAGCCTTTCAAACGTATAAAATATGTGTTTAAATAATTTACATTACATAAACGTTTACATTTAAATCAATGTATGTTTGGGAAAGTATTTTGAAAAAAAGTTCCATATCGTCGTTATACAATCAATAACATACATTTTGTAGACACACCCACTTTAATGAATGTTTAGTATTAAATAAATTGCACCCGCCCTCTCTCTTCCCCTTAATACATCTAATCATATTGACGACGTCCAGCTATAAATGTATTAATGAAAAATAAATACACTCACTGTTGTGTGTGTGGGAATGTCTACCAAGTGCTCCGCACTTTCGCTGGAAAACCTCTGTCATTATTTAAACCCTTTGTGGCATATCGACTTTTAAATGCCGCTGTACATTTTTATAACACTGATGCACCTCTACACAATTGAAGACAACGTTTGCCAATGCTCGAGTATGAGTCATAATGCCGAGGGCAGTTATAAAATCTGTTAGCTTGTTGTTCGTTGTTTATTTTAATTTGAAACGGAGTTTGTTTTCCATTGTTGCATGATTTTCTCACGCCATTAAAATGAACTGTTTTTTTTTTTTTTGAATAGTTATTTGTTCTAATATCAAAGACGTCTGCATAAATAAAAGTAATGTTGACATGTGGGCCTGGTATAAAAGAAGATCAAGAAATTGATTGTCCGTTGTAGTTGTTTTCAATGCCTTTCTTGAAGTGAAGTAAGCTTGATGGCTTAATGACATCTTTATGTTTAGCTTAATATTCATCTTTTTAATAACAACTGCTGGGACCTTGTTTGTATATTGTCTGTATACGCTTCCTAAAATGATGGTGACATTAAAACCAGCAAGGACTCTGGTTTATTGATATTAAACCTACACTGTTTACAAATGTATTACAGCGTTGATCTCAACAATACTTATTATACAGAAATATTTACCTCGAAAAGATTGGGTGGTGGGCGATTACCGGTCCGGAAAAAAAAATATTGTAAAATGTCGAAGATGAGTTCTGAAGTGTATCTGGACAAACAGTCATAATTTAAATGTGTTTTTTTTTTAAAACTGACTCTGAAATTCTGATGGGAAGACATAAACCTTTGTTGAAAACTAGTTCGAATTCTTCCAAAAATATGCCGGAATAGGATAAGGCATACTTCGCGTAGGAACGTAAACTGCAGGTAGACATTTGTCTAGAAGTAGTTTAGATTGAAATATCTGTGGCAATTTTGGACCTTTTCTTATTTACCTATTCATCAAAACCCAAATACACAAGTCGGCTTAAGTGCGGATTTGTTAAAAAGATGTACGAAGAAATTTAAGTGTGTAAGTTGATTTGGACCTCTATTATACAAGTTCCTTTTAGTGCGGATAAGTCAGTTGACGTCACCTAAGTGCCGTTTTTAACATACGGGCATGGTAATGGCGGTAACCAAGGTAAACAATACTTTATAGCTGAGATATATTGTAATCAGACATTAACGAAACTGCGATTACGTGCTGATACAAAAGTGATAACGCACGAAGTATACACATGCATAAGAACTGATGCAACACTCTACTACACAAGAATAAGAATGTGTTACAAGTTCCTATGAGCATTGCCACATATACCAAAATTTGAAAAGGCACAGGACATACAAGACAAATGTAAATGTAAGAACAAAACCTTTGTGTCATCGAGTGTAGTAATAAAAATAGCATGCATTCATCGGAAGTAGTAGACGTTGGCCAGGTCTTGTTTAAACATCTTAACCATGTTTGCCGATGTTAACAACACAACTTGCAAGTCCAGATGTATCAAACTGCAAGGAAGCAAGCGAGGTAGAGATAGTCTAGTTCCTACTGGAGATACGGTTCGTTTCTTTCAAATATTTATGTATTGAAGCTGCAGCGAATGTTTAGCCCCAGGATAGCCATCATGTTTAAAGAACTTGTTTTCTAAGGATCTTGAAATGTATCATTGTTAGTGCTAGTTATTGTCGTTATTTGAAATAGAACGACTTAAATGTGATTGATATTGTTCCATTTTGCAAACGAGCAATCCTGATATCACGGCAAAATTTTAGGTTAGGAAAATAGATTTGAGAATATTGCCTGTCAGGATATTGATTTAAGATTGCATCTAAATTTTGACTTTGTAAGTTTTCATTCGATTGATGTCTTTAAACAACTAGTCTTCTAAACATGGCATAAACGTGTGCCTTGAAATGTAATTATTATTCATAACATATTCTATTATGGTAGTGTCTCAGGGAGATAAGTTATATAGCAAAATTTAGAACAAATATACCAAAACATCTGTGAACTTAAAAGAATGAAAAGCGAGATCAAATTGTTTTCATTGACTTAACAAAACATGTAATTGCGTACCAACAACATAACAATCACGTGTTTACTTCATGTTTATTTTTACAATGGAAGCAAAAGCATACTGACGGTCATTGCATAGTTATAAATGATGAACTATGACTTTCAATGGTCATTTAATTTCCTTGTAAGAAGAAAGGATATGTTTGTACTTGTACGCTGTTCCCCTTTTCCGTAAAGAATCAGTGGATTGACATCGTAATCGCGATCATTAAACTAATATATATCTGTTTCCTATTTAGGCTTGACAAGGGAATCACGTGACATAAAATATCAATATCAAAGTTTACTTCCTTATCAGCATTATCAATTCACATGGTGGGAGTCTTTTCAATAGTTATATTTACTCTAGTGAAGCAATAAAGACAAGGATAATCTTAATATACAAACCATCGTGTCTAAAGGACCGTCAGCGTATGTTATACAAACTTGAATATCGCAGACATGCTATTTTTTCTCGACCGATTTGTATAGCACACAAAATAGTGCAAATAAATCAAATTAGTAAAACTTTTAGCCGAAGGAGTTCTCAATAAACGGCAAAAGGAAACCTAAACATACGACTAATTTAAACCAAAGGCCTTATTCACAAAGAACATTTTTTATCAAGAACCTATCGGAACCGACGATGTGGCTAATATTTGCAGCGATGCTCGTTTTCCAAGCAGGTATGGTGAACCATTTTTATATCATTTATTGGGTTTCTATACTTTTATAAGCTTTTGTCATAGTTTTGCTGCAGCTTCTTCATTTGACTTGAATAGGAATACTTTTGTCATTTGATTATTACTTTTTTGAAATTGTATTTTTATGTTGCAATACTCATAATATATTTTCATATTTTATTAAAAGAAAATGGGATTGCTATCATGTATATGAACATTTGTGTCACTGTCTAAACTACTAAGCTTTTTCATAAAGTAAATACAATGACATAGACACAATACTAATATTAAACTCAATAGGAAAGGTAATATATCGTAATTGCTTATAATGGATATATGTTACCTTGGTGTTATCGTATGAAACATGGAAATTTTTCAGATTGTTTAATACATGATATTTTATTCTTCGCTTGGCACATCATGATTTTGAAAAAAAAACACACAAAACAAAAAACAAAATTGAAGCAACAACAACAGAACAATACATAATAAATTCATTTCCGCATCGGAACAAAATCCAATAAGAAAAGCTTATAAGAAATTTAAAAAAAACAACTCCAAATACTATATCAATCTGCTACGTCTTCGAACATTGTTTACTTAGACATGTCAACAATTAATTATGTCAGACAAAAGACACCACTATGCACATTATTATTAATAAATTACATTTTAACTGTATGATTAACATTGCCTGCATAGGATGCAGAGTATTCATTCTCCCAATATATTACTCGCTTGCTTAGTTAATTACAAACATGTTTCAATATACGTTAAATGTTGTCGTAGGTCAATGTCCCACGGAATAAAACAAGTTTCACTTTACTTTCATTTGACTTATTGAATCACTGTCTAGTTTAACAGTGTGCCTGAGCTGGATACATGACGTATACTTACGCAGTTTTAAGATAAGCGTCAATAGACAAATATTGACAAACTTAATTTTTACTTTCAAACATAAAATGTTTCCCTTTATATTTAAATATACCTTACGTTAACTAATAAATCTGATGGATCTCGGCAATGTATAATATTGTACAATGCAGTAATGTAGTGATTGTAGGTTACATGTAAGACTAGTTTTCACTGAGATATAGCTAAATAAAAATAATTAAGATCAACTCAGTTCTTTAAGACTCCTTTTTCCTGGATTTTGTTAAGGCTATTGTGTGTGATACTTGTCGACTGCTAAACTTTGAACATATGTTATGTGTCTTTTTATGTTTAGCAGAAAATCTAATTGAAGGTGTTTATCGAAATAGTATGGCTTATGTTAAATGGGCGTTTTACTTTTAAAAGGGGAATCGTTGCAGATGGTGTTATAAGATATTGGAATGACCGTGCTGCAGTTTGTGTAATTGCAAGCTCAAGGGAAGTGTCTGATATATGTCATATCCGATAGGACAATGTATTATAACAGCCCCTCGTCAACGTTCACATTTGTATACGCTGCAATTCTGTATGTTGATTAAAGATAGAAGTATAGAAGACGGCTGGATGTAAAATGTGGAGAAAAGGTATGGACTAGTCAGTGTAGAGTCCGTATCTTACCCTATGGTTCCTGGAAAAAACTTTCCACGTTTAGTGTTTTTCCGTTAGATGTGAAGAGTAACTGATGCGTTATACAATATGTCGGAGACTTCTGGACGGCTTGGTCACATGTTTGGCATATTAAATATCAATAGATATCAAACATATTTTTGAAACGAAGCAAAGAACATTTTCTAACAATAAGCTGAATATAAGGTATCTGCTTCTGATAAATGCATACTGTATGAAACAAGTAATTGGCTATAAAATAATTGCATTCCGCGATATCTTGCACATCTATGACAAAGCGGAAATACCGTATTGACATTATTTTCATTATAGACAGGACAAACACGTAACATAAATTAGATCAATAAGACGTATTGCTAGCATTTAAAAGCTGTCATTGCGTTACGAATGTCTATGTTATTGAGTCGTTAATGCCACGGAGAATCGTACTATACAAGCAACTAGACAAACGACAAAAATAACCAAATGAATTTTCAGTAAATCGCATGGTATTCCAACTTATTTAAAAGATTCAGTTTTTTCTATCAATAATGCATACATTTCTACATAGCGTAGACAGTATATACCTGCTTTTAGGTCGGGATAACGTTAATGTTGTGGGGAAATAGCGAGTATAATAAACAGTGTTTAAATGCTATCCCGTGTTTAGTTTATCAGTCAAAACTGTTTTTTTAATTGTCGATATTTGAGTATTGAACTGTTTGCTCACCATTAAACAAGCATCAGTTAATGAATAAAATCGCCGAGTAAGAAAACACTCGATAATGTTCAATACTAAATACGTTTACAAAGAACTAACTAATTTCTTGGGTCAAATTTCAGGAAGGCTTAACACTGTCTTTTTGTTTTTATCATATCCAAACTCACGCACGTTTACACATAATTTTCACATTTCATCACACATATATGGATGAATCTAAGATCCGTCTTCGAAAACGTATATACACTGCACTATCTTTGAACAGAACGCTTCGCTTATGCTAGAGCTACAAGATAATTGATTATGTATTCCACGAAGTCATTTATCCTTCCCGAAATGTAGTCCACAAATGAATAGTATTCTTTTATCTTGTATGGTTCCTTTACACAAAATGTTTAGTGTACACTTGTGTTTTTATTATTTAATTAGTTTAACATAATGATAAATATATTATGCACAAATGGTCGAACAATCTTGACACGGGCCTACTTAACTCGCACTAAATAATGTTCATGGTTAAGGTGTACATATAGTGTCTTCCTCTTACTAAAGCCTTGTGTAAACCCTTGTGAGATGTATTCTCACAAGTCATGCATGACTTGCTGTCTTTCCAACTGTCCAAACTGTATTTTACAGGTCATGTTGAAGCCAGGTATACCAGATGTCATTTTTTTACTGAATATACTGATCTTTCAGGTATACAACTATGTTATACGTGTTCTGAGAGTTGTGTGCATTGCTCAGTCTTCGATCCCAGAATCGGAATGGTTTGTGACACTTGCAAACCTGGCTACTATGGACTTCAGTGTAACCAAATATGTTTAAATAGTTGCCAAGATAGGGAAAGCAGAAAAGATGATGGGATATGCAGTAAGGGATGTGATGCTGGTTATTATGGAGATAGGTGTGATCAAAATTGTCCAATGGGATGTCAAGGTAGGGAATGCAATAAAGGTACTGGCTATTGCAGGAAAGGTTGTGTTATTGGTTTTCATGGACATTTATGTAATAAATTATGTTCGAAAGCATGTTATCAACGAGCCTGTCACCGTCTAAATGGAACATGCACGCATGGGTGCATCAAGGGATACTATGGTGAGACGTGCCATCTGTACCATAAAGTCACCAAAGGTATACTTGCTGTTTGTAACTGTGAGTCTATTTTATTGAATTTGATTCTCGACTAAGCATGTGCTATTTTTATTAAATCATAGGTAATTATTTCAATCACTGTCTTATCCGCACATGTTGTGTTATTAATTGTATTCACTATATAAGAAAAAAGCATACAAAGAAGCACTCAAGGCTCAATTTTAAATATATGCTGTCATCATAAGCACATGTATATATGCTGATTGTATCTTATTAAACAGTAACTCTACGCATGTGTACGTTGCAGCTATCTTATGTTGTTTCCTAGAACTACTTACGGGTTTATGGTATTATGTTTTATTTATAAAAAAAATAGTTGCTGTTATAATTGTGACCTGTTTTTCGCATTTTATTAAAAATAATACCGTCAATCAAGTAACATCAGGTCAAATCAATTAATGTATCTTTTCTTAGTTTTGAAATCTTAAACTATTTTAACAGTTGTGGAAAATAGTTCATACAATCTTCATCTAATTATTACAGTTTTTCAACATCGCTTCCAATAAAATAGGATATGTGACTAATCATGACAGTAATGTAACTGTAAATTGATAAGCCTGATAGTAACATAACATGTCAACAGCGGTCTTTATGTGGCTGGTATTTTTTACATGTATGTTGATCGTTCAATTTTGTCTAGAGTGTTCATGAACTTCGTTATTTTATAAAGATTTATATCATTATGTATATATATTATTAGAAATGTCTGCACTCCTGGAGAACTGGCCACTTGCTCCTACGATGGTGGTGTCTATTCTTGGTGCTATACTTGTCGTGCTTGTTGTAGCTTCTGTGATCGTTCTCTTAATGTGAGCGACATTTTTTTGGATATATTTTTGGAATATAACGATCTTGTTTTGTGAGTGTTGTACATATTCTGCTTCCAATTCAACAAGATAGTGTGTGTGAGTCTTGATAAAATTAACGAAGGAACATCTACATACCATATAAGTTGTGAGTTTTAAGATGCAATGTATATGTATGTTATATATGTTTATTGTGTTATTATTACCATAGTGCGCTTATAAATAGTTTAAGACATCCAATCCTGATTTTCTCGTATCTATGTCCGATCTTTCAAGGGGGAGATGTAAGATGCAAGAACAATGTTCTGGGAGCGCTAATAAAGACATAATATATGACGATATACTGGGAATAGCCATCGCAGATCCGACACTTACTACTGTCGATGAGGGGCAAATGATAAATCAATCTTCTGGTAGCGCGGTTACAAACAGAATATATGACGATATATTGGAAATATCCATCAGCGATCCGACACATGCTACTGTCGATGAGTGGCAAATGATGAACCATTCTTCTGATAGCGCGGTTACAGACAGAAGATATAACGGTATAATGGGAATAGCCATCGGAAATACTACACACACTTCTGTCGATGCTGGGCAAATGATAAACCAATCTTCTGGTAGCGTGGCTACAGACAGAAAATATAACGATATAATGGGAATAGCCATCGGGGATCCGACACATAATACGGTAGATGAGAGGCAAAGGATAAACAAATTGTCTGGTAGTGCGGACAGATTGAGCCTGTATGGCAATGTCTTAGAGAGAACTACCGAAGATTCTGCACATAATGTTTCGCTTGAAGTGAAGCGGGCGATATACGAAACACTTGGCAATACAGACAATGACGACAATGTACATGTATATGACATGACAGTTTGATAACTGTCTTTTACAGCAGTCAGTTGTCCAGGTAACTTAACTTTTGCCAGGCTTCTTTTTATCTGATACAGGTCTATCTATTTCGGAATGACTCCCTCTAACAAAGAAAGCTATATACCTGACAACATATACATAAATACCTGCTCACGTGATTTTCACTGTTAAAGGACATCGTTCTGAGATCGACACAATGAACCATTGTATAAATAAACCTCTTGCAGAATCATAACGTCGCACACACACTCAAGCAAATTAAACTTATATACATTTAACAATTTAATTGGTTTCTCTGAATGAAAGCAAAATAATCTAAATATATAAATCATATAAATATATAAAAACATAAATGCTATAAATGGAGTCGATGTAAAATATGCATATAAAACAGACTAGAAATTGACAACTTGCCTATGTAAATTAAATCAAATAAAAAGCATATGGTTATTATTATAGTTTAAGTTGAGAATTTGTATCTTAAAAAGCTACTACGTGTTTACATTTGCCATAACCATAAATGGGAATAAGGAAGTATAACTGAGTTCTGAAAGATACATTAAAACTTGTAAAGGCACAGGCCATTGTTATTCACATGCAAGTCAATTGTTTAATATACAATAAAACTGTGACGGAAATAGACATAGTTCAAAGTGAACGTTGATACACTGGTAAATGTCGCATTCTTCAACTATATCATAATAATTACATTTTACTATGAAATATCCACTTTAGCTTAAAGAGAGTGTTCAATTATGCATGTATGTTGTTATTCAAAAATTCAAACAACAACAACAACAATATATAATGGAAAACATATTGCACCTGATCAGTCGATTGTTTGTTGTTTTAATATGAAGACTGGAGTAATAACAATGTCGTGATGTTTTCAAACTATTTTAGCCTTTTAAAACTGAACAAATGAGAACGTACAGATGAACTGCGGTGAGGTATGAATGTTATTTATACTGTAAAGCCTACATACATTTAAATATATTGGAATTGACACCGCTTTTCATGTCAATAAAACGTCAGCTAACATTCGTACTCAAATATGGATACTCTACGTTTAATCAAGATGATAGTATTTTAGTGTAAATCTGTCATTTATCCTCTTAGCTCATGTAAGCAATTTGAGTTGTGTTATTGTTACCCATTTCTTCTTTCAATGCTTCCTACGCATTACATATTTATTATGCTAATTGAATAGATGTATTGCCTTTGAACCGTTGTTCTATATTATTGACAATTATATCATTATGTTCGGATGGGCCAGAGCGTCTTTTGTATACAATAACGGATCTATCCTTTATTTAATTCTGGGGTGGTTGTTTTAATTGTGTTGCTAATAAACACATATGTGTATGTCATACCTACCTACTTACCTACCTACCTACCTACCTATCTACCTACCTACCTACATGTCTGTCTGTCTGTCTGTCTGTCTGTCTGTCTGTTTGCATGTATGTATGTATGTATGTATGTTTGTATGTATGTATGTATGTATGTAATTATGTATGTTATGTATGTATGTATGTATGTGTGTATGTGTGTATGTGTGTATGTATGTATGGCACGACAAAACCGGGCTTATGGCATTATGACGTAACATTGGGAAATCCACATTTAAAATGACGTCACATTTACCGAGTATTTTCTACGACCTTAACAGCATGGCTTGGACTATCGTAGTTGATACAGAATGTTGTTGTCTTATCAGAAGCGATAGCAAGCAAGAACGGAGAAGGAACTAGTGGGAAGATTTTTCCCCATGTTGTGATTATATAACCTTTATATTTTACACATAGGAACAGAATCCGATTGAATACAAAGATCTAAACAAGCATGAATCAAAGTTAAACAGTGAACCAGTTTATACAGGTTTACAGTATGATTATGTTTTTTTTTTCATTTCTTCGCAATCATGTTAAAAGTTTAAATGAAACGAAATAGAACGTAAACAATTATTTTTGATATCTATAATCTATGCTAGATTTTGATGTAACCGATGTTGTAAGTTACAGGTTTCTTCAATTTCAACTCACCGACGTGGATAGGTAAATTCGACGAAAACATGATTTGGTATTACAAAAGACAGACATTTTAATAAGTTTACTCACCAGAAAAAAAAAAGTTTAAATATTTGTCAAACTTGATTTACCCTTTGCATATAAAGTCAGCCAGTGTCACGTAAACGTGTCTATTTATAACTACGCAGACTGAGTTCTTGATTATTGTAAAAATATGCACTTTGGATACATTGAGCGATGATTGTTGTTGATAAGTCTCAAGCAATTCTATTATATATTTATGTATCAACGGGGTTGTTGGTTCGCTTTGAACCACGGGCCCCCATTATTTTCTTCCAACATAGTTTTATTTCATTTAATACACGCCTTGTATATTTAACGAATTAAAAGACACATATTTATTTATTTGCAACTGTTTGTTTGGCCTACATGAAAGTGAAACAAAAATAACAATAGACATTGTTTGCACACATTTAATAATTAACGACTATTCATGATTAAGTCTAAATGAATGTAACAGTACATTTTCGTTTTTATCAAAATGCAGTCATCAATTCGCCCTTTCATATGTATGTAATTACAGAGTTCTTTTTCTATTTAGTGCAGAAACTAACGATAGACATATCAAGCAATATGTTTATCAAACATTTACAATTGTTGGTCTGATAACAAGTGTATTTTTTACAAGATGGACGCGAACCAACAACCCCGTCGTTACATAATTGTAAACAAAATTGCGTTCGACCAACAACACTAAGCACTTAATGTACCCGAACTGCATTTTTATATAATAATCAATAATTTAGCCTGCGTAGTTATAAAATAGACACGTTCACGTGGCACTGGCCGACTTTATATGCAAAGCCTATAAGGTTTATATATTTTTTTATATATTTTTATATGTATATATAAATGCATACCATTTCCTTATATTAATTATCCAATTTTAATAAGGTATTTTCTGTATCTTAACTGGAACTGCAAATTATCCTTTTGATGCTCTGTTGCAGACGATAATTGTACTGCTGCTGCTGCTGCTTATGATGATGATGGTGGTGATGATGATGATAAATTCGTTAGGTTTATTCAGGATATTTCTGTGTTTCCGTTTCGAATTGATGAAATTAACTTTAAGAGAAAAATGCCAAAGCCCATGGCAGGATAAATCACTTTACATAATCGTCATTGCAATCTGCAGACTTAGAATTGGTTCGAAAGTAAATCATCCACTTACATCGCATTTGTTTACGTCAAAAGTACAAAGTACTATACAAAATTTGAACATGCGTGTTTATTAAACATGCATTTCCCGTCGACAGAGAAGAACATGAGTGTTTATATCTCAAATATCAGAAGGCTTATCTTACTTTCTTCGGGTATTTACGAGTTTAAAATATTTAATCACACTAACATATCGTACATGTTACCAACATGTTACCAACACTACTGAACTGTATAGGCTACTTCCAGGCAGGGTATTTAAAGAAGATTAAATGATGCAAAGAAACATCAACTTTGCCAGAAGAAATGGGCCAATATGCTTCAAATTGTTTAATTGTTAACATAACAATCGAACAGATAAATAGCTATATTGCCGTTAATTAATGTTATAATGAAAGCTATAATAATGTATTTTGATTAACATGTATGAAAGAAACATATACTGTTTATTTATTTGTTTTGCTCTTATCCGGATATTTCTCCATTCGTTTATAAATATGATACACTATAACTGAAACAACAACAACCTCAACAACAAGAACAGCACATACGTGCTCCATATTTTCGAGAGTACAAAACAAAAACACATAGTTAAATGTTTTACTGAAGAACGTATCAAAACACCAAACCTTTTCTTCTTAAACCTGGTTAAAATTAGCTATTTGCATAATGTGTATACTTAACCAGGGATTAAAATTAACATGTATGTCGGAAGATTTAAAGAGTATATTTTACAATATTGTCAACGTCATGTATGTACATCTATGTTATTCTTTGGAAATAGTATTAATCTAAAAATGTATTTTTAACATAAATACGTCAGTTTAACGTTTCTAGCATCTATGGTTTGTATAAGTAATGTGTCATTTTATCAATATTATAAACTCAAATACAAAAATGTCCCAAATATAATTAAACGTCAATGCAGTAATTCCAATGTCTACCGAATCCAACGCACTTTTAGTATCAATGTGACCAAGCTTACATCTAGGACGTATTTGAATCATGTTTTAAATCTAAACAATGCGTTGTTTTAAATTTGGCACCAAGCATCGCATCTAGAATGAATTGCAGTTGTCTTATTTTATTTTGTGGAAATGAATGAAATACGGTCTAAAATATATATTATTTTTGTGATTTTAGTGTGATTTACGATTTCGTTTGTAGATAGATAGATAGATACTTTATTCATTCATACATTAGGCCAATGGCCCGTCAGTACACAAGTTGTATTAACAAATAATCGGAAAATGGTCAATGACATACGCAAATTACATATAGTTTCATTATGTAACAAACAAACAGACATGTGTATACAACGAGTATTATGTAACATGAATATCATAATAAAAATTGTTCGTATGGTTGCTTTTAGTATTAACAAGGAATGTTTATGAATACAGTATTTTTCTCTTGTTATGCAATAATAATAATAATAATAATAATAATAATAATAATAATAATAATAATAATAATAATATTAATAATAATAATAATAATAATGGCAATTATTTATGACAGCGCTTTTCTTAATTCGAATGCTTTGTAAATGTAGGAAGCTAAGTTTTTTATTTCAATATTATTTTCCGATTTAAGTAATTCAATGAATTTCACCATGCTTGGGTACTTGTAGTAGTATGTTTGATATATTGTTTTCTTAAAGTGCTATATGCTGGACATTCAAGTAGAAAATGATATTCATCTTCCAATTTAGAACAGTTTATGCATATTCTTTCATGCAAAGGTGTAGGAGAGGGTTTATTCCAGCGTCCTGCCTCTATTCGTAGTCTGTGTGAAGAGAGTCTCAACTGTGTTAATGCAATTCTGAACTTTGTAGTTGTAATATTGTCTAGATATGTCTTATAACCAAAGGAACAAAAATGTTTATATGTATATGCTCGTGATGAGCCGGTAATATGTCCTAGCATTTCTTGTTTGTAGCAGTCATTTAATCTTTGCTTAAATAAAGCCACAAAAACATTAACCCTGCTAACACCTTGATACATCCATACATCACTAAAGCCAGTGGTGTCTAGAATCTCTTTTTTCACACCTGCCCAATTAGCTTTATTTGGGAATATTTCCATGTCTTGAAATAGTATATTGTATGCATGTTTGATAAACTTTGTCTCATTGCCTGTGGTAATTTTTAACCAGTATCTGATCATTGCTACTATTCTTTGATGTCTGAGGGGAGTTCTTCCTAATTCCCCGTAAATAAAATTATTCTGCGTTTTAATTTTACACCAAGTATTTGTTTGCAGAATTTTAAATGTATCCTTTCAATTTGCATTGCTTCAATGCTACCCCAAATCTCAGCACCATAGTTAAGTATAGGGAGTATAAGCTTATCAAATAGTTCTTTGCTATGAATGAGATACTTTCATGTCTACAAACTTATTTAGGTGCTTTTTCAATTTAAATATTGCTTTCATCGATTGGCTATATATACTAATTAATGCTGCCAAATATATATATATTAAACGAAATACAATTATATTTTCGACCAAAATAGATTTATTTATCAGACGAAATTCGACATATCTTCGGTATGTCCGCTACGTTTAATAGTTATATATGATTACAATCTTTAACATTCATTTTCACACAAAAGTAAAAAAATGAATGAAGTTTTATTTTACAATCTATTTGAACTTACTTCAAATTGCCACTGACCTTGACAATATCGGTCTCGTTGATTGTTTATAATCGGTCTAAATATAAACATAACAATTTACAATAAGTACATCATATTTATAGTGTTGATTGTTGATTGTTTGTAAAATGAGTAATTAACAGTCACGTAGCTCATATAAATGTCAATAACTTTATATTGTTAAAGATGGCAGTGTGGCGGTCGTAAAAAATATCGCCGTGCATGTAATCTATGTTGTAATTTAATTCATCCTATAAGGATTGTTACGTGTATTTCCTTTGATGGACATTGAACTTTGGTTCTTCAATTCCATCTTCACATGAACAGGATGCTACAGTCATTTATTCGTCTCTGGTCATGTTTGTTCATGATTCAGAAAGTTAATTTTATTTGTGGTCAACCATTTTTGTGTTGTTTTCCAAATCGAAATAATACCATATTCCTTTGCTGAACACTATGTGGACATTATGTTTTGATGACGTCACTACTTTCGTCATAACGTATAGAAAATATCCGCGCATGGACATTTTGTTTTCGAATAGATCGTTTTTTCTTTTCGTTGCTTGCATTTGAGAAACTCGTCAGGAAGTGCGAGGTTAGAGCTCTGTAAAACCGGTTTAAGCACCCCAGTCGGTTCATATTGCCGACTGACTGTTCCAAGGCGGTAACTGTCGGGTTTGCTCTTTTCCTTAAATGACTCATCACAAATTTGTTCTTACTTTTCGCTTGGCTTGCATGTGAAAAACCTTTGTTCTGTGCCTTTTCGGAGTTTGGTATATGTTGCAATACTCATAGGACTTTGTCATATATTCTTATTCATGATCACAACAATGTTACTTGTGCAGTGTGGCGGTCGTAAAAAATCTCCCCGTGCATGTAATCTATGTTGTCATTTAATTCATCCTATAAGGATTGTTACGTGTATTTCCTTTGATGGACATTGAACTTTGGTTCTTCAATTCCATCTTCACATGAACAGGGTGCTACAGTCATTTATTCGTCTCTGGTCATGTTTGTTCATGATTCAGAAAGTTAATTTTATTTGTGGTCAACCATTTTTGTGTTGTTTTCCAAATCGAAATAATACCATATTCCTTTTCTGAACACTATGTGGACATTATGTTTTGATGACGTCACTACTTTCGTCATAACGTATAGAAAATATCCGCGCATGGACATTTTGTTTTCGAATAGATCGTTTTTTCTTTTCGTTGCTTGCATTTGAGAAACTCGTCAGGAAGTGCGAGGTTAGAGCTCTGTAAAACCGGTTTAAGCACCTCAGTCGGTTCATATTGCCGACTGACCGTTCCAAGGCGGTAACTGTCGGGTTTGCTCTTTTCCTTAAATGACTCATCACAAATTTGTTCTTACTTTTCGCTTGGCTTGCATGTGAAATACCTTTGTTCTGTGCCTTTTCGGAGTTTGGTATATGTTGCAATACTCATAGGACTTTGTCATATATTCTTATTCATGATCACAACAATGTTACTTGTGCAGTGTGTCGGTCGTAAAAAAATCTCCCCGTGCATGTAATCTATGTTGTCATTTAATTCATCCTATAAGGATTGTTACGTGTATTTCCTTTGATGGACATTGAACTTTGGTTCTTCAATTCCATCTTCACATGAACAGGATGCTACAGTCATTTATTCGTTTCTGGTCATGTTTGTTCATGATTCAGATAGTTAATTTTATTTGTGGTCAACCATTTTTGTGTTGTTTTCCAAATCAAAATAAAACCATATTCCTTTTCTGAACACTATGTGGACATTATGTTTTGATGACGTCACTACTTTCGTCATAACGTATAGAAAATATCCGCGCATGGACATTTTGTTTTCGAATAGATCGTTTTTTCTTTTCGTTGCTTGCATTTGAGAAACTCGTCAGGAAGTGCGAGGTTAGAGCTCTTTAAAACCGGTTTAAGCACCCCAGTCGGTTCATATTGCCGACTGACCGTTCCAAGGCGGTAACTGTCGGGTTTGCTCTTTTCCTTAAATGACTCATCACAAATTTGTTCTTACTTTTCGCTTGGCTTGCATGTGAACTACCTTTGTTCTGTGCCTTTTCGGAGTTTGGTATATGTTGCAATACTCATAGGACTTTGTCATATATTCTTATTATCAAAGAATTTGCCGATATCAAATGAATTTGTTCGTAGACTTTTGGTATCAAAAAATGTGCGTACCAAATAGACATACCATCGTATATTATTATGAACAGTATTTCAATTGTTAGACAGACTTTTAGTCCACCTCGTCTGCCCGTGTTTTTATCGGCCTCTGGGTGACTTTTGAACTGTGTTCTTATATTGGCTTCCGAGTGTAAGTAACACAAACATAAGATTATATCAACTAACTTTACATACGGATGCAATCCTTGTTTTCGAGAAAAGAAAATCAATAGTGTAGACCCCTCTCCTTCTCCTCATCGAAAGGTTAAGACGCAGTTAACATTAAATTCATGTACACATTAAATGCCATTTGAAGCAGCATATTTGACGAACAATGCGGGTTTACTGATTTGATTGTGTAAGCTTGCTTCAACTTTCCTCAATCAGACAAGCTAGAGTCCCTCCAACATGTAACTAAATGTCATGCAGAAAATACCAACGCCGTTATTGGTGTGGTAAGGTCTTGACTCCCTGGAGTAGTTATATTCATTATTATGTTATTACAAGATCTATTTGTTATAAACGTGATTGGGAGTGTTATTGTCTGAAACATTATTAATTATTGAAAAGGGTAAGTAGAAAATAAAAGCATCTTAATTAGTTTCAGTCATTCTTTGCAAAACAATTTTATCATTCAGTTTTACATGTATAAATATAGATTGTAATTTTATTTCCTTTCTTTATTTAATTACTAATATATGTCCGTTTTTAGTTTAGGAAAGCAATTAATTCTTTACAATAGATTAAAATTTTTCATTGATTTAAATATCATGAGAAAATACAAAGTAGTTTTTTTTTTTAAATTAAGAATGTGAAATCAGGATTGTAAATCTAAATTTAAAAAGATCATAGTCATAATATGTTTTTTATACTATAGCATAATATGATTATGTTATATTAAGATGTAGCATATGTTAAGGTCACTGTGTATAGGAGAAACTCAAAACTTAAAAAAACAAACTTTTAACCAAATTCACAGACTGGTTTTAATTAAAGTCCATTTATTGGCTCTTACACACATATAGCACGAGTTGAATAAAGCATACATGTTTAGTGACTATTATGACTGAATATTTTAAATATAACCTATTAATAAAAGATAATTAAACACCTCACCGAAAAATATCAGGTACCATACAATACCTACAGTAAAAGTGTTTTTTTTTTTCTTTTTAATTTGATGTAAAATTGTGTGTTTTCTCTTAATATCGCTTGCACTGGTTTACATAAAAATACACTCGAGTTTGGATAATTCACTTTTATTGTTTAGTTCACTGAAGCATTTAAGCACGTGAACATTGAGAAATACTGACCGTTCATAGACTTGCTTTTACATATTACAGTACAAGGGAAATAACGCCCCCATGTTTATTGACCAATTTAACTAAATCTTATCGAAATACAATATTTAATAAATGCAGTTTATCAGCAGAAGATATCAGATACCGTATTGCTGATCATATCTATGCTAGACAATTCAAATAACCAGAAGTACACAAACAAACAAAAATGCACCTTTTTTATCGGATACTAGTGAACAAGGAAATTGGTATGCATACTTTGAATCAAATGCTTTTATATGATTGGCATTTTTCAAATAAATCCTATATGTATAGTGACTTTGTAGACTAAATATCTGATGTAACATATTTTCATAAGCAAGAATATCTCTGGACTAATCTTAGTATACATTATTGGGACACCTAACACTTTGTTCCATAGATAGTTCAGTTATATTAGTGTTGGATGTATATACCTAAATTTTGAAAATTGTATTTATGGAAAGTATTATTTTATCTCAATTTAAGTATTTGTACCCTTTTAAACTACTAAATTTAAGTTGAATTGGAATTCAAGTGATCTCTTGCTAGAAAACAAAATGTTGCTTCATTCCATTCAGTTTATTACTTTAAATAAGAAACAACGTCATTGACGAAGCTTAATTTTGTCGCCCCATTATAATTGTAATGCATCATAGACAAACATTGTCTATATACATAACCTGTCGTTTTCCAAAAAAAAAAAAAAAAAAAAAAAAAAAAAACGTTTCTAAAATGTTACTGCGCGTAGATAAAAATGTTTTTTTTTTTTTTTTTTGTGGAAATAAATTGTTTTTCTTCTGCAAAGCCCATATCACGAATTGACATCGTGTCACGTTATCGTTACAGCAAATCAAAATAGTGATGTTATTTTAAAAACAAGTATTTTTTTAATCTTACTTTTTGTCAGATTATACAAATTGCAGTCAGTCGTACGCGTCAAACACAATTGCTACGTAACGACATTTCAATTCTAAGATTCAAAAATACTATAAACATCAGTTTTTTTTGTTTGTGTATTTGGCAGGCGATTGTGTTTTAATTTTCCACAACAGAACTTCTGTACCCCGTCCAAACAGGAACTCTTTTCCAGACTGGTATTCCGCTGATTCCGCCGATGGAGTACAAGACAATATCTAGACACCAGCTGCAAGAGGTATTATCTGCATTATACTATACCGGGTATTAACCGCAATATGGGTTTTGTACGTGATCAGAAACCCTGTACCCACATACGGGCAGTATATGTTAGAAGACAAGAACACGGAACATCTGCTCCTTAGCTATAAATCTGTTGAAATGGCACATCAAAATACCGAGACTGTTCCCATCATATACTATTCAAGGTAGCGAAGGGGAGACAACCTGATCCGAATCAAATTGAACCTCCTTTAGGGAATGTTCTTGTGCGTACCTTCATCCCAGTAAAGATGAGAAAGGTAAAGCTATTAGTGCCTTTAGATCTTATGTAATTTGTCACCTTAAGCAAGCAAAATGAGGGTAGAAAGTCGGTTAACAATTCAATTGCAGTTATGATTTCTTGTATCGATACAAATTATGTAAGTGTATAATACATTAATTAAATGTAAGCACGATTCTTTATTCTTTCGATACATTTGTACTTTTGTATTTGTATTTGTGCCGAATTTTCAGATAATGGAACAAAGGAGTAGTAATACATAAAGAGTGCATACGCCTCTAGCTACACTTCTACGAATTCGCGTAAAAGTCTCAGCTGTCTGATAAAGTACACAATCAATGAATGTGTCACGTCAATCGCACAAATAATTTACGTGTCAAGTCAGTCCATTACATCTAGTTTAAACAATACTATCGTGGTTGTGCTGGTGATCATGAAAATGGTAGTCTTGCGATGATGATAATGAAGATAATAATGAGACTGATAACCTACAGCTATATTTAAGGATGGCGACTTTGTATTTGTATTTTGAATTTTACGGTATAACGGCATTATTCAAATACATGAGTAGAAATAAGAAAAATCAGATTTATATAATGTGAACTGTAATTATAACACTTAAAATATTAAATAGTTTAAACATGTATAACGTTTAGCATAATAATCAATTAAACATATAACTTATTAATAACTTATAAGTATTAAAAATCTCGTTCAGGATGCTGCACAATTTAATTTGAAGTTAGTAACACCTAAGTTAACATAGCTATCATTGAGACAATGTACGATTTATTAAGTTTAAACATGGTTTCTTGTTATCTTCTCGCTACAAATTTAATTAAAGATATATTTAGAAAGAAGGTATAATTGATATTCCCGTATCCAAAAAGAAAAATGGTTCTTCAAATATCGCGTATTATTTCTTGAACAGTTTTAATGCGTACATCTAGAAAAATATGACAACAAAACGAGTAAAACATGTATACACAACTGCTTCGATATGATTGACGGTATGGTCAGTTAGGTTTCAATTGATTACACTCTGGCAAGTAGAACTGCGGTGAGCCATAATCAAACAGCAATAAGAAGCACCATTTCAACAGACAGCTTTATAATTTTCAGTCGAAATGCATGTGGTGCGTTACTACTGTCATGCAACAAACCATCCTTAAAATGCAGTATGGTATACTGAATAAGTGACAACAAATTCATTCAATTATGCATTTCAAGGAAATTTTGTTCAACTAAACACATACTGTATAAGCTTTTGAATGTCCCGGTATATTAAGTTTGTTGTAAATCCTTTAAAGTATTGTTATTTTAGTTAGGGGCGTAGCTAGAAATGACATGTTGTGTATGCATAGCTCCTAGATTATATTTTTGTGTTTATTCCTGGGAACGTTTTGGTATCAAGATATAACTAGATTTAAGTAAAGTGATATATAACACACAAGTAATATGAAAACAAAGATTGCTATTTGTCATGGTGCCGATACCTTAACACAAGCGCCAATGTTCTGGTTATGGCCACTTATGTAAAATGTGTTCCACACTCAATATTTGCACAAGGAATAAAGCACATGTTGTTTTTATGAATACATGACAATCTTACAGTGTCTCCAATCAACATGCAACTATATGGAAAAATCGACAATTGCATTTAAGTCATTCTGAGAAATCTTAACTTACAATATTTAGAAGTGGAATACACTGAATTGGAAGGAAGACCAACAATGGTTTAGTCACTAATTGTTAATCAATGTCAGTAAGTACTGTGACTAAACAATTGTAATTGCTTATAACGTGTTTCCGCAAGTGTGCGTTTTTAAATCTTGCGGCTGCCATTGAGTTCTGGATAATTGGATCCGTATTTTAAGATACTGTCTAAGAATCGTGCCGGCATTGTCAGTTTCGTTAAATTAACACATATTGTTATACTGATTACGGTCACGATGTCAACCTTTAAATCTTAACGAAAAGAAAGAACAATGTACGAAGGGAAATTAAAAAGGTCATGAAAAACATTGCTCCTAGTTTATAAGCATACGGCTGTGTGGTCAGTATACTAAAATGTGTTTTGTTTATAGCGAACAATGCGGTAAACGCATGATTTGGTTGTTGTTTTTGTTTCTTTTGTTGTTTTCAATTATTCGGTTGTCATAACAAAGATGATATTTTTGATCTTGCTGATATGTACTTTAAATCCATGGGTTTGGTGACTTAACAGGCCTTTCGACTTTCTTAATTTTACATTTAATACTATTTTATGATTAATAATTCCATGACAAATCACAATCTCATGACATATGCTAAAGACTAGCTTTAACAAACAAACCATTGTTATGGAAACACTTACAAAGTCAAAGCAGAAATACTGACAACCAATATTCGAAAATGTACTTTTTTAAACCTTAAACCTTAAACACTTGTACAGTGTTAATTCCAAGTAATATTGCTTGTCATATGGAAAGATGCAATCTATCACTTTTTTTTCTTAAATACAATCAATAACTGATATTGAAAGTATAACCCTTCTGTCTTTCGTATGATTTAAATAAAGTTTGTCATAAGTGACCGCCCCCCCCCCCTCCTTTTTTTATTTGGAGTAATTAGAAACACATCAGGGAGCATGGTGTGTTTGTTTGTAATGTAATTTTCGAGATCTTGATCTGTGTATGAACTATCAGGGAATTATTAAGGGGGGGGGGGGGGGGGGTCTGTAAAATAGTTGTATGTTAATACACAATAAGGCAATGAGTTAATTTTGAGGTTATTAGGATTTTATAAATAAAAGAAGTCCCACGTTGTAAAATTTAAAAATTTAAAAATGTTGCAGCAGTTTTAAATTTATTTATATAAAGTCTTAAATTAAAATGTGTAAAAACATATTAAAAGTTGTAATTTAGTGTCGGTTTTATCGTTAGACAAAGAATAACATGAAGTTAGCATAATAAATTAGGTCATTGCAGAAACCAAGTGGCTCTACGTTGCAGTTGGCAGCTTTTTACTACCAGTGTATCAGGGATTAGTCAGGCAACATGTAAGATAACTGAACTAACGACTGTGGTAAGAGGCAGGCATCAGGACATCGAATTATATACGTGGACATTATCAACACATTCTGGATTAACAAGTGATACGTATGTCCCTCGCTCCACATCAATGGAACTATTTTGTGCAGGATCCTCTTAGGTTCTGTTAAGAATATTGCCATGCTGTATCACTGTGGAGCTACAAAAGGATATGAGCATCCTTCGTCCCCCATCGACGGCATCTTTATGTATCGGATCACTGGTGGAGATATAAAGTACGCCATCATATCTTCCGCCTGTGTCCGCGGTCTCAGAATAGTTTGTCCTCCTCTTAAACTTACTCTTCAAATTTGGAAAAAAACAACAACATAAATTTAGAATACGATTTCTCCCGCCATCACTCTGCACGCAATACTAACAAAATACACACAATACATGTATAACATGAACACATTACAATCTGAAATCTAATAAAAATAACTTACCTTCATTAATTCTCATATATTGACCATTCGCCCATAATAGCAGCACAAAAACAATATATTTAAATTTAATTTAAGCGTATGCTAATGATTGTTAGAGGCATAACATCCCCAAATGGAAACTGTTAAATTCGAGACACAGATGTACCGGTGCAATTTTGATTTCTCATGTCATTGTGTCGAGCATATATTCAATTATGGACAACATGAGCAGTAATAAAAAGTTTGTCTTTAAAATCACTCACATACTTATTCATATTTTGTGTAGGTAGTTCCCAAATCGAAAAAAAAATAACAAATTTAACGAACGTTTAACAGTTATTGTCAGAAATATTACAGCCTATAATAAACATGTAATATAACTGACCTTACGAGCAGTATCGATGCAACTGCAGGTGCAACAATACTTGTCCGACCAACAGCCATATCCCTGGTCTCAGGAACTATGGAGCGGTGATAGGTTTGTGCAATGTTTACGAAAGATATAAAGCATAGCTTACACATTTAAATAGCAACAATTTACATAGGAATATAACCAATTCCATATGCAAACCGTCAGCATTTAAAGAAAATCCTATTACGCAGATTCTCTTAAAACCTTTCAGGTGTAAACGAGCTGTGTTCTAATAAATATAATAATAATAATATAATAAATAACTTCTATGAATATAACGACATAGTTTAGTTTATCATCGTGTAAGCTTCTGCATATGTTTCTTTTGTAAAATTTTATCAACACACTAATTAATCTTGGATGGCTTAACACCTGTCCTTTGGATAAAACATGATACGTTCAACGTTACACCTTATTCCGTAAGATACCAATCATTTAAAACATATGTTAACTATTATTTAAATACGTTTCCTTTATTCAAATGAAATACATATGTAACCTTTTTGTTAAATTACTACTGACAATGGTATGTTATTTGGCTACTAAATAAAACCGAACAATTGGACCTTAAATTGAGAATTAGTTATGAATGCATAAACTAGATTCCACGCTCAGTTCAACTTACATGCACATGGTGAATTGTAACCTTTCTATACCAAGGGTATGATGTTTCCTCGATTCTGCTTTTTCAGCGTTTTGGGGCAATACATTGGTGTCTGACATTGTCAGAA
This sequence comes from Sinonovacula constricta, assembly GCA_007844125.1. Classification (NCBI taxonomy): domain Eukaryota; kingdom Metazoa; phylum Mollusca; class Bivalvia; order Cardiida; family Solecurtidae; genus Sinonovacula; species Sinonovacula constricta. The sequence goes on from CM017571.1 coordinate 52,547,030, forward strand.
CATCATATTGCATGTATCGAGACACAACGGACATTTCTATAGTGACTATGCCTTTCTGCCAATCATATAATCATTCCTGGACTACGAATCAAGCCGATTAATAGCCTTTAAAGATAATTGCATAGATGTAACCGGTCGATGCCCTTCCGTCATGTTTACATTACAAGGAAAATAAACAGCTATTGGATGTCATTATTTATTATGTATAACTATGCGATACACGTCCATACACGTTGCAGATCTTATTAATAAATTAACATGCGGTAAACTCGTTTCTGTTATGTTGTTTGTTTATGATTAATTGTTTTTTTCTTGGTCTTATATTCACAGACGTATCTTCTCTATTTGTCCTAAGAGGATATGCGCGACATACCTTATTGACAATTTGCCATTATATTATAAGGTGTGAATAAAACAATATACCAAATCACAAGCTGATGCCATATGTATAAGACTAGTTTTTTTTATTAATCACTCTAAGGAAAAAAAAAGTAACAAATTGAAAAGTAAGATGCAACCTGGAATACCTTCATTTGTTTGTCTAACCCTGAAAATTTGCAGTGATAGAAGTTTTGCTCCTTTACAGACTTGAACAATAGAAAGCAATTTTACAGTGTTTGTATTCCAACTGTTAAATGCAAACATTTGAACATTTTTTTTACTAAAATATATTGTAGAGCGTTGCATTTTATTGTTAGTATCACTGTTCGGTTTACTGAATGACTTTCATGACAGGTTCTCACATTATCCCAATACTTTTGGGGTATTTTTGCAGGAACTTATTAAATATAATTTTATATTTATTTGAGATGCAGTTGATGATATAATGATCTGTCCGTTATAAATAAGGGGCCGATAGCATATCTTGATCTGTACATGAATGGAAACCGTCAAGAAATTAATAAGGGGACCTTAGAATATATTGATCTGGGCATGAATGGCAAATGCCAAGGATTACTAAGGGGTCGAGAGTAGATCTTGACCTATGAATGAATGGACAAGGTCTATCTTGATCTGTGTATGAATTTATGGAAAAAATATGAATGAATTACTAATGGGTCGATAGTGCACCTCGATCTATATATGAATGAAATATGTCAAGAAACTACTAAGGGGTCGATAGTATATCTCGATCTATATATGAATGAAACATGTCAAGAAATTACTAAGGGGTCGATAGTGTATCTTGATCTGTGCATGAATGGAAAATGTCAAGGAATAACTAGGGGCGATAGTGCATCTTAATATGTGTATGAATTATGAAGCTCATCCAGAAATAGCAAACAGGTCGATAGTACATCTCGATCAATATAAGAATGAAATATGTCAAGGAATTACTAAAGTGTCGACAGTGTGTCTTGATCTTTGCACGAATGGAAAATGTCAAGGACGTATTAAGGGGCCAATAGTATATGTGTTTGAATGGAAATATTATATTACAATGGGGAGAATTTCATATCTTGTTCTCTGGATGAATGATTAGAACACGTGTTACTGACTGGCCTGTAAAATACTAACTTGTGACACAGATTAACATTTGGTAAACCGTGTTTGATCAAATCAATTTTAAAATTGTCTTACCATTTTAAGTTAAAGACAATTAAGTGTTGATGAAAATGTATTATATAAGAAGGTATATTTTGGAATTTCTGTGATTTTGCCGGTAGACTATGAGGAAAAAGTTGGAATTAGAGCGGTTCAGACAGTTCAGTAAAGCCATGTGCATCAAGCGTGACTAATTGCTTTAACGATCCATTTTCTCGTGACTCCTCTGTATATAGTTAACTAATCAAGTGTCGAGCTGTTATAATTTACTAATCAAGTATCCAGATGTTTTCTGTGATTAGTCTTGCAAATGGGCAAACAAATAATCCGGCTATTGGGGTAAGAGGCCGGAATCACACGCCATATTATATACATGTACATTGTCATCATAGTCTGGATCACCAATTGTTTCGTACGTCCCTTGCTCCACATCCAGCGATGCATTCTGTGCAGCATTCTCTGTGCTATCTAGGATATTACCATACCTCCTCATAATGTCCGCGCTACAAGATACTTCGTTTAACATTTGCCCCTCATCGACAGCAGTATATGTCGGAACATCGATGGATATTTCCATTATATCGTCATATCTTCTGTCTGTAACCGCGCTCCCCGATGACGGTGCTCGCAGCATACACCTCCTCCTTTAAGGTGACATATCAATACGAACAAAATCAGTAATAGAAAACAGTGCAAAATAATAACTATTATAATATATATAACACATTTATATTTTTTCTTCCTATATGATGCCCAGACTTGCATACGCATATTTTTGTCTTTTTGAAAATAACCATTCCTAGCGTACTATGGCGTCAGCGAAAGGCATACTGCACTCAAGGTCCCTTATAGTCCAATATATTCACATAATAAATCGATAGCTTCTGCTTACCTTCTCAGAACGATCGACAGAATTGCAGCAACCAAGACAAGTGCAGTTCCTAGAACCGACCCCATACTCGAAGAAGCACGTGTCGAGGTGTCCATGGGTTTGGACATTTCTAATAATACATATACACAATTACTTTAAATCTTGATACATAACAAATATCATATACCCACTTTTAAAGATGTATACACACAATTTAGTTTGCAAGATCCATATATTCTTACCAACAACTTATACAACACTCTTGACTTATTGTGTTACTTTCAGGCTATTCAATTTACTATATCTTTAATTTGTCAATCTGATATTATGCATACCCTATCTTTCTGCAAGCCATGCTTAAAAATGTAATAGTAGATAAAGATTGGAACACCAAAAGTATGTTACCGCTGTTAAAAGAGTTTAATCTTTCAAAACAAAGATCCGATTATTTACTACATGTATGTGATCGGATGTGGTGATACTTCATTGTTGGTAAGTTTTTTACTAAACTGCTAACAAAATGATACATATATACCAGCTACATGTTATATAAAAACAACAACGTAATACCATAAAGCATAAAGTAGTTCTAGAAAAGACAATGACATAGCTGTAACTTTCATATGCGAAGAGCTACTGTTTTACAATATATATATCAACACCTCACCAGATAAATGCGTTCATGATTATTTTCACATTCCTTTTTGTGTGTACGTTTGTCTTAAATATTTAATAAAATAAATAACACATTAAGTGTTCTTAATACAATTAGTCGGTAGAATTAACAATGATCAAATAAACAAAAAAATGGCACATGCTTAGTCGAGAATCAGATTCAATATAATAGATACATAGTTACAAACAGGAAGATTACCTTTGGTGCAGTTAAGACACCGACGGCACGTCTCGCCCTCATATCCCTCAATGCACCCATGCATGCACGATCCATTTAGACGATGGCATGCTCTTTGATGACACGTTTTCGAACATGACACATTACATACATGTCCATGAAAACCAATAGCACATCTTTTACTGCACACGCCATTGTCTTTATTGCATTCCCTATCTTCACATCCCATTGAACAATTCCGATCTCACGCATCTCCGTAAAAACCAACAACACAACCTGCTTTTAAAATATGAAACATTCTCAAGCCGACTTGCACTAAAAGCCAGTAGGAGAAAAATGGATGAATATGTGACAGTGGAATTCCAATAAAACATGTCATTTCGAGTGTTGTAAGGACGTAAAAATGATGAAAAATAAGCAAAGAGATGAATTCTAAATAATATCACCGCACTGACTTGTATAATATTGTTAAACCCAACACATATAATGTGAAGAACTGGGTAAATGTAGACAGTCAGTATTGTGCTAAAGCCAACATCTTCTGAAATGTAGAGCTATAGAACTCGTCAAACATTGGGCGTCCAAACCAAATACTATTGAAATAAAAACACTGCTGTGTTTGCCTGAAGGACTTTTAACCCAACACATTATGAACAATATAACTACTACACTTGTTGGAGTTTTAATTTGGTCAAATAATAATGGAACACTCCCCTTAACCCCGATAAACATTTTGACCATTTCATTTATTGTATGCAGTGCAAGTTTTCCTATATAATCTTAATGCCATTTTTAAATGTTGTTATTTTGTGTCATTTCTTTAGTCTGAGCATAAGGTGGCTTGGTCGCAATTACAATTATAGGTTTAGTTTTTAAAATATTGTTCAAAACATGTCTAAATATATAATGATAATAGATTTCATTAATTACCAAAGCATTGTTTTTGTTCCTCAAAGAATTACCTAGAATTTCCTTGCCTTTAGTTGGCGATTATCAACACTTTTGCAATGCCTCCTAAATAGTGTAAACCATTTGAAGTTCAAAACATGCTATGGCTTTAATGTTATTATTTGTTATATGTACACTGATTGTTTTAATATTGACGCAATAATTTAAATAAATACGATGTTCGCATCATTGAGTTCTCTGCTTCATTTACACACGATTAATTGCGGCCAGGCTGGTTTTAGGTGTTTTAATCAGCTAAGAAATGTACTATCCAAGTCATGTCTGACCTAGACACATTAACTATATATTCAATGTACTTGCATTTCTTAATGTAATACTTTTATCTTGACTTATTTTTTAAATTCTCGTAGCATGTTTATACAAATCAGCGTATGGCATATATGCATTTACGTCAAGTATTTTGATAACCGTTTAATATATTTTAAGTTCTGCTGTCAATACAAGATAATTTTTATATAAGCACAATGCAAATTCAAAATGTATCTTTTTTTTTTAACGCCCGTTTAATTTGTTTCAAGTTATACTGTTACTAACACATCACAATAGTTATATAAGCACAATGTACATTCGAATATATACAAAATGTTTATTTTTAAACATGAGTAGTAATGATTGTTGTTCTGAGAAAAGTCTTGAAATTTAAAGAAGTCAGGGAAAATGTTTAATATTTGTTTACAATTTTAAATACATGTTAATGCATCTTCCAACATCCATAGTAATTATTGCAACGTGCGTGCAATACATATGTAAATCGAGTCGCCTAATTTCAAATTAAAAGGTTACCTTACTTCTATGCAGATTGCATTTAGGATTTACCGTCATGTCACGCTAGGCACTTAGTAAGGAGCAAATTATTTATGCGTTTTGATTGGTTAAATCGTTTTATTTTAAATTGTCTATGGCAGTCTTTTTCAAATTGATGTTACGCACGTGCGTACGTGCGTATCGCTGGCTACGCCACTGCCAGAACTGATACAGTGTAAATAAATATTAACGTTTCCATTGTGGATTATTTTAACGTATTTCATTTTATATCATATGGATTTCGTTTGTTTTTTCTTGCAACTTGTAAATTATGCATCGTTTGTGAGGTTTTTTTTCTTTGGTACAAATTAGTTAAGTCAGACGATCCTTTGGTGTTTCGCACTTGCAAGATTTGACTGTATTAAAATCAGCCTTATTATAGTTTAGGTTTGTAAGTGACACATATGACAACTATATTCTCTTGTCGTATATAGTAAAAGTATTGCAGTACCATCTAGTCGTGGGTCATAACGGTATTGGAACATGTTTGTTTCTCCCAACCTACAGATATCATTCTAAGTACATGTTCACATATAAGCTAGCGATCATCTGTAATAATTGAACTCATGACATATCTTTGCTTCTCCCAACCTTAAGATAACATATGGACATCATGTTCACATATAATCTATATCGATAATTGAACCCATACTCGTCTGTGCCAGTATAATGGACCGGCCGGGTTTAGTCCCTGGGCACCTCATAAGTGCTCCTGTGCTATAATGATAAAAATATCGCTGCACAGTATCGGCAAATGCCGGCAAATCCCCAATACTTGTAGTTAATTGTTATTAATTCAAAGAGCGTTAAACAACACATTTCTTCCTAACTATGCTGACACCACTGTTTTCGGAACTGGTAATGCGTTGGAGGGACTATGTGGTGGATTGTTTGGTACATAGGTGTATATGTATTTGGCATTGAATTTAAATCAGGGTACTTTATTTACATCAGAAATACTGCACAATGTATACTTCATTTTTATCGTGTTTCCTAGAAGGAGTTTAATTAATATGTAAAATTCACATTGTGTTTTAAAATTACTATGACACTTCCTAATAGAAAGGAAACGCGGCAAGATGTGTTAAAAAGATAACCGAGAAGTCATACTGCAACTTTAAAATACTTGAAATTAAAAGGAAACCTTTTGAAAATGTCAGATCCGATTAGCTGATTGATCATACAGATATGTCGTCAATCTAATCAGTAAATTGACATGTGACTTTTCAAACAAATGTTTGTATTATGCTCTGTAACAGTCTGATTTAAGTAAGTAGTTAGCGGAAATGTAACATACACACCATTTGAAGACCTCGCTACATTCAGCTTTGGCCTTTGCCGATACCCGAACCGTTGGTGTTAGGGTCTGGAGCGTTATAAAGTATGACAGCGACACTAACCGCACGGACACGGACATCTCTTTTTATATTATCTTTAACAATTAGTCTTATGACAAAGAATACACTGAATATAAGGCATTCATAACATGTGTAAAGTATTGTATAACTTTTAAAAGGGACACAACATCTAACGCAGATTATGTCACTTCAATATACAAATGCTGAAATAAAGATACTTAAATATTGTTATTGTCTATATAGAATAATTAACGTTTTATATGTATCGTTATATTTTTCAAATTGTATTTTTTATTATTTCTTTTTTTTTAAATTGTATTTTAATTATTTTGTTAACATATTTTTCTTGTATCTTTTCGCAGCAAATGGTAGCACTTTTGGCCAATATAATGTTTGGCATCGCATGTTGTGTGTACGTGGTCATTTGTCATATCTGTATATATATATATATGTATGTTTTCAATAAACGGTGAAATGTATAGTTAAAATTTGAATGAGACATGCGACTTTAGAGTGTAGAACAACTGCCAATTCAAAGTTGAAATGTGTGCTGTGTTACGAAATAACTACAAATTGAATGGGACACGTGGCTCGATGTTGAACAACAAAGTGTTTAGAGGAGCTCCTAATACTAAACAAAGTGATTAAAATATCAATCATCAGTGACAAATTCTAACACTATCAATATGTTACGTCTATAAACAATAAACCATTCGGCCGTGAAAAAAGAAACGCCATTTCACGGCATTAAGCGGAACTATTTTGCTGCAGTATAGTAGCTGTTCCTTTTACTTCCCCTACCCATTTCATATTGCAGACCAAGCTGACATATTGTGATAAATTGTTCTTTTCGTTCACATTCGCCTAAAACTTTACCCTATCTTGGAAAGCAACGGTTTTGTTTTACTATTTACTTATTAAATTATGATTCAAAAATAAATTAATTAAATATGTATTTTCATCGGCTGTTGATATTAAAAAATAACCAGGAAGTTCTCAGGGTGAATTAGAACAGCCAAGAGAAATAACCTAACAACATTGCGTTAATTGCAGTTCGCATTGTAGTTCGCATTTGTGTCCCTTTTAAGTAAAACACATTTTGTAGAACGTGTTAGAATGACAATAGATTTTAAGTTTGCGTGACCTAACGCCCAATAAATCACGGTTTCTCGTTCATATGCGCATGGCCTTCGTGATTAAATTAATACGCATATGAACTCGAAACCGTGATATATTTGGTGTTAGATCACGCAAACTTGAAATCTATTTCCTAATTAATTATCTTAGTAAGTAATACATGAGATTTTAAGCTAATACTTATGCAAAAAGTAAGAATGCCACTGTTTGTTGTATCACCATCAGAAAAAAGACAAGGCGATAAAGTCAAATCAATCCAAATTAAATTACCTAACTACGAGTAAGGACACGGATAGTATAATAAAAATGATAATAAAATTAAAATAAAGAATTAATAATAAATAATTATTATTATTATTATAATTATTAATTCTTTATTTTAATTTTATAATAATAATTATAATAATAATAATAATAATAATAGCAATAATAATGACGATGTAATACTGCTAATGATACGGCTGCTGCTACTGATTATGATGATGATGATGATGATGATGTGGTATGATTATGATGATAATGCAGCAGCTGCTGCTACTGCTGCTGCTGATGATGATGACGATGATGATGATGATGATGATGATGATGATGATGATGATGATGATGATGATGATGATAATGATGATGATGATGACGATGATGGCGATTGTGATGATGATGATTATGACGACGATGATGATGACGGCGATGCTGCTGCTGCTGATGATGATAAGTATGGATGATTATAGTAATAATAATAATAATAATAATAATAATAATAATAATAATAATAATAATAATAATAATAATAATAAAAATAATAATAATAATAACAATAATAATGACGATGTGATACTGCTGATAATACTGATGATGCTACTGATTATGATGATGATGAAGAAGATGATGATGATAATTATGATGATGATGACGATGAGGATGATGAGGATGATTATGATGATAATGCAGTTGCTGCTGCTGCTGCTGATGATGATGATGATGACGATAATGATGATGATGATGATGATGATGATGATGATGATGATGATGATGATAACGATGATGATAACGATGATGGCATTGTGGTGATGATTATGGCGACGATGACGATGACGGAGATGCTGCTGCTGATGATGATGAGGATGGATGATGATGATCATCATCATCATCATCATCATGATCATGAAATGAGGAGGAGGAGAAGAATAATGATAAAAAAGTTGAGATTGCTTTTAACTGCCTGACTGTTACACAACTATCTGTTTATTGTCTAGTACCCAAACACAATATCTATATTGCATATGTGCACACTAAGGAAGTGACAATGCAATTGTTTTTCTTGTTTTCCGGATATTTTCATATAGTAAATATATAAAGTATTTTCCGTTGAGAGGTACGACATATGCTCATCTAAGTAGTAGTAGCATCTATTTCCTTATTTTTGAGATGTATACTGTCCAAAGTCTGAAATATCATTGAATTCGCAGTTGTTTTTAAGCTCAATTTCAAAGTAGCATCCTTATATTTCATTACAACAAATGCTACGTGACTGTGAAACATAGAGGGTTTTCACACTGGTTTAAATCTTCTTCAAAAGAGAACGGATATCCTTCTAGTATAAAACATGTTGGACAAATAAATATCCGATGAATTCCCCTATTCATGTTTTCTCATTGCTGTTAGTAAGGTTATTCCAAATCGTTTGAACGTTATTGTTCTCCGATATTAGTATGTAATTTCATTCTTAATTCCTATTCTAAGAAAAATAACTCTAACAGTAATTGCAACTTAAAGAGTACTAGTGATCGTTCTTGATAGATTGCTGGTTCCCTCAACAGGAAAACTCGATCGTTGTCCATTATAACGTAATTGAAAGCGATGAAAATATCTTAACCGCGATTAGTTGGTAAGTTGTTGACACTGTAGATTTATTATATTTATAATTATATATTATTATTGTAATCTGTGTTAAAACAGTATTTGAGAAGCAATCATAGACGAGTAGAATGTAACTTGTTTATTCGTCCTCGCGATGTTTCGTACATTTTTAATTGATATATCCTCATATTGGTGCAATTTCATCTCGGCTCGACTGACAGAAGTTGATATGATATATATGGCATCGCAATACGTTTACTATAATTTTATCGAATACAATTTTGTCATCGTAATTTCATTTCTATTTGTCTATTGGGTCAAGTATTTACATAAAAAACATACAAGTAAAATTAATAAGTACTGAAATTTTTAAATTAAATTTTGTCTGTTGACTGGTTAGGTAGAAGTTAGGGTCCCTAACTGTGTATCTAGATCCCCAGTATTTACTTCGATAATGTTGAGTTGATCTTGATTCATACACCCCCAATATTTTCTGGACCCCCCCTGGTACGAGTATTGCTGGGGTGCCCCCCCCCCCCCCCCACAAGCACACACACTCCTTATGGCCGTCACACCCGCTTGAGCATGATGGGTGATTTAACTACTGATGGCAGTAAACTTAGCATGTTATTTTTATTGATTTATTTAAGCATGACCGGACCTGGTAGCGCAATCGGTAGAGCGTCGGCTCCAGCTACGGGAGGCCCCGGGTTCGATCCCGGGCCGTGACATACCAAAGTCGTAAAAAATGGTAGTGGTATAGCTCCCTTCCTAACGCTCAAGCAAATATAAGGGTAGTTCCACGACTGGTTGGCCCGGTGTCAGGATAATGTTACTGGGTGTGGTACCATGCCAGGTGTTCACGGCATGCTATACACAGTGAAGGCAGCACTATATCTGCTTCAAGTGGACACCGTCTCCCGATAACTGAAATACTGTTGTTGGGACGATAAACCCAATAAACAAATAAACATATTTAAGCATGGTTGAGTTATTAAATATTAAAGCTAACTAGTAATGTTTTATTTGACCTTCATGCAGCTATTTTTTCTTTTCTTATGTACAAATGCAAAACATGTTTTGGCAGATTTTCCCGGTTAAGAAAATGGATTTGTGCTTATTGGAGTAATTAAGGAACTGGCAAAGTTGTTAATCAATAGGTTGCATCTATTACAAACGCAATGCAAGATAATATAATCTTCTGCTGCTGCAGTTCTTAAAAAGCTTTTACTCTTATTGATAATTGAAAGAAATCAAACATTTTTGGGGCAGAGTTCATGAAGCTTTTTCGCTTTATTAACACGCTTAATGAACACGCTTAATTAATACGAAAGATAAACATTCTCATTAAAGGTGGTATCCGACATTTTGCCAATAACAAAACATATAAGAATAGCCACTAGTTTTTTGGAGTCGGGACATAATTGCTGCATACGGTATACTTAAGTTTAAAGACAGATGATACCAATACTACATACAGTGTATATTGTTAGACATTACAAATAGGGAAAATATCACTAAATGTTCATTCTTTCAAAATCTATCAAAATGCACAAGAGTGATCTCTGCCAAAATAGATATCGACATCAAAACAAATATCCCAGATGGCGAAAGTTGTTTAACTAATATAATTTTGCAAAATTATAAAAACAATTTATTTACATTTTGACTTTTTATACATGTAACCAAGGAAATGAACATTATAAGCCATGCTTACGTTCAAATCCCTTCTCTATTTATATGTATGTCTTGTATTTGTGTAAATGCATTGTAAATGAAAGTGAGAAGAAATATGTTTAAACTAAAATTTAGTTGTCACATAGTTCTCTTTGTTTAATCAAAGCACCGCAGGCTCTGTAGTGTTCAGTGCTTGACAATTTAGTTAAAATGGCTAGACAGTAGTCATCCTCGTCATTACTTTTAGAAACTTATTATCAAGCTAAATGCATTTCGAGTGGGGGATGGGGGGTCGGGGGGGGGGGGGAGGAGGGGGGTCTTGGGGGAGGGGCATGGGCGGGGAACAAATCTTGCTGTTATATTATTGCAAACGCTTATGGCTCGAATTTTCACAAAACACAATACCAGGAGAAATAATCATGGCAAATCTTTTTTTTTTAAAAGAAAATGCTCAAATGGCAAAAATACCATATGAACAGTTAATAATTTGAATTTTATTATTTCTCTATATCGTGGTTTTAATTTTTATAAAATAAGTTGGCCATGATTGCCCTTAACTTCCAAGCTGAGGAGTGAATACGTGTTATTTACTTTACAAATCTTTTGTAAAGATTGGACAATTGTGGCCACTGGGCTAATAACAACAATTTCTAGGATTTGACCTAGTGATTTACTGATCCCACATGAACAAGTTCATAACTCATCTAAGATTTCATGTAGGGAAACATTATGGCCAAGATTCGTTACTATTGGTCATAAATGTAGTCTATAGCGTGTTCACAACGGTTATCAAAGATTTGACCTAGTGGCCTTTGTTTAATCAAAGTGCCGCAGGCTCTGTTGTGTTCAGTGCTTAAAAATAGCAAAAATGACTAGACAATAGTCATCACATTCATTACTTTTGTGAAATTATTTCAAGCTAAATACATTTCAGGTTGTTTTTTTTGTGGGGGGTGGGGGGACAAATCTTTTGTTGTTTTATTATTGCAAACTCTTATGGCTCGACTGTTCACAACACACAATACCAGATAGAATAATTATGGCAAATATTGTTTTTAAATAAAATAGTTAACATGGCAAACATACCCATGCTATTATAGGATTTGACCTTGTGACCTACCTTTTAATTTAACGTGACCAAGTTGTGAACTCATTCAACATTTTTATGCAGGCATACTTCTGGCCAAGTTTAGTGAAGATTTGACCATAAATGTTGTATCTAGCCTATTCACATTTTTTTTCTAAACATTTGAATCCCACGTGACCCAATAACAAAATCCTTCAACATACCTTGCAGACAAAGATTTTGACCAAGCTTGATGTAGATGGGATACAAATTGTAGCCTCTAGTCTGTTCACAAGCAAGTTGTTGACGTCTCACAACAGACAACGGACAAATGGGTATCAGAAAAGCTCAGATTGAGCCATCAGTTGTGTAAGAATGTGAACATATTTTGCAGTTTTAATATCTTACTCCGACAATATTCTGATATTAAAATGGTTCAGAAGGATGTCACTGAATCTTTGCCAAATTACAATAAAAAGAAATAGATATAAGAATAATTTGCAGTTTTGCAAAGTAATTAGACATGTTTCAGAACAAAAACACAAAAAAAAAACGGGTATGTCTCGAGTAATTTAGTCTTTAAAAGTGCATTTGTTAATACACAATCTTAATACAAAATCGGGATAGCAATTACTAAAGCAGAAATTAGTAGTTAATGTGCCGTATAAATTCAATGTTAAACAAAGACGTACAAAGAAGTCACAAGTACAAAGAATGATTATAGCCTAATCATACTAATACAGACTTGTATCAATCTAGAACAATGAATAAAGCAATCCCATGAAGTCTAATGCTTTAAAAACCTTTTTTCATATACAACAAAATCTTGAGGTTTTTACTTTGAGCAGGAAAATGTTGCTGTTTTTTTTTAAGTTAAATGCTCTTCAGATACAATTGAAACAAAGTATTATGTTAATGTAACAACTAAAGCACTGCACCTTACCTAATACACGACATACACTCCTTAAGGGACTAAAAGGGAGTGTATGTCTAATGTCAGTCAGGGACCTACATTTAATGCGCTTAAAAGTAACTAAATCATGTGACTGGTTATTTACAAGGAATGGCTTTACTTGAGAATATCATCTACACATATTTTATGTATGGTTTGATTTGAATGTGTGAATGAAAGATATCTGCTTAGGATAACATTATAGTTGGTATCTGACAGTTTGGACCAATATTCTATTCAAACGACACAATAAATTATTATTAACAGAAATGAACCCGCTAAATACTGCTTATAGGTATGTCCTACAGCAATGTTTTATTTGTTTTGTAGTGTTTTATGTTACTTCACACAGACATAGTTATCGTCATATTGGATATGTCCAGCCTAGCTTTACTTATGTCTGGTTAGGTCCACAGTCGCACCGAAGATTAGCAAACCAACCCTACATTTAAGACCTCGCCCTGATAGAGACTCGAACACATGCAGTGGGGGCCTGGTGAGTTACAAACCAGTGATTCTAACCGCTTCGCCACGGCGCCCTACAGCCATGTGAAAAGTGACGCACCATTTGGTCTTTACAATTACTTTAGGCAAATCCTATCTAAGCTACGTTGCACAGTTAGCTGTAATAAAATGAGAAAACCATGTGACCACATTCAAGATGAAATTATTACATCATCCGGGTAATCCGCTTCGAAAGTGATACTTAGTTTTATCATAAATGCAAGTAAGGCTTATTTATAGATATTGAAAGAAGGAACAATTAATGCAATTATGTTACAATTTGCATTGCCTAACAATTGAGGGAGTGTTCAAAATTGCCCTTTATTGGGCTGAAGAGTGAGGGTATGTACATTTTTTTCACAAAATTCCTCACACCAGTCACACTACGGATAAGATGTTACATTATATTGTATTAGATTTAGGCAACCTGTTAGATAAACGAATTATTAAAAAAATATGATGAGATGAAAAGGACCTTATTTTCAAAAATGTGGGTCAACACAATAATTTTGATTACACAGAAAATTATGTGTCATCATTTCTCTTCATCCTTCATGCTTCTGGGCAACACTGTCTGTATTGGGTTGAAGCATGGCAAGGTCAATGGCTTTCTTCTGGAAGACCAAACTTAGCTGGGTACCACTAAGTATGATGTCTATAAAATCATGTGTTGTTCCTATGAAGGAATAGGTGGTGGCCGTCTTGAACAAAAACCTTGCAGTACTGACATTGAAAGATTCCGTTTCACACTCATGTATGTAGCTAGGGAAGCTCGTTTTCCTAAGGATGGTTTTTTTTCTTGCCTAATGCTATACTTTAGGTAATCTGTATATACAGAACAAAATGAGTTATAACAGCAAGTTACATTTTCACTACAGTTAACTGCAACAAATTGTTTCTGTAAAACAAATGCCAATTAAGCCTTGTTGAAGGCATTTCAAATTACATTAATGCCATATATAAAAACTAAACAGTAAATGTTTTTGTATAATACTGAATAGTTGACAATAATTGTATTTATAATTATGCTTGACATTATAACTCAGTTGGTCTCGAAAAAATCTACTATTTAATTTAATTTGGGCATTTTAAAAAGGAATTAAATTAATTTGGATTCTTTAATTAGATTCATATTTATCACATACTGATAGCATTTCTTCTTACAATACCACAAATGTGCAGCTCCTAAAGTTTCTGGTGTTGCAGCATTTCCTGTTGTTCAAACTTTAATCGTCTCATTGCGGACCACTAGTATAGCAAAAGTTATTTGCCAATATCTTTTGGTAACACATGTTAAATGGTTTTGCTTTTCTTTCAGCAGAGGCACATTGCACACGTCACTGTATCACTGCCTGACTGCAGCTATGAGTATTGGGTGAGCCAATTATTACAGAAATCCCGACTAGCAACAGTTTCTTAGTTTGAATTCGATTGTTGTTTCACTTTTGGAAGCGGTCTGTGTTTGTGTTTTACTAAAATCATTCAAGTGCTACTTTCGCTGTACGGCTCAGATTTGCAAAGAACATGCCCTCCTGCTCCAGGCTATATGTTTCACTTTGTTAACATGATAAATGAAGATGTCGAGACATGGTCTTACACAGGCTTTTACTGTTTACTGAAGAATTCCAAGCGTCGTACATTATATAATTGGAGGCTGGGCTAGTTAACTGCATGGGAAGGTGTACCAAGCAGATGCTAATCGTACTCGCCAACGGCAGTTACACTGACACCCTTCCACTGCCTCCTCTGATCGTACGGTGATGTTAAATGTTTGAATATCACTTTCTGTGGTCGTAGCCTTTATTTATTCAAGTCAAGCAACGTACACAGTGTAATAAGCTTCTTTTGTGTTAATTCCTCCGAAAGAAAGTATTTAGATTATTGATAGTAGCTGTCTGAAATAAATCGGTGAAGCCTAGTTACATACAACTAGCGGCCAGTATACATTCGCAAGTAGGTTCATTTCTTTAATGGTTTCATTCATTGATTACAAATGATATGCATTTTGAACCTTAAACAAGATGCGGAGAAACTGCAGAAAATGAGTTTGATCACGATTACTGGCATCATTTAATCGTTTTTTTGTTAGAAATATTTAATGCATCTTTCAAAATTTGATCGTTAAATGTACGACTATATTTTTGGCGTAGTGACTCTGAGCTGACTCATGTTCGGTCAGGCATAAGGATGCGTACGAATATAAATAATGATATGAATTTTCCACCTTTAAATTATGTTGAAGAGAACCTGCAGCCAATGAGTTTAAACCTGTTTACTGACGTCATCTCATCACGTATCTTTTAACATTTGAGCTGTAAATGTAGGAATAAATATTTTGCGTAGGTTTTTGGGCATTAGAACGCTTGCGACTTGTACTTTATAACTGTTACTATGATAGCTCACTGAACAAGAATATATGACAAAGTCCTATGAGCATTGCAACATATACCAAACTCCGAAAAGGCACAGAACAAAGGTATTTCACATGCAAGCCAAGCGAAAAGTAAGAACAAATTTGTGATGAGTCATTTAACGAAAAGAGCAAACCCGACAGTTACCGCCTTGGAACGGTCAGTCGGCCATATGGACCGACTGGGGTGCTTAAACCGGTTTTACAGAGCTCTAACCTCGCACTTCCTGACGAGTTTCTCAAATGCAAGCAGTGAAAAGAAAAACGATCTATTAGAAAACAAAATCTCTATGCGCTGATATTTCTATACGTTATGACGAAAGTAGTGACGTAATTGAACAATAATGTCCACATAGTGTTTAGAAAAGAATATGGTATTATTTCGATTTGAAAAACTACACAAAAATGCTTGACTATAAATAAAATTAACTTTCTAAATCAAGAACAAATATGACCAGAGACGAATAAATGGCTGTAGCATCCTGTTTATGTGAAGATGGAATTGAAGGACCAAAGTTAGCTAAACAAAGCAGCGTGACCTAGAAAATAATTATTAAGATTTAGGCGTCGTTGATCACACGGTTCTAGTGAATCATCGAACAACATTTTTAGAAAATTTTCAGGTAAAACGGAATAATTTTGTTATTGCAGAAGAGGTATTGGTCGAAACTCTCAGATATCCCATTTATTTGTCCCACAAGCGAACTTATACGACATTTTCTCCATTACAGATTAGCGAACCGATCTTCAAATGCAAGTTGTTTGCGGTCTCCAAAAATGACTTAATGATGACGTACCGAACCGTTCTTCTCATCCTTTCTATGTTTCTGACACCTGCCTCTTGCTCTGACGTCAAAGTTACCGCAGGCCCAAACACATGCGGTAATAATTATGACCCTGATAGCTATGTGACGACTATCCGCTACGAAGGTGGAGAAGTAGACAATTGTCGTTTCCATTTCAAAAGCAACAACTTTATTAAAGATACTTGTTTTAAACTCAAGGATAAAGTCAACTGTGCGATAGATGTCAAGATTTACCGAATGGGTACACTGTTTGTGAAACAGTTTCTCTGTCAGTCTTGGCAAGATGTTGGTAAAGAATTCTGCTACAATGATCGGGCACTAAATCTCGCAATTACTGGAGATAAACCCGTCGACACCTACCAGTTTAGCGTCGACGTGTATTCCAAGGTTAAGAAAAGAGACACAGATTCTTTAAACACCACTTCTAGTGGCGGTATTATCGCAGCAATTGCAATTTCTGTGTTGGTCGTTATTGCATGTTTCACCGGTATAATGTTTTGGGCACACAGACGACGAACGGCGTTTTTTCGAAATCTTCCACAACAGCCCGTTCTGTACCCCGTGCAAGCAGGAAATCAGTTCCAGACTGGTATTCCGCTGATTCCGCCTACAGGGTACCAGTCACCAATGCGATATAATACGTCATCACAATCCGGAAATCAGCTCCATGAGGGATTTTCTGCAATATCACAAACAGGTTATACACCGCAAGATGGATTTAATGCGCGATCAGAAACCGTGCAGCAGCATACGGACCAATCTCTTTTAGAAGACATAAGCATGGCAGATCCGCCCCCTAGTTATTATGAAGCTGTTAAAATGGAACATAAAAAATAGCTAGTTTTTTTCGTCAAAAAGTTATTTTTCATTAAATAATACACCGGTTATTAAAAAAAGGATACAGCTTGATCCAAAACAAGGTGTACTACATGTAAGGGGTCTTCATGGGCATCCCCCACATCGGGGTAGAGATGAATTTGGCAAAACTGTTATTACATTCATAGACTATTATATTCCTTTTACTCTTAGCAAACAACATGATGGTAAAGCGTCGGTGAAGCAATTCAAGTAAGTTTCATTTCTTGTATCGATACAAAATTTACAGGTGTACGATACATTGTTGGAATGTAAGCCCGAGTGTTTTGATAAATGTATAATTGACCTAATTTTCTGGAAACGGAATATACGAGTAGAAATGCATAAAGTGTTCAAAACCCTCGTGCTATATCTATTGGCTTTTTTGAATTCGAGTATTTGTCTGAACTCTCTATATAAATGCAACATGAATGTATGCGTCAATCGCACAAACATTTTACGGGCCACGTCAATCAAACAATTAATTTACAGGTCACGTCAAACGTATACTTCCGCCATACAACAACATGAACTTTTTGTTTTAGAAACTCTGACAGTAATCGCAAATGTCCGAGCGGTTGAAGCAATATGTGTAATCGCACTTTTGTATACACGACCATTTACGCACATTTAAACTGTTAACAATAAACTATAAAGGTTCTTGCAACATGGTATTTCAAGAACAACATGTATAATCGATAGTATATCTATATATTATATATGGATATGCAAGTCGGTTCTTTTGCCGACTGACCGTTCCAAGGCGGTAACTGCAAGTCGGTTCTTTTGCCGACTGGCCGTTCCAAGTTGGTAACTGCAAGTCAGTTCTTTTGCCTACTGACCGTTCCAAGGCGGTTACTGCAAATCGGTCCTTTTGCCGACTGACCGTCCTAAGGCGGTAACTGCAAGTCGGTTCTTTTGCCGACCGTTCCAAGGCGGTAACTGCTGGTTTACATTATTGTATATTAAGTATCGTCTCGTTTTTGTCACTTTTACATTTACCCTGTTTACTTTTGTATAGAGGTAGTTTAGATTTAAATATCTGGTAATTTTCTGAGGCCCTTCTCTTGTTTTAAGTTTACATTTGACTGACGTGTGGATCTATTTGTTGTGTTTCGAACTTTACACGCTTTCTTTCTGATCTGATTTTCTTATGGGTATTACAGATGCACATTCTCACAGTTCAATACCGGCAAGTCTATGTTTGTCTGTCATAAATAGATTCACAGTATAAGGTGTGTATATGACTCAGAATGACGTTTTGTATAGTTTAATCAGACTGTGCTGTTGAGATTCAGTTAAAATAACCTGATTATGTTTAAACGTTCCATGTATCTTTATTTCCACTAGCTGACATCGTGAGCAAAGTCGTTCATTTAATTGTGAAATTCATAATTGTTAATATTCGTAATTGAGGATAGAAACTTATGGAAAGTGCCTTTGTTATTGAAACGTCGTACAGTCATTACGACACATTAAATTCGCTTGTTTGTAATCAATCATATATATGTCATTGTATTTCTGTTACATATACCCAATACTTGATATATTTTCAAACAGAGAACTATTTGGTTTTCTTTTGTAAGTTTGCGTAAGATGGTAAATTCGATATTTAATGACAAATCTTATTTTCTTATCTCGTGATCTTATTTCGTATAACCAATACATTAATGCACAAATAATCGATTCCATTATCGCGCATTGAACGCAAGTCTATAAAAATAGTTAACATTAGTTAAGCTTTTTGTATAAAATATTACTTTTCATCTTTTTAATATATCTTAACTACTTTTTATTAGTTGAAAAACTAACATTTTTTGTTAGTGTTTCTATATATACACAGCTTATCCATTTATCTAATTAAACATACATCTGCTTATGTGACCTACCCTATTTAAGCAATCCAAAACTGTATACCTGATATGTTTAGTTAGCAACTGTTTCACTGTTTAGCTTTGACTTGTTTTTACTTCATGTTTATGCTGATTTGGATAGGCCTTTTTGAGATTATTGTTTGGAAATGTTTTAATATTTTATGTATGGTATGCACATTTATTTATATTGTGTACGTTATTTAAACATATATGTATCTTTCATAATGGGATGTTTTATAAAATATAAAGTAAATATTAAATGATTTAGTTTTTTTTTTGTTTTAACACCTTACGATCGATACCCAATTCAATATATCACACGTTGATGATAAAGACAGACATGGGAAATAATAATAAACTATTTGTGTGTAAAAGAAAAAGCAACAGAGCATTTAAAGGGTTCACAAACTATGGATAAAAACAACAACACCGTGTTTGATTTATTTAAACCTAAGTTGGGTAATAACTCATTGAGACAAAGTATAGAAAACATAATCTTTAAAATCGTTTGCAGCAGAAAATCAGTGCAGAAATGACACAGATAAAAAACTGCTTTCTACGTTAATCTTGTCCAATACCAAAGTTGCTGAACAAAAAGGATTGCTTCCACGTGAAAGTTGAATCAATTGAAGAAAATCTTGCAAAAAATGTTCAAATCCATAGAATAGAATGAAATATACAAATTACAGTAACAAAAACTAATAAACAGTGGTGAGTAAAAGAATTTCAAGATACAGTAAAATGAAGTTTGCCAAACTATAATACAAACTGTTCTTTTATTTAACTAATTAAATAAAATTGAAAAGGTAACTTTAATGATAGGTATCCTAAACAGTTTAACTTTAAATTTCGTTAACTTTTAAACAATGTAATACATGATTTATGTTTTCATTTTCAATTTGCAAGACTCTAGATTTAAAATACAAAACTGTGCTAAGTGAAAGTTCTTAAAATATTCCTAAAACAAGCCAGAAGCAGATACTCTGTTTAGTCAATAAAAACTGCTCTTCTAGTTAACATAATACATTAAAAAGTAACTTAAAAGAATCTCAATTGCAATATTGCAGGTTTACATTTGCTTATCTACAGTTTTTACTTCTTTTTTGTAATTAGATTGGCCCTGTGAGACATATGGCCAGCCATTCGACTTCAGGACCGTGGCCTCTGAGGATCTTGCCTTTGTTGAGAGAGTTTTATTATGAGGCATCTCCGAAGCAGACAGATGCCTGGAAAAGTGCTGTTAATGATGTTCAGGCCAATGAATATAACCAACGCACACTCGTTAACATTCAATGAGCCATCAACAGAGAAATGAAGGATTTGAAGCAGGAGTTAGGCATTGTCATCGACAAAAACATTCACAAGAGCTAATAACACTCAAGGTGGTTTCCTCAAACACATAACTGCAACTGGTTTGTCGACTCCGAGCAAGAACAAGGAGGTCCTGTCTGAAGTTGATCTAGTGAAGATAGCCAGTTATCTTCAGGACTACAAATATTCCCCTCGAATTATTCGAGAATTTGCTTGGCGCATGATTGCTTTTCATTTTGTTACACATGGACTTGAGACACACCATCAGCTTCGCCGCGACAGCATGTGCTTCACAACAGATGAGTCCGGGGGACTCTGTTACCATAAAACATGACCTGCAACAAAGAAAACACAAGGGGGGACTTGACAAAAATGTTCACATGGGTGTGCAACAATGAACAGATCTGTGCCATTTAAAGTTGTTAACTATTCCTAGAAAACAACAACAACCCAAAAGCAGGTATGTTGTTTAACCAATTGAATTTTCAAGCCATTTCAAATCCTGAATGTGAAAGTTGTTCCAAATAAAACATCAGTCGAAAGGAACAGTTAGCACTTTTATGCTGAATATAAGCAAAGCTGCCAACAGTTCAACTAGATACACAGCAAACTACCTTCGTGAAACTACCAATGGAATGCTCAGTGATGAGGGATTTCAGGCCCGCTACAAAATGTTTATGATTAGCTGCTACCGAACCGAGGCATCCCTTCGGTCCTACAACAGGGGCTGTTGCTCCAATGTCCGGAAGAAACTAATAAGGTCTGCTGTGTCCAAGCTGAGCTTGTGGAGGGCAAAAAGCGTATGCCACACCGACTCTAAGCACATCCATGAACATAGTTCTGTCATTCAAATACTTTAAAGGTGCGTGTCACGTGTCTGGAAAGTGTTCTTCTCCTGGGCATTGTAAACAAAAACCTTGCCTTCGATGAAAAGGAAAGCGGATTGATGATTGACTTTCCATTCAAAATGCAAGATACAACAATTAAGGGAAGTAATCAGTGAACTACCTCGCCAAGAGAAAAACAGTTTGTTCCCTTAGATTTAAAATCGCTGGACTGCAAGACCGGGAAGTTAAGATTTTCTAAAGGACCGAAACGAAATCTATCAGGCAAGTCCGATGGTCCGACGCCTTTCGCGAGGTCTGAAAAACGAAAAACTCAAAAGTTCAACTTCTTTAGAAAGTTGTGTTTTTTTTAACATAGGTATATTAAACAAATAAAGTTTTCTGTGCAACTTAAAATTGAATTGTAGAAATATATAACAACATATATATTTTATAAGCCTTTCAAACGTATAAAATATGTGTTTAAATAATTTACATTACATAAACGTTTACATTTAAATCAATTTTTGTTTGGGAAAGTATTTTGAAAAAAAGTTTGTTTATGAATCCATATCGTCGGTATACAATCAATAACATACATTTTGTAGACACACCCACTTTAATGAATGTTTAGTATTAAATAAATTGCACCCCCACCCCCTCTCTCTTCCCCTTAATACATCTAATCATATTGACGACGTCCAGCTATAAATGTATTAATGAAAAATAAATACACTCACTGTTGTGTGTGTGGGAATGTCTACCATGTGCTCCGCACTTTCGCTGGAAAACCTCTGACATTATTTAAACCCTTTGTGGCATATCGACTTTTAAATGCCGCTGTACATTTTTATAACACTGATGCACCTCTACACAATTGAAGACAACGTTTGCCAATGCTCGAGTATGAATCATAATGCCGAGTGCAGTTAGAAAATCTGTTAGCTTGTTGTTCGTTGTTTATTTTAATTTGAAACGGAGTTTGTTTTCCATTGTTGCATGATTTTCTCACGCCATTAAAATGAACTGTTTAATTTTTTTTTGAATAGTTATTTGTTCTAATATCAAAGACGTCTGCATAAATAAAAGTAATGTTGACATGTGGGCCTGGTATAAAAGAAGATCAAGAAATTGATTGTCCGTTGTTGTTGTTTTGAATGCCTTTCTTGAAGTAAGCTTGATGGCTTAATGACATCTTTATGTTTAGCTTAATATTCATCTTTTTAATAACAACTGCTTGGACCTTGTTTGTATATTGTCTGTATACGCTTCCTAAAATGATGGTGACATTAAAACCTGCAAGGACTCTGGTTTATTGATATTAAACCTACACTGTTTACAAATGTATTACAGCGTTGATCTCAACAATACTTATTATACAGAAATATTTACCTCGAAAAGATTGGGTGGTGGGCGAGTACCGGTCCGGAAAAAAAAATATTGTAAAATGTCGAAGATGAGTTCTGAAGTGTATCTGGACAAACAGTCATAATTTAAATGTGTTTTTTTTTAAACTGACTCTGAAATTCTGATAGGAAGACATAAACCTTTGTTGAAAACTAAAACGAAATTTTTCCAAAAATATGCCGGAATAGGATAAGGTATACTTCGCGTAGGAACGTAAACTGCAGGTAGACATTTGTCTAGAGGTAGTTTAGATTGAAATATCTGTGGCAATTTTATTGGACCTTTTCTTATTTACCTATTCATCAAAACCCAAATAAGTCGGCTTAAGTGCGGATTTGTTAAAAAGATGTACGAAGAAATTTAAGTGTGTAAGTTGATTTGGACCTCTATTATACAAGTTCCTTTTAGTGCGGATTGGTCAGTTGACGTCACCTAAGTGCCGTTTTTAACATACGGGCATGGTAATGGCGGTAACCCAGGTAAACAATACTTTATAGCTGAGATATATTGTAATCAGACATTAACGAAACTGCGATTACGTGCTGATACAAAAGTGATAACGCACGAAGTATACACATGCATAAGAACTGATGCAACACTCTACTACACAAGAATAAGAATGTGTTACAAGTTCCTATGAGCATTGCCACATATACCAAAATTTGAAAAGGCACAGGACACAGGTATTCACATACAAGACAAATGTAAATGTAAGAACAAATCTTTTGTGTCATCGAGTGTAGTAATAAAAATAGCATACATTCATCGGAAGTAGCAGACGTTGGCCAGGTCTTGTTTAAACATCTTAACCATGTTTGCCGATGTTAACAACACAACTTGCAAGTCCAGATGTATCAAACTGCAAGGAAGCAAGCGAGGTAGAGATAGTCTAGTTCCTACTGGAGATACGGTTCGTTACTTTCAAATATTTATGTATTGAAGCTGCAGCGAATGATTAGCCCCAGGATAGCCATCATGTTTAAAGAACTTGTTTTCTAAGGATCTTGAAATGTATCATTGTTAGTGCTAGTTATTGTCGTTATTTGAAATAGAACGACTTAAATGTGATTGATATTGTTCCATTTTGCAAACGAGCAATCCTGATATCACGGCAAAATTTTAGGTTAGGAAAATAGATTTGAGAATATTGCCTGTCAGGATATTGATTTAAGATTGCATCTAAATTTTGACTTTGTAAGTTTTCATTCGATTGATGTCTTTAAACAACTAGTCTTCTAAACATGGCATAAACGTGTGCCTTGAAATGTAATTATTATTCATAACATATTCTATTATGGTAGTGTCTCAAGGAGATAAGTTATATAGCAAAATTTAGAACAAATATACCAAAACATCTGTGAACTTAAAAGAATGAAAAGCGAGATCAAATTGTTTTCATTGACTTAACAAAACATGTAATTGCGTACCAACAACATAACAATCACGTGTTTACTTCATGTTTATTTTTACAATGGAAGCAAAAGCATACTGACGGTCATTGCATAGTTATAAATGATGAACTATGACTTTCAATGGTCATTTAATTTCCTTGTAAGAAGAAAGGATATGTTTGTACTTGTACGCTGTTCCCTTTTTCCGTAAAGAATCAGTGGATTGACATCGTAATCGCGATCATTAAACTAATATATATCTGTTTCCTATTTAGGCTTGACAAGGGAATCACGTGACATAAAATATCAATATTAAAGTTTACTTCCTTATCAGCATTATCAATTCACATGGTGGGAGTCTTTTCAATAGTTATATTTACTCTAGTGAAGCAATAAAGACAAGGATAATCTTAATATACAAACCATCGTGTCTAAAGGACCGTCAGCGTATGTTATACAAACTTGAATATCGCAGACATGCTATTTTTTCTCGACCGATTTGCAAGTAAATCAAATTAGTAAAACTTTTAGCCGAAGGAGTTCTCAATAAACGGCAAAAGGAAACCTAAACATACGACTAATTTAAACCAAAGGCCTTATTCACAAAGAACATTTTTTTATCAAGAACCTATAGGAACCGACGATGTGGCTAATGTTTGCAGCGATGCTCGTTTTCCAAGCAGGTATGGTGAACCATTTTTATATCATTTATTGGGTTTCTATACTTTTATAAGCTTTTGTCACAGTTTTGCTGCAGCTTCTTCATTTGACTTGAATAGGAATACTTTTGTCATTTGATTATTACTTTTTTGAAATTGTATTTTATGTTGCAATACTCATAATATATTTTCATATTTTATTAAAAGAAAATGGGATTGCTATCATGTATATGAACATTTGTGTCACTGTCTAAACTACTAAGCTTTTTCATAAAGTAAATACAATGACATAAACACAATACTAATATTAAACTCAATAGAAAAGGTAATATATCGTAATTGCTTATAATGGATATATGTTGTTGTTATCGTATGAAACATGGAAATTTTTCAGATTGTTTAATACATGATATTTTATTCTTCGCTTGGCACATCATGATTTTGAAAAAAAAACACACAAAACAAAAAACAAAATTGAAGCAACAACAACAGAACAATACATAATAAATTCATTTCCGCATCGGAACAAAATCCAATAAGAAAAGCTTATAAGAAATTTAAAAAAACAACTCCAAATACTATATCAATCTGCTACGTCTTCGAACATTGTTTACTTAGACATGTCAACAATTAATTATGTCAGACAAAAGACACCACTATGCACATTGTTATTAATAAATTACATTTTAACTGTATGATTAACATTGCCTGCATAGGATGCAGAGTATTCATTCTCCCAACATATTACTAGCTTGCTTAGTTAATTACAAACATGTTTCAATATACGTTAAATGTTGTCGTAGGTTAATGTCCCACGGAATAAAACAAGTTGCACTTTACTTTCATTTGATTTATTGAATCACTGTCTAGTTTACCAGTGTGCCTGAGCTGGATACATGACGTATACTTACGCAGTTTTAAGATAAGCGTCAACAGACAAATATTGACAAACATAGTTGTTACTTTCAAACATAAAATATTTCCCTTTATATTTAAATATACGTTATGTCAACTAATAAATCTGATGGATCTCGGCAATGTATAATATTGTACAATGTAGTAATGTAGTGATTGTAGGTTACATGTAAGACTAGCATTCACTGTGAGTTATAGCTAAAAAAAATAAGTAAGATCAATTCAGTTCTTTAAGACTCCTTTTTCCTGAATTTTGTTGAGGTTATTGCGTGTGATACTTGTCGACTGCTAAACTTTGAACATATGTTATGTGTCTTTTTATGTTTAGCAGAGAATCTAATTGAAGGTGTTTATCTAAATATTATGGCTAATGTTAAATGGGCGTTTTATTTTTAAAAGGGGAATCGTTGCAGATGGTGTTAAAATATATTGGAATGACCGTGCTGCAGTTTGTGTAATTGCAAGCTCAAGGGAAGGTCCTTATATATGTGATATCCGATAGGACGATCTATTATATCAGCCTCTCGTCAACGTTCACATTTGTATACGCTGCAATTCTGTATGTTGATTAAAGATAGAAGTATAGAAGACGGCTGGATGTAAAATGTGGAAAAAAGCTATGGATTAGTCAGTGTACAGTCCGTATCTTACCCTATGATTCCTGGAAAAAAACTTCCCATGTTTAGCGTTCTTCCGTCAGATGTGATGAGTAACTGATGAGTTATACAATATGTCGGAGACTTCTGGACGGCTTGGTCACAGGTTCGGCATATTTAATATCAATAGATATCAGACATATTTTTTAAACGAAGCAAAGAACATTTTCTAACAATGAGCTGAATATAAGGTATCTGCTTCTGATAAATGCATACTGTATGAAACAAGTAATTGACTATAAAGTAATTGCATTCCGCGATATCTTGCACATCTTTGACAAAGCGGAAATACTGTATTGACATTTTTTTCATGATAGACAGGACAAAAACGTAACATAAATTAGATCAATAAGACGTATTGCTAGCATTTAAAAGCTGTCATTGTGTTACGGATGTCTATGTTATTGAGTCGTTAATGCCACGGAGAATCTTACGATACAAGCAACTAGACAAACGACAAAAATAACCAAATGAATTTTCAGTAAATCGCATGGTATTCCAACTTATTTAAAAGATTCAGTATTTGTCTATCAATAATGCATACATATCTACATAGAGTAGACAGTATATACCTGCTTTTAGGTCGGGATCACGTTAATGTTGTGGGGAAATAACGAGTATAGTAAACAGTGCTTTAGTGCTATCCCGTGTTTAGTTTATCAGTCGAAACTGTTTTTTTTAATTGTCGATATTTTAGTATTGAACTGTTTGCTGACCATTAAAAAACATCAGTCAATGAATAAAATCGCCGAGTAAGAAAACACTCGATTATGTTCAATACTAAATACGTTTATAAAGAACTAACTAATTTCTTGGGTCAAATTTCAGGAAGGCTTAACACTGTGTTTTTGTTTTTATCATACCCAAACTCACGCACGTATACACATAATTTACACATTTCATCACACATATATGGATGAATCTAAAATCCGTCTTAGAAAACGTATATACACTGAACTATCTTTAAACAGAACGCTTCTCTTATGCTAGAGCTACAAGATAATTGATTATGTATTCCACGAAGTCATCTATCCTTCCCGAAATGTAGTCCACAAATGAATAGTATTCTTTAATCTTTTATGGTTGCGTTACACAAAATGTATAGTGTACACTTGTGTTTTTATTATTTAATAAGTTTAAAATAATAATAAATATATTATGCACAAAAGGACCAAACAATCTTGACACGGGCCTACTTAACTCGCACTAAATAATGCTTATGGTTATGGTGTACATATAGTGTCTTCCTCTTACTAAAGCCTTGTGTAAACCCTTGTGAGATGTATTCTCACAAGTCTTACATGACTTGCTGTCTTTCCAACTGTCCAAACTGTATTTTACAGGTCATGTTGAAGCCAGGTATACCAGATGTCATTTTTTTACTGAATATACTGATCTTTCAGGTGTACAAATATGTTATACGTGTTCTGAGAGTTGTGTGCATTGCTCAGTCTTCGATCCCAGAATCGGAATGGTTTGTGACACTTGCAAACCTGGCTACTATGGACTTCAGTGTAACCAAATATGTTTAAATAGTTGCCAAGATAGGGAATGCAGAAAAGATGATGGGATATGCAGTAAGGGGTGTGATGCTGGTTATTATGGAGATAGGTGTGATCAAAATTGTCCAATGGGATGTCAAGGTAGGGAATGCAATAAAGGTACTGGCTATTGCAGGAAAGGTTGTGTTATTGGTTTTCATGGACATTTATGTAATAAATTATGTTCGAAAGCATGTTATCAACGAGCCTGTCACCGTCTAAATGGAACATGCACGCATGGGTGCATCAAGGGATACTATGGTGAGACGTGCCATCTGTACCATAACGTCACCAAAGGTATACTTGCTGTTTGTAACTGTGAGTCTATTTTATTGAATTTGATTCTCGACTAAGCATGTGCTATTTTTATTAAATCATAGGTAATTATTTCAATCACTGTCTTATCCGGACATGTTGTGTTATTAATTGTATTCACTATATAAGAAAAAAGCATACAAAGAAGCACTCAAGGCTCAATTTTAAATATATGCTGTCATCATAAGCACATGTATATATGCTGATTGTATCTTATTAAACAGTAACTCTACGCATGTGTACGTTGCAGCTATCTTATGTTGTTTCCTAGAACTACTTACGGGTTTATGGTATTATGTTTTATTTATAAAAAAAATAGTTGCTGTTATAATTGTGACCTGTTTTTCGCTTTTTATTAAAAATAATACCGTCAATCAAGTAACATCAGGTCAAATCAATTAATGTATCTTTTCTTAGTTTTGAAAGCTTAAACTATTTTAACAGTTGTGGAAAATAGTTAATACAATCTTCATCTAATTATTACAGTTTTTCAACATCGCTTCCAATAAAATAGGATATGTGACTAATCATGACAGTAATGTAACTGTAAATTGATAAGCCTGATAGTAACATAATATGTCAACAGCGTTCTTTATGTGGCTGGTATTTTTTACATGTATCTTGATCGTTCAATTTTGTCTAGAGTGTTCATGAACTTCGTTATTTTATAAAGATTTATATCATTATGTATATATATTATTAGAAATGTCTGCACTCCTGGAGAACTGGCCACTTGCTCCTACGATGGTGGTGTCTATTCTTGGTGCTATACTTGTCGTGCTTGTTGTAGCTTCAGTGATCGTTCTCTTAAGGTGAGCGACATTTTTTGGATATATTTTTGGAATATAACGATCTTGTTTTGTGAGTGTAGTACATATTCTGCTTCCAATTCAACAAGATAGTGTGTGTGAGTCTTGATAAAATTAACGAAGGAACATCTACATACCATATAAGTTGTGAGTTTTAAGATGCAATGTATATGTATGTTATATATGTTTATTGTGTTATTATTACCATAGTGCGCTTATAAATAGTTTAAGACATCCAATCCTGATTTTCTCGTATCTATGTCCGATCTTTCAAGGGGGAGATGTAAGACGCAAGAACAATGTTCTGGGAGCGCTAATAAAGACATAATATATGACGATATACTGGGAATAGCCATCAGCGATCCGACACATGCTACTGTCGATGAGTGGCAAATGATGAACCATTATTCTGATAGCGCGGTTACAGACAGAAGATATAACGATATAATGGGAATAGCCATCGGAAATACTACACACACTTCTGTCGATGCTGGGCAAATGATAAACCAATCTTCTGGTAGCGTGGCTACAGACAGAAAATATAACGATATAATGGGAATAGCCATCGGGGATCCGACACATAATACGGTAGATGAGAGGCAAAGGATAAACAAATGGTCTGGTAGTGCGGACAGATTGAGCCTGTATGGCAATGTCTTAGATAGAACTACCGAAGATTCTGCACATAATGTTTCGCTTGAAGTGAAGCGGGCGATATACGAAACACTTGGCAATACAGACAATGACGACAATGTACATGTATATGACATGACAGTTTGATAACTGTCTTTTACAGCAGTCGGTTGTCCAGGTAACTTAACTTTTGCCAGGCTTCTTTTTATCTGATACAGGTCTATCTATTTCGGAATGACTCGCTCTAACAAAGAAAGCTATATACCTGGCAACATATACATAAATACCTGCTCAAGTGATTTTCACTTTTAAAGGACATCGTTCTGAGATCGACACAATGAACCATTGTATAAATAAACCTCTTGCAGAATCATAACGTCGCACACACACTCAAGCAAATTAAACTTATATACATTTAACAATTTAATTGGTTTCTCTGAAAGAAAGCAAAATAATCTAAATATATAAATCATATAAATATATAAAAACATAAATGCTATAAATGGAGTCGATGTAAAATATGCATATAAAACAGACTAGAAATTGACAACTTGCCTATGTAAATTAAATCAAATAAAAAGCATATGGTTATTATTATAGTTTAAGTTGAGAATTTGTATCTTAAATAGCTACTACGTGTTTACATTTGCCATAACCATAAATGGGAATAAGGAAGTATAACTGAGTTCTGAAAGATACATTAAAACTTGTAAAGGCACAGGCCATTGTTATTCACATGCAAGTCAATTGTTTAATATACAATAAAACTGTGACGGAAATAGACATAGTTCAAAATGAACGTTGATACACTGGTAAATGTCGCATTCTTCAACTATATCATAATAATTACATTTTACTATGAAATATCCATTTTAGCTTAAAGAGAGTGTTCAATTATGCATGTATGTTGTTATTCAAAAATTCAAACAACAACAACAACAATAGATAATGGAAAACATATTGCACCTGATCACTCGATTGTTTGTTGTTTTAATATGAAGACTGGAGTAATAACAACGTCGTGATGTTTTCAAACTAGTTTAGCCTTTTAAAGCTGAACAAATGAGAACGTACAGATAAACTGCGGTGAGGTATGAATGTTATTTATACTGTAAAGCCTACACACATTTAAATATATTGGAATTGACACCGCTTTTCATGTCAATAAAGGAGAGTATAAGACTGAATTAGCAGTTTCCGCATAAACAAGTTTTCTGTTGTGCAGTGGTTTGTAAATATGTGTGCATGCGGTTGAGCGCACAAGCTTGTCTGTAACAGTTTGTGCTCTAAAGGCTTCACATATTAGCACTTAAGTAAACTGTACATTCCCAAATTTTATTGGAAAATAGCGAATGTAATAAATTTCCAAGAAGTGTTGTTAATTAAAAATTAAACACATGTGAAATAAATCTCAATTAATGTTTATAAATAAACACTACCGTTGAAATCTAAATATGTGTTATAGTGTGATTTTTATGTGAAAAGACAAAACGTCAGTAAACATTCGTACTCAAATATGGATACTCTACGTTTAATCAAGATGATGTGTTGCTAATAAACACATATGTGTATGTCATACCTACCTACTTACCTACCTACCTATCTACCTACCTACCTACATGTCTGTCTGTTTGTCTGTCTGTCTGTTTGTATGTATGTATGTCTGTCTGTCTGTATGTATGTATGTGTGTGTGTGTGTATGTATGTATGTATGTATGTATGTATGTATGTATGTATGTATGTATGTATGTATGTATGTATGTATGTATGTATGTATGTATGTATGTATGTATGTATGTATGTATGTATGCATGCATGTATGTATGTATGTATGTATGTATTTATGTATGTATGTATGTATGTATGTATGTATGTATGTATGTATGTATGTATGTATGTATGTATGTATGTATGTATGTGTGTATGTGTGTATGTGTGTATGTATGTATGGCACGACAAAACCGGGCTTATGGCATTATGACGTAACTTTGGGAAATCCACATTTAAAATGACGTCACTTTTACCGAGTATTTTCTACGACCTTAACAGCATGGCTTGGACTATCGTAGTTGATACAGAATGTTGTTGTCTTATCAGAAGCGATAGCAAGCAAGAACGGAGAAGGAACTAGTGGGAAGATTGTTTCCCCATATTGTGATTATATAACCTTTATATTTTACGCATAGGAGCAGAATCCGATTGAATACACAGATCTAAACACGCATGAATCAAAGTTAAACAGTGAACCAGTTTATACAGGTTTACAGTATAATTATGTTGTTTTTTTCATTTATTCGCAATCATGTTAAAAGTTTAAATGAAGCGAAAAAAACCGTAAAGAATTATTTTTGATATCTATAATCTATGCTAGATTTTGATGTAACCGATGTTGTAAGTTACAGGTTTGTTCAATTTCAACTCATCGACGTGGATAGGTAAATTTGACGAAAACATGATTTGGTATTACAAAAGACAGACATTTTAATAAGTTTACTCACCAGAAAAAAAGTTTAAATATTTGTCAAACTTGATTTACCCTTTGCATATAAAGTCAGCCAGTGTCACGTAAACGTGTCTATTTATAACTACGCAGGCTGAGTTCTTAATTATTGTAAAAATATGCACTTTGGATACATTGAGCGATGATTGTTGTTGATAAGTCTCAAGCAATTCTATTATATATTTATGTATCAACGGGGTTGTTGGTTCGCTTTGAACCACGGGCCCCCATTATTTTCTTCCAACATAGTTTTATATATTGTATTTCATTTCATACATGCCCTGTATATTTAACGAATTAAAAGACACATATTTCTATTTTTGCAACTGTTTGTTTGGCCTACATGAAAGTGAAACAAAATAACAATAGACATTGTTTGCACACATTTAATAATTAACGACTATTCATGATTAAGTCTAAATGAATGTAACAATACATTTTCGCTTTTTATCAAAATGCAGTCATCAATTTGCCCTTTCATATGTATGTAATTACAGAGTTCTTTTTCTATTTAGTGGAGAAACTAACGATAGACATATCAAGTAATATGTTTATAAAATATTTACAATTGTTGGTCTGATAACAAGTGTATTTTTTACAAGATGGACGCGAACCAACAACCCCGTCGTTACATAATTGTAAACAAAATTGCGTTCGACCAACAACACTAAGCACTTAATGTACCCGAACTGCATTTTTATATAATAATCAATAACTTAGCCTGCGTAGTTATAAAATAGACACGTTCACGTGGCACTGGCCGACTTTATATGCAAAGCCTATAAGGTTTATATTTTTTTTATATATTTTTATATGTATATATAAATGCATACCATTTCCTTATATTAATTATCCAATTTTAATAAGGTATTTTCTGTATCTTAACTGGAACTGCAAATTATCCTTTTGATGCTCTGTTGCAGACGATAATTGTACTGCTGCTGCTGCTGCTGATGATGATGATGGTGGTGATGATGATGTTAAATTCGTTAGGTTCATTCAGGATATTGCTGTGTTTCCGTTTCGAATTGATGAAATTTACTTTAAAAGAAAAATGCCAAAGCCCATGGCAGGATAAATCACTTTACATAATCGGCATTGCAATCTGTAGACTTAGAATTAGTTCGAAGGTAAGTCATCCACTTACATCGCATATGTTTACGTCAAAAGTACAAAGTACTATACAAAATTTGAACATGCGTGTTTATTAAACATGCATTTCCCGTCGACAGAGAAGAACATGAGTGTTTATATCTCAAATATCAGAAGGCTTATCTTACTTTCTTCGGGTATTTATGAGTTTAAAATATTTAACAACACTAACATATCGTACATGTTACCAACACTACTGAATTGTATAGGCTACTTCCAGGCAGGGTATTTAAAGAAGATTAAAAGATGCAGAGAAACATCAACTTTGCCAAAAGAAATGCGCCAATATGCTTCAAATTGTTTAATTGTTAACATAACAATCTAACAGATAAATAGCTATATTGCCGTTAATTAATGTTATAATGAAAGCTATAATCATGTACTTTGATTAAAATGTATGAAAGAAGCAAATACTGTTTATTTATTTGTTTTGCTCTTATCCGGATATTTATCCATTCGTTTATAAATATGATACACTATAACTGAAACAACAACAACCTCAACATTAAGAACAGCACATACGTGCTCCATATTTTCGAGAGTACAAAACAACAAGACATAGTTAAATGTTTTACTGAAGAACGTATCAAAACACCAAACCTTTTCTTCTTAAACCTGGTTAAAAATATCTATTTGCATAATGTGTATACTTAACCAGGGATTAAAATTAATATGTATGTCGGAAGATTTAAAGAGTATATTTTACAATATTGTCAACGTCATGTATGTACATCTATGTTATCTTTTGGAAATAGTATTAATCTAAAAAATGTATTTTTAACATAAATACGTCAGTTTAACGTTTCTAGCATCTATGGTTAGTATAAGTAATGTGTCATTTTATCAATATTATAAACTCAAATACAAAAATGTCCCAAATATAATTAAACGTCAATACAGTAATTCCAATGTCTACCGAATCCAATGCACTTTTATTATCAATGTTACCAAGCTTACATCTAGGACGTATTTGAATCGTGTGTAAAATCTAAACAATGCGTTGTTTTAAATTTGGCAAGAAGCATCGCATCTAGAAAAAACTCAGTTGTCTTATTTTATTTTGTGGAAATGAATGAAATACGGTCTAAAATATATATTATTTTTGTGATTTAAGTGTGATTTACGATTTCTTTTGTATATACTAATTAATGCTGCCAAATATATAAGAAATACAATTATATTTTCGACCAAAATAGATTTATTTATCAGACGAAATTCGACATATCTTCGGTATGTCCGCTACGCTTAATAGTTATATATGATTACAATCTTTAACGTTCATTTTCACACAAAATTCAAAACATGAATGAAGTTTTATTTGACAATCTATTTGAACTTACTTCAAATTACCACTGACCTTGACAATATCGGTCTCGTTGATTGTTCATAATCGGTCTAAATATAAACATAACAATTTACAATAAGTGCATCATAATTATAATGTTTATTGTTGATTGTTTGTAAAATGAGTAATTAACAGTCACGTAGCTCATATAAATGTCAATAACTTTAAATTTTTAAAGATGGCATCCAAGAGTTTGCCGATATCAAATAAATGTGTTCGTAGACTTTTGGTATCAAAAAGGCATACCCTCCTACAATATAATGAACAGTATTTCAATTGTTAAACCGACTTTTAGAGCAGCTCGTCTGCCCGTGTTTTTATCGGCCTCTGGGTGACTTTTGAACTGTGTTTTTATATTGGCTTCCAAGTGTAAGTAACACAAACATGCGATTATATCAACTTACTTTACATATCGATGCAATCCTTGTTTTCGAAAGAAGAAAATCATTATTGTAGACATTGACGTGTAATGACGCGTGTTTAAAATACATCCTCCTCTTCTACAGTTTCCTCATATAATTCCTTCTCCACCTTCTCATAATCTCCCCCTCTCCGTCTCCTCATCGAAAGGTTAAGACGCAGTTAACATTAAATTCATGTACATTAAATGAAATTTGAAGCAGCATATTCGACGAACAATGCGGGTTTACTGATTTGCTTGTATAAGCTTGCTTCAACTTTCCTCAATCAGACAAGCTAGAGTCCCTCCAACATGTAACCGAATGTCATGCAGGAAATACGAACGCCGTTGTTGGTGTGGTAAGGTCTTGACACCCCGGAGTTGGTATATTCGTGATCCTTATATTATTACAATATTTATTTGTTATAAACGTTCTTGGAAATGGTATTTTTTGAAACATTTTTGCAAAGGGTAAGTAGAAAAA
This sequence comes from Sinonovacula constricta, assembly GCA_007844125.1. Taxonomy (NCBI): domain Eukaryota; kingdom Metazoa; phylum Mollusca; class Bivalvia; order Cardiida; family Solecurtidae; genus Sinonovacula; species Sinonovacula constricta. The sequence goes on from CM017571.1 coordinate 52,582,910, forward strand.
AGAAGCAACTTAATTAGTTTTAGTCATTCTTTGCAACACAATTTTGTCATTTATTTTTTCCTGTGAAATAAAAGATTATAATTTTATTTTCTTTCTTAATTTAATAACCAATATATGTCCGTTTTAAGTTTTGGTAAGCAATTAAATCTTGACAATAGATTAAAACATTTCATTGATTTAAATATCATTAGAAAATACAAGTGATTTTTAATTAAGAATTTGAAATTAGGATTGTAAATCTAAATTTAAAAATATCATATTTATAATAAATTATTTGTACTAAAGCATAAAATGATTATGTTATATTATGCATTATGCCAATAAAGTATATGTATGTATGTATATTAAGAAGTAGCATGTATGAAGGACACTGTGTATAGGAGAAACTCAAACTTAAAAGTTACTTTTAACCAAATTCAGAGACTGGTTTTAATTAATGTCCATTTATTTGCTCTTACAAATTTAGCACGAGTTAAATAAAGCATACCTGTTTAGTGACTGTTTTGACTATATATATATTTGATATAAACCATTAATAAAATATTATAACACCTCACCGAAAAATATCAGGTACGATGTAAATACCTACAGTAAAAGTAACCTTTTTCTTTTTTAAATATATATGATGTTAAATTGTGTGTGTTTTCTTAATTTCGCTTTCACGGGTTATATGAACATACACTCGGTTTGGGTAATTAACTTTACTTGTTTAGTTCACTGAAACATTGAGCACGTGAACATTGAAAAATACAAACCATTCTTAGACTTGCTTTTACATATTACAGTATAAGGGAAAGGAAATAACCACGTGTATTGCCTATGTTCGATATAAAATGCAGTTTATCAGCAGAAAATATCAGATACCGTATTGCTGATCATATCTATGCAGGTCAAATCAAATAACCAGCAATACATAAACATACAAAAATGTACGTTTTTTATCTGGTACTAGTGAGCAAGGAAATTGATATACTTTGAATCGAATCTACAGACTGGACATGGATATTGGTTTTATATAATAAGCCCTTTTCAAATAAAACATATATGCATAGCGACTATTTAGTCTTAAAATATCCGATATAACATATTTACATAAGAAAGCATATCCATGGAATAATCTTAGTATGCATTATAGTGATAACACTTTGTTCTATAAATTGTTTGTGTATATTAATGTTTGATGTATATAACAAATTTTGGAACTTTTATTTATGAAAAGTATTGTTTTATCTTAATTTAAGTAATTTTACCCTCAGCTACAAAATAAACTACTCATTTGAAGTTGAATTAGAGTTCAAGTGATTTCCTTCTAGACAACAAATTAAATGTTGCTTCATTCCATTCCATTTATTAATTTAAATAAGAGAGAACGCCATCGTCGTATCTTTTGTTGCCAAATTACATTTTAAATGCATCATAGAGAAAACATTTTCTGTATACATAATCTGTCGAAATCTTTCTAAACTGTTACTGTTTAGATAAAAAATATTTGTTTTCCTTTTAGCGGCAATAAATTGTTATTCTTCAGCAAAAACCTTATCACGAATTGACATCGTTTCACGTGATCCGTTACAGCAAATCAAAATATTGATGTCATTTAAAAAAGTATTTAGCCTTTTTTTCTACTCTTACTTTTTGTCATATTAAACAAATTGAAGTCAGTCGTACGCGTCAAACACATATGCTACGTTACGTCATTTCAATTCTCAGATTCAAAGACTTCAAACATCAATATTTTTGTTTGTGTATTTGGCAGGCGATTGTTTTTCAATTTTCAACAATACACCGTTTTGTACCCCGTCGAAACAGGAAATCTTTCCAAGACTGGTATCCCGCTGATTCCACCGAAGGAGTACCAGACAATATCTAGACACCAGCTGCAAGAGGAATTATCTGCATTATACCGTACCGGGTATCAACCGCAATATATGTTTTGTACGTGATCAGAAACCGTGTACCAACATACGGGCAGTCTATGTTAGAAGACAAGAACACGGCAGATCTGCCCCTTAGCTATGAATCTGTTCAAATGGCACATCAGATGTTTTCCCATCATGTAATATTCAAGTTAGCAAAGGGGAGATAACCTGATCCAAAACAAATTGAATCTCTTTTAGGTAAGGGTCTTGTGCGTCCCTTTTATCCCAGTAGAGATGGAAAAGTTAAAGCTATAAGTACATTTAGATCTTATGTAATTTGTCACCTTAAGCAAGCAAAATGAGGGTATAAAGTCGGGTAAGCAATTCAATTGCAGTTTTGATTTCTTGTATCGATACAAATTATGTAAGTGTATAATACATTTGTTTAATGTAAGCACGATTCTTTATTCTTTCGATACATTTGTACTTTTTGTATTTGTATTTGTACCGAATTTTCAGATAATGGCACATAGGAGTAGTAGTACATAAAGAGTTCCAAAGCCTCTAGCTACGCTTATACGAATTCGCGTAAAAGTCTCAGCTGTCACAATCTGTGAATGTGTCACGTCAATCTCACGACCAATTTACGTGCCAGGTCAGTCCATTACATCTAGTTAGAACAATACTATCGTGGTCGTGCTGATAATCATGATAATGGTCGTGTTGTGATGACGATAATGATGATAATGATAATGGTGATGACGAGCGAACGAATATGTCACCTAAGACATGTGTCACCTTACCGTAGAATACAGCACACACGTGCTACCTATTCGATATGTGAAACCTTTATAACCTACTACTACATTTTAGGATGGCGACCTTGTATTTGTATTTTGAATTTTACGACATACCGGCACGTCATGGGTCACACTGCGCCGAATACAGTGAAGTTTGACACGACTACAGTACAATAAGGTTATAATTCAAATACATGAGTAGAAATTAAAAAATACAGATTAATATAACGTGAATTGTAATTGAATACACTTACCATATTAAATAGTTTAAAAATATAACGTTTAGCATAATAATCTGTTAAAATATAACTTATTAATAAATTATAAAGAATACAAATGTCGTTCAGGATGCTGCACAATTTAATTTGAAGTTAGTAAAACGTAAGTGGACATAGCTATCATTGAGACAATTTACGATTAATTAAGTTTAAACATGTTTTGTTGTTATATGCTCGCTACAGATTTAATTAAAGATATTTAGACATAGTGTATAATAGATATTCCCGTATCCAAAAAGTAAAATGGTTCCTTCGAACATCGCGTTTTATTTCTTTAACAGTTTTAATGCGTACATCTAGAAAAAAACAGACAGTAGAACTGTTAAACCTGGTAAACACAACTGGTTCGATAAGATTGGCGGTATAATCAGTTAGGTTTCGATTGCTTACATAATGGCAAGTGGCACTGCGGTGAATCATAATCAATAAGCAATAAGAAGCACCATTTCAACAGTCAGCTTTATAATTTTTAGTCGAAATACATGTGATGCCTTACTGCTGTCATGCAACAAACTATTCTTAAAATGCAGTATGGAATACTGGATAAGTGAAAACAAATTATTTCAATTATGCTTATCAAGGAATTGTTGTTCAACTAAACACATACTGTGTAAGCTTTTGAATGTTCGGTAGATTAAGTTTGTTGTAAATCCTTTAAAGTTTTGTTATTATAGTCAGGGGCGTCGCTAGAAATGATATGCTGCGTACGCATGGCACCTATATTGTTTTTTTTTTTTTGTTCCTGGGAACGTGTTGGTATCAAGATATAATTAGATTTCAAATAAAGTGAATTGTGAATAAAGTGAAAAAAAATGATGTTTGCATGAAAATTTCCGGATGATCTTTTCTGTTATTATTAACAGTTCTGAGTATGCGTTGCGGCTGCTGAGTTCTGGATAATTTGATCAACACTTTTAATTACTGTCGAGAAATCGGGCTGGTGTTGTCAGTTTCATTTAGATGTCCCGTCCAGTAACGCACATCAGCAACAATGTATGTTCTTCACTAACAAGCCAAGGTTTAACTGCTTGTACTTAGCTATCATATTTAATATCATGCGAGGCCGAAAATATAAAAAAAAACTTCGGTAAATTAACACATATTATTATACTGATTAGGTCACTATGTCGCCCTTTAAATCTTAACAAAAAGAACGAACAATGTAAGAAGGAAAATTTAAAAAGACATGAACAGCATTGTTCATCATTTATAGTATGGTATTGGGGGGTCAATATACTTTCATGTGTTTTGTTTAAAGAGAACAATGCGGTAAGCACGTGGCTAGTGCTGTTGTTGTTTTCAATGCCTTCGTTGTTGTGACAAAGATGATCTTGCTGAGTTGTACTTTAGATTCATGGGTTGACCTAAAAGACTTTGCGACATACATCATTTTACATTATATTCTATTTTATGAGTAATACTTCCATGACAAATCACAATCTCCTACCACGTGCTGAAGAATAGTTTTAACAAACCATTGTTATAGAATCAATTACAAAGTCAAAGCAAAAATACTGTCAACCAAAATATTCTAAAATATATTTTTTTCTAAACCTTAAACCTTGCAGTGGTAGTAGTTTTGCTCGTTGGCAGACTGAAACAATAGAAAACACTTGTACCGTGTTAATTCCAAGTATTATTGCTTATCATATGGAAAGTTGCAGTCTATCACTTTTCTTGTCTTAAATACAATCAATAACTGATATTGATAGTATGACCGTTCGGTCTTCTGTCTATGAAATATCAAGGAATTATTAAGGGGGATATACACTAGCTGTATGTTAACAGACAGTTGATACAACACAATACGCCAATGGGCTAACATTAGGATTTTAAAGATGAAATAAGTCCCCCAATGTTAAAATGTACAGCAGTTTTCAATTAAATTCTATTAAGTCTTAAATTAAAATATGAAAAAAACATATTAAAAGTTATAATTTAGTGGCATTCTGGTTTTATCGTTTGACAAAGAATAACATGAAGTATTCGCTTGGGTGAAAGTTAGCCTAATAAATTAAGTCATTGCAGAAACCAAGTGGGTCTACATTGCACTTGGCAGCTTTTTACTACCAATGCAAAGGTGATTAGTCAGGCAACATGTAAGATAACTGAACTAACGACTGTGGTAAGAGGCAGGCATCAGGCCATCGAATTTTATACGTGGGCATTGTCAACACAGTCTGGATTACCCAGTGATTCGTACGTCCCTCGCTCCACATCACTCGAACCATTTTGTGCAGGATCCTCTGTGGTTCTATTAAGGATATTGCCATACAATCTCACTATGGAGCTAACAGAGTATTAGAGTATCCTTCACCCCCTATCGACGGCATCATTATATATCGGATATCTAGTGGAGATATTAAGTACCCCATCATATCTTCTGTCTGTGTCCGTGGTCTCAGAATAGTTTGTCCTCATTTAAACTTACTCCTTAAATGTAAAAAAAAAAAGATATTTATAATACGATTTCTTCCGCCATTAAAGTGCGCGCAATGGTAACAAATACACACTATACAAATATAACGTAAACACATTACAGTCTGAAATCTAATAATAATAACTTACCTTCATCAAGTCTCACATATCGATCATTTGACCATAATAACAGCACAAATTCAATTGTGGACAACTTAAGCAGTTAAAAATAAGTTGCCTCTAAAACCACTCATATATTTAATTTGGGTAGTCCCCAAATCAAAAATAACCAAATTGAACGAACATTTGGCAGTTTATTCTCAGAATATTATATGTTTAATATATGTTATATAACTTACCTTACGAGCAGTATCGATGCAACTGCAGGTGCTACCATACTAATCCCAGAGCCATATACCTGGCCTCAGCAACCATGGAGCGGAAGTAGGTTGGTGTACCAAACATATATCTAAAGCATAGCATAATTTTATTTTCTGCAAGCTAAGAGAGCATGTAAAAGATCCAATTCGTATCTGTTGGCGAGAAAAATATTCACAAAGACATTACACACTCTTTTTTTATCACTAACAGCTATTTTAATGGTCATATGCTACTGACCGAATATGACAGATATGCATTTAAATAACAACAACTTACATAAGAATATAACCAATTCCATATGATAAACCTCAGCATTTTAAGGAAGACTATTACCCAGATTAACTTAAAACCGTTCAGGTGTAAACGAGCTGTGTTTAAAAAATATAATAATAATAAAATAAATAAGTACTATTATAACAAGACATAGTTTCAATTTATTATCGTTTATGCTTCTGCATATGTCTCTTTTGTAAAATGTTATCAACAAACTAATTAATTTTGGATGCCTAAACACCAGTCGTTAGGATAAAACATGATACGTTCAACGTTACACCTTATTCAGTAAGATACCAATCATTTAAAACATATGTTAACTGTTAATTGACTATATTTCCTTTATTGAAATGAACGAAATCTTTAACTTTTTTTGTTAAATTAGTAATAAGGTGTTATGGTATTTGGTTACTAAAAACAGAACAATTTGACTTTAAATTAATTATAAATGTATAATCTAGATTCCACTCTCAGTATTGTGATTTGTAAACTTACTATACAAAGTGTATGCTGTTTCCTCGATTCTGCGTTATTAACGTTTTTGTCGTAATACATTCGTATCTGACATAGTCAGAACATAATATTGCCTGTATCGAGACACAACTGACATTTATAAGGCACATACGCCTTTCTGCTAATAATATCATCATTATTGGACTACAAATCACGGCGTGTAATAGACTTTAAAGATTAATGATGCATAGATTTAACCTGTCGGTGCTCTTCCATCAATATTTACGGGTACAAAGTGCAATTCATATCTTTACCAATATATTGCTTTATAGTTTGATCCATGATTCTACCTTTGCCTTAAACTTTGTCGCACCATTTTATAAACAGAAAATTAAAAAAAGAAATGCAACAACAGAATATTTTCATCGGCATATAGGCGCATATAATTTTAATGACCGTTGTCTCTAAGTCAGCCCATTGCTTCTTTTAAGTGTGAACAATGCACACAATCCTGTCATGGCGTCTTACCGGAAACTGCAAGGAAATTAACTAGCAATGGACCCCATTGTTCCTCATGTATAACTATGCGATGCACGTCATTTCATGTTGCCTATATTGTTAATAAATTCACATGCGTAAACCCGTTAATATTAATTTGTTTGCAATTGATAAGCTGTTTTTTTATTAGTCACTTACATACCACGCATCATTCTTTTAAATGTATAGACGTTTCTACTCCATTCGTCCTTAGAGGATATATGCGACATACCTTATTGACAATTTGCCATTATAGTATATGGTGCGAGTAAAAATATATGCCAAAACACAAGTTGATGTCATGTGTATAAGACTAGTTTTTTAACTAATTACTCTAAGGAAAAAAAACAGTTACAAATTCAAAGGTAAGATGCAACCTGGAATCAAAATGCTGGCTGCGAATATGTTCGTGGAAGTTTGCAGTAATAGCAGTTTTGTTCCTTTACAGACTTGCACAATAAAAAGCACTTTCACATTGTGTGTAGTCCAACTATAAAATGCAATTATAACCTTGAACATCTTTTCACGTACATATATTGTAGAGCTTTGTATTTATTGTTGGTATTACCCTTCGGTTTACTGGATGACTTCCATGATGTGGGTGATCCCAACACGTTTTGGAGTTTTGGCAGGAACATATTAAAGACAATATTATATTTATTTGAGATGCAATTGATGATATCTTGATCTGAGCATGAATGGATAATGTCAATAAATTAATAAGGAGCCGATAGTATATCTTGATATGTGCATGAATGGAAAATGTCAAGTAATTACTAAGGGGGACCTTAGAATATCTTGATCTGTGTATGATTGGCAAATGTCAAGGAATTACTATGCGAGCGATAGTATATCTGGATTGTTTAAGTAAATTAATGAAAAAAATATCACGGAATTACTAAGCGGTCGATAGTACATCTCGATCTATATATTAATGAAATATGTCAAGAAATTACTAAGTGGTCGATAATGTATCTTGATCTGTTCATGAATGGAAAATGTCAAGAACGTACTAATGGGCCGATAGTGTATCTTTATATGTGCTTAAATGCAAACAATAAATTACAATGGTGAGTATTGCATATCTTAATCTGTGTTTGAATGATTAGAACACGTGTTACTGACTGGCCTGTAACACACTAACTTGTGACAATGGTAAACATTAGGTAAGCTATGGTTTAATACAATAAGTATCAATTTAAAAATGGTCTTGCCATTTTAAGTGGAAGGCAAATTAATATTGATGAAAATATATTAAGGGTTATCATGGGGTTCCTGTGATTTTGTTGGTAAACTATGAGGAAAGAGTTGGAATTAGAGCGGTTCAGACCAATGGCAGTTCAGTAAATCCATGTACGTCAAGCTTAACTAATTGCTTTGACCACTCATTTTCTCGTGACTCTTCTGTGTATAATTAATTAATCAAGTGTTCAGCTGGTTCAACTATCTAATAGTGTCTAATATAATATCTAATATCTAATAAGTGTCCAGCTGTTATCTCACAGAATAGTGTTATGTTTAGGAGGGCGAATCTTAAGAGGGCTATTTGTACTGCCTTTATTGTCATAGTTATTCTCAGTTATCACATTTCGATAGAAGCCAGTGGACCGCGTTTTAGAGCATTAGTGATTAGTCTGGAAAATGGGCAAACACCTGATCTGGCTAGTGTGGTAAGAGGCCGGAATCACACTGCCATATTATATACATGTACATGGTCATCATAGTCCGGATCACCAATGGTTTCGTACGTCCCTCGCTCCACATCCAGCGATGCACTCTGTGCAGCATTCTCTGCGCTATCTAGGATATTACCATACCTCCTCATAATGTCCGTGCTACAAGATACTTCGTTTAACCTTTGCCCCTCATCGACAGCAGTATGTGTCGGAACACCGAAGGATACTCCCATTATATCGTCATATCTTTTGTCTGTAACCGGGCTTCCAGATGAGTGTGCACGCAGCCTACACCTCCTCCTTAAAGTTGAGATATCAATACGAACAAAATCAGTAACAGCAAATAGTGCAAAATAGTAACTATTATAATATTTGTAACATATAGATATTTTTCTTCGTATATGTTGCATATTTTTGTCTTTTTGAAAATAGCCATTCATAGCTAGCTATGGCGGCAGCGAAAGGCATACTGCTCTCAAGGTCCCTTATAGGCCAGTATATTTACATAATAAATCAGTACCTTCTGCTTACCTTATCAGAACGATCGACACAATTGCTGCAACCAGGACAAGGGCAGCACCTAGAACCGACTCAATAATCGTAGGAGCACGTGTCGATGTGTCTTTGGGTGTGGACATTTCTAATAATACATATGCACAATTACTTTAAATCTTGATAAAATAACGAAAAGATCATAACCCCTCTTTTAAAGACACACTTTAGCGTCCAGGATCCATATATTCATACCAGATACATATACAACACTCTTGACTTATTGCGTTACTATTAGGTTAATCAATTTACTATATCTTAATCTGTCAATCCGATATTATGTATACCCTATCTTTCTGCAAGCCATGCTTAAAACTGTAATCGTAGATGAAGATTGGAACACCAGAAGTATTTTACCGCTGTTAAAACAGTTTTATCTTTTAAAACAAAGATACCATAATTTACTGCATATATGTGATGTGGTGTGACTTGTGGTAAGATTTTTACTAAACTGCCAACAAAATGACACATATATAACAGCAACAGGTTTCATAAAAAACGAAATATCATAACGCATAAAGTAGTTCTAGAAAACAATATGACATAGCTGTAACTTCCACACTCGAAGAGATACTGTTTCACAATATATAAATCAACACTTCAAGTGATAAATGTGTTCATGATGATTACATAATTTCACATTCGTTTCTTGTGTGATTTCTCATAAGTTTTTTTCTTATATAGTTTATAAAAAAAATGACACATTATGTGACTTAGTCACTGGTCGGTAGAATTAACAATGATAAAATAAAGCAAAAATGGCACATGCTTAGTCGAGAATCAGATTCAATATAATAAATAAATAGTTACAAACAGGAAGAATACCTTTTGTGCAGTTAAGACACAGATGGCACGTCTCGCCATCGTATCCCTCAATGCACCCGTGCGTGCACGATCCATTTAGACGATGGCATGCTCGTTGATGACACGCTTTCGAACATGACACATTACAAAAATATCCACGAAAACCAATAACACATACTTTATTGCACACGCCAGTGTCTTTATTGCAATCACTATTACGACACCCCATTGAACAATTTCGATCACACTGGTCTCCGTAAAGGCCAATAGAACACTCTTTCCTGCATACAACATTGTATATATTGCAGTCCCCATCTTGACACCCCATTGAACAATTTCGATCACACTTGTCGCCGTAAAGACCACCAACACACCCTTTACTGCATACACCATTGTCTTTATTGCATTCTCTATCTTGACATCCCATTGAACACTTTCGATCACACTCGTCTCCGTAAAGACCAGCAACACAACCTTTACTGCAGGTACCAATGTCGTTATTGCATTCTCTATCTTGACACCCCATTGAACACTTTCGATCACACTTGTCTCCATACAAGCCAACAACACACCCTTTACTGCACACACCAGTGTGTATCTTGCATTCCCAATCTTTACATCCAATTGAACAATTCAGATCACACTCGTCTCCGTAAAGACCAACAACACATCCCTTACTGCACACACCATTGTCTTTATTGCATTCCATTTCTTGACACCCCATTGAACAATTCCGATCACACTCGTCTCCGAAAATACCAACAACACATCCCTTACTGCACACACCAGTGTCTTTATTGCATTCCCTTTCTTGACACCCAATTGAACAATTCCGATCACACTCGTCTCCGTAAAGACCAACAACACATCCCTTATTGCACACACCATTTTCTTTATTGCATTCCATTTCTCGACACCCCATTGAACAATACCGATCACACTCGTCTCCGAAAAGACCAACAACACATCCCTTACTGCACACACCAGTGTCTTTATTGCATTCTCTATCTTGACATCCATCAGAACAGCTGAAATGACACTTATCTCCGTAATAACCAACTACACACCCTTTACTGCAGACACCATTGTCTTTATTGCATTCGCTATCTTGACACCCATGAGAACAGCTGAAATGACACTTATTTCCGTAATAACCAACAACACATCCCTTACTGCATGCACCATTGTTTTTATTACACTTCCTCACTTGACAAGTATTTGAACATATTTTATTACACTGAGATCCATAATAGCCAGGTTTGCAAGTGTCACAAGACAATCCACTGTTGCTGCTGTATGTACAGTTCTCACAGTTCTCATGACAGTTTAAGCACTTGCCATTAATGTCACAATCATTTTGACAGTTGGTACACCCGGTTGCAATATGGCCTGTAAAAAATAATTTAAACAACTTTAATTGATAATTTACCAGGATATTGATGAGCACATGATGAGATTGATTGTCATATTGGGACACATTTTTCCATAAGTAAGCAGTTAGAAGCAGATAGTATTTAAAGATATACGGCAAAATTCCTCAATATCAATCCATATAATTTATACGGTCTTAAAGCTTTATCTCAATAAAAATAACTTTTGCGTAATATCCCACATCGATGCCGCACACATATAAATAACGCTATGTCAATAACTAATGCTGTCTAACAACTTATACGACTTAATAACTGTATGTCTAGAACTATACGGCCCAATAACTTTACATACAGTAACATACAGTGTATAATAAGTCTGTATCGATAACAATATGGGCCAGTAAGATGAACTAATGACATACAGAATAATCTATTATGTGACTATAGCATAAACAGAGAGTTCTTATTTCAGTTAAGACATTACACGCAATATTTCTTACTAGACTCGTCATTATATCAAAACACTAACCTGCTTCCGACCTTACCATTTGACTACTTTAACTAGAACATATAGATATGTGTGCATTATTTATAAAAGTAAAATAAGAATAGGCCATATAATAATAACCATTTATATTTAAATTTAAACAACCTCTAGACAAAGGCATCAAGGCTAATCTTAAAGTGACAAAAACACAGAGATGAGACATAACACACGAACAGAAATACCAGCAGTTACCGCATTGGAACAATCAGTCGGCAAACCGACAGACTGGAGTGCTTAAACATGGTTTGTGGTGCTCTCCAACATGCACTTCCTAAAGGTTTTTCTATGAAACAGCCGAAATAAAAATATCCCATCAAAGTTAGACAACTAACAGTAATTACCTGCATCGGGAGTTAAAACTGATAAAATGAACTAAGATACAGAAAAAATGACTAATAATATAATAGATTATCGACATATGCAAAATGTAGACAGTAAATAAAAGCCATTGCTACCTAAAACTTCCAAATGAGAGAGTAATTTGAAATTTAAAAAGTCCAAGCGATGACATATAATAAGAACAATTTGATGATATCATACAATGTCATGACGTCATAAGCCAGAAATGAAATAAAAGAACAAATGAAAGAAATCATCGAGATTTTAAAAACAACCCAAATCAATGGAACAAAACGGAGTATTTTGAGGAGAAAATAGGTATTGAGACTAAAATTATATTATAAACAGCCGAGGATTTATCCGAAAAAATGGGCATATTTTATAATAAAGGTACAACCAAATTCTTACGGTTATACCTACTGTGCAATCTTACGTAAACGGGCATGGAGACGACTCAATTTGTCTCACTTATACAGCGCACGACTGGAGAGATGAAGAGAGATAAATCCAACAGTCACTGTCATATTATAGCTTTAAGTCACTGTTTTTATATAATCCCATTGTCCGGTCATCGTGTCATTTTACAGCAAAGTACCTTCTTGACTGTAAAATGGGCAATTGCAAGAAATGCAGTACAACCAAGGAATCCCGGATTGTAACCGTCAATAATAAATTTTCTGATAAGTTTTGTAAGGTATTTGAAAATTTATGACACACTTTATTGTCTTTAACTTGTGTAAAACATTTCCATTAAGTGCATGATTGCGTATGCCTTGCCCCAATATTTGTTTTCATACTGCTATGAAACTTTTAAGCAATACAATCATTGCAGTGAAGGAATTGTGAATACGCCTTCCTTAATTTGTGAAATCGGAATAATTGTTGTAATAATTTAAAAGTAATAAACCGGTTTCTAGCATTGAAATCGTCTTTCTTGTCATAGATTTTAGGCGAGTCGTTATCATTGAAAATGTCAAGAAATGCTCTATTTTAATCTCAGTTAGCTTTAATATGGTTAAGTTCTGGATAATAAATCAGATGGATCATTTGAGAAAATAAAGGATAATCTATAATCACATTGTTGTTAAGATAGTGTGACGTTAAATTGAAAGCCTCTATAATGTGGCTTTGGTTAGAAGGAGATAACGTTAACATAAAATCACTTTCAAAGCAGTATAAAAAACAAAATTTGCAATTTATGTTGCACAGTTGGTTCAAAGTGGAATACCAACTACTTCTTCTCAATAAAGTGTCACTGCATTTTCACTAAATATTGTCTAACAGTAAATACAAAGCTTCACAAACATCCGACCACATAGTAATTTTTTCTATTAAAGTGAGGTAAAACATTTCTTTCATAGCATGCAATGTATACACGTTGCTCTCGCGAATTTTATTTAGTAAGGGTAATCAATTTGGTCTTTATTAAATCATGAGATAAAGAAGTGTAGAGAACTGTAGAGTAATGCTAGTTTAAAGCACCAAACTTGTCTAGGACATCTGCATAATTTTAATAGACAAAAATGTTAATTCCTTTTCATAACTATTTCATAATATCGAACAACGTGATTGAGAACGGCTGCTAGACAAGAAGTAAGAAGTTTAGATATGTGAGTGGAGTGGAGGTACCAGATCTGGGATTAGCTATGAATCGTCATTTGTATGATGTGTTCTTAAGCTTAGGAATCCAGTACGATCTTGATATTGACTTTATGTAATATCTGATTGTGTTTGTCAATGACTGTCTGAAAGTCAACGTTGGTGCTAATGTGGGAACTGGTGGTGGGTAAGTCTTCACTCAGTATATTTTGTAGTATAGTCATCACACACAAGTTATGTTGTTTAGGGCTTCATGTACAAATCTATCTTGGAGATTTTGAATGGACTGTGTTAGGTGTTTTACATGATACGAATCTTTCTTATATAAACTATAAGGATGGAAACCATAAAATTTAACTAGATACTTTATTATCTTAAAATGGCTTTATTCAAAGTACTGAGTGCTACTGTATCCGTGTCTTGTCTCTGACACCATTGATTGGCGAACATTTTTATTACATCAGGTATTTCTTTTCTTTTAATCTGGCTGGTGATATTTCGGACCATTAAAGAGTAATTTTCTTAATTTATAGTCATCGATGATTATCAGTAAAGATATGATGGTAAAAACAGAAAGGTAAAGTTGAACAGTAAAAAAAATCTTAGGACGGAGAGTTCGGGTTAAAGTTTGCTACAATTTGGTTGAAATCAGTCATACGACTTCTACAGTTTTTGGTTCTGATAAAAACTCATTGGGTTTTCTTTGTTTTCGAAGTAATTGGTTATTTTATTGATGATATTTTTGTCACGACATACACTAGGTAAGTCGATAAAATCAATTCCGTTATAAATGCATCTGATTTTCTTGTAATGTCTTTTGAGTTGTACCTATTTATCAATTTGCGGTCTAAACGCATGTGTAGTGCACTTTAAAATGATGAAAGCTACATTGTATAAAGGATCAGTACGTTAATATAATTAATCTGCCTCATTTTCCAAAATAGCTAGTGATTTCAAAGGTAGAATTGTAACTGTACAAAGTATGAATCTATTCTATACCAGATAGAATATAAAGTGTGTTCAGATCTCGAACAAAACCATTTTTCATAAATCCTTCTTTAAGATTATGATTTTTCTTTTCAAATTCCATGAGATCGGCGTTTTACGTGTGCTTAAAGATAAAATGTTAAATATATCACTGTTCGGATTATAAGAAACTGTATCTTTAAACTATATAACTTTGGGAGAACATGTAGACGGCTAAGTGCTTGTGAATTCTAATTAAATATATATATCACCATTGTAAATCAGGTTTCAATGGCAATTACTTGTTAAGACTGTTGATATATTACGTTTTATAGTGTTAAACTCACCATTGTTCTGTTATACTGTACATTGAACAATGTGTGAAATGAAATCATTTTCAGCCTAATATATTCGGATACTTAATTACTGCGCATCCTGCGCATGCTATGTTTATGATAGCGTTAATTGTTATTATATATATATTGATATTTTTTTTGATTTTTTATCTGACTTAACTTATTGTTTAAATGACTAGATAGACACTCGTTCCATTGCGTAGCAGCCTGATATATTTTATTTTAATTTTTAAATATCATATGAGCTTAGTTTGTTGATTTTTTTCCGGTCATGACACCATGAAATCATTTTATGTTCAAAGTAATGCTATGCCAAGCGAAGAAAAATATCATATAGTAAACATTCCGAACAGTTTTCATATTTCATACAATAACAAATACGTAACATATATAAGCAATTTTATTTTTTTTACGTTTATATTGTATTTTTTCATTAAATAAGAAATATACATGATAACGTTCATATTTAAGGCATTCTTGACAATGTTATATCAATAAAAATAGTGCAACTAAGTATTGCAACTTGTATTACCATTTGAAAGGGAAAAAGGACAAACGTATTCACATGCAAGTAAAATGTATGAGTGACGAAAAAATATATAAAATTGAGAAATCCAACAAAGGATATAACAAGTACCATACCTGCTTGGCAAATGAGCATCGCTGCAAGTATTTGCCACATTGTCGGCTCCGATAGGTTGTTGATATAGTTGTTGTTAACTTTAAAATAGTCGCTTAACTAGCTTCCTTTACGTTGTTTATTGAGAAGTCCTTTGGCTAAGTGTTGTTTCTTTTGCTGTTAGCATTTCGGGTGGTTCAGGATCGGTTGGGCAAGGTTAGCATGTCTGCGATATTCAAGTTTGCAGAACAAACGTTAACGGTCCGTCAGATTTGATGGTTTGAACAGTAAAATACATATTGGCTTTAACGTCTCACTACCACAAATATCACTAGTGAAATGATGGATTATACGGACACGCACCATCTGAATTGACAATGCTGATAAGGAAGTTAACTTCTGTATTTATATTTTATATCACGTGTTTTATCGGTCAAGTCTAAATTAGAAAAAAACTAGATAGATAGATAGATAGATAGATAGATAGATAGATAGATAGATAGATAGATAGATAGATAGATAGATAGATAGATAGATAGATAGATAGATAGATAGATAGATAGATAGATAGATAGATAGATAGATAGATAGATATATAGATATACTTATTGTAAATGTCTAGTTTTTCGTTTTTTACCAACCTCACTCCATTCTCTACTTTTTCTCCTTACGTCACGCCCACAATCGATCTCGAGATCTTATACGAAAAACAATATCTACTACTTTGTCTTATACCATGCTCACCATTTGTAATATACCACATTCAATCTTTATTTTCCTTACACTATGCCAACAATCAATTCTCTGTTCTTGTTATACCATGCACACAATCAATTCTCAGTTCTCCTTATCCCATGCCTATAATAAATTCTCAGTTCTTCTTACACCATGCCCGCAAACAATTCTCAGTTCTTCTTATCCCATGCTCGCAATTAATATGTTGTTCTCCTTTTTTACACCACCCATATAAGTCTATGTAGTCTTATTATACCATGCGTGCAAATAAATCTCGAGTTCTTTTTAACTTGGACCACAATCACACTTCAGATATTCTTATAACACCTTACACTCAATCAGTATCTAGTTTGTCTTTTTATGCCATGTCCACAATTCATATCCAGTTCGTTTTCTGATAAGAAGCCAACAGTAAATGCTTGACTGTTGCTCTTTTGTTATACCAAACCCACATGTAATGGCCAGTTAGTAATTTTTTTCTACGCCTAGTTTAAATGCATTGTCATAAAGTACACTTTGAGATTGGTACACTATCAATACGGTCTAAGTCGCATACGTATTGCAGATTGGTCTATTGTGCAGACGATCGAAGAAACAATTCTATACGAAGTTATTGCAAGTCTGTTTCTAGTTATGGTAATTTAGTGTTGATGTTATCTTTTCGTTACATAATAAAGAGGCTTGTTTATTGGGTTTATCGTCCAACCAACAATATATTTTAGTTATCTTGAGACGGTGTCCACTTGCAGCAGGTATAATGCTGCTTACACTGTGTCTAGGTGCCGTGAACACCTGGCATGATACAACACACAGTCACATTATCCTGACACCGGGCCAACCAGTCGTGGAAATAACCTTATATTTGCTCGAGCGTTAGCAAGGGAGCTATACCACTACCATTATTAACGACTTATGTATGTCGCGGCCCGGGATCGAACCCGGGGCATTCCCTACCTGCAGCCGACGCTCTACCGATTGCGCTACCAGGTCCGGTCAATGATGATGATGATGATGATGATGATGATGATGATGATGATGATGATGGTGATGATGATGATGATGATGATGATGATGATGATGATGATGATGATGATGATGATGACTGGAACAATGTAGTATGCACCAACAATAATAGTTTCTTGTTACAAAAGTGTGTATTTGTCTAAACAATGAAGGAGACAACACAATGCCCATAGTTAGCATTGTAGTTTTTATAAAAGGAAGTTGTTATATTTCACTTGTTAGTCATCAATCGATGTTGGATTCGTAAAAGTTTGGATTTAATGCTAAAATAATTCACGTTATATAAATTAAACGATATGTACGTGTCTTTTTATGTAAATGTGTGTTTACAAGTGTGTTATTTTCTTGGCGAACATTGTATCCGAAGTTTGTATGTAGGGCGTTTTTACTCTCAGGCGGTAGCTCTAAAAGATAGTATAAATTATCATTCTTGGTGGCAAGCTGGTTCCCTCACTCAGGTAAGAAGGCTGGTATAGCTCCCTCATGCAATTTGACATTTTCATTTCGGCTCTATCATAGTTAATTTTTAGTATATATATATATATATATATTTGTTTTTTTCAAGACCATATAAGCTTTAATTGTATAGTATAATGGAGGCTACGTCTCCGTGACTATTCAATTTCGGAAATGACCGGTAGTTCAAGCGTAAGTTTCCGCCGTCTGACGTCATTTACGTTATTCCGCTGCACCGCGTTTCCTGACCCTTACTCAGCTTTTGACAAACATTCATCTTAGCCAATCAGATAACGGATTTTCCCTGCGTGTTTGTTACGACCAGCCCATAGTCAGACGGGTTACCTGTAAAATGCATGTGGTGTCAGTTTAAACCTATGTTTTATTTTGAACACAGTACAATAGTTCTATTGACACACATCTCATATATAATAGAGTAATGTATATGTGCATATAAAACATATTTTACTAGTTTACCTACTTCACATTTGACGATGATGAATGTTTAAACGAACTTCGGATGATTTTGGAAATAATAAGCTGACACATTGCAAAAGAAATAACATAAAGCACTTTCTAAATACACGACAATAATTAGCCCCCCATGTATGAGTACGTTATAGTCGTTTCTAGGAAGTCTAGAACCACGTTTTAAGATGAATAGTATTAATTTGTCCTACCATCGGCTAATAGTCTGTTGGTACTGGTAAAAAGTAACTCGCTTTGTTTAAAAAGTATCTTTAAATTATATATAATAAGAGATGTCCGTGGCCGATCGGTTACAGTCATTGAGATATTCCTAAGATTCCTAATCGCTAGCAATATTGGCACAATTCAGTATTAGTGTTCCATTATCTTTTAACATCATGATGTACGATTTCCGTTTCTCAGTTTCTCACAGGACGTGCAATCTACTTACACTTGTATAACACACACAGCAATAGTAACAAAAAATAAATATACAGTTTTCATTTTTATATTAGAATTGTAGTATCATCAATACTAGCCACCGCCAAGCCCGTACAGATGGGCAACAGACCAATAATTAAACGTTTTAAAAGAAGTCAAGAGGGTTATTTTTAGAAATACTTCTAAAACACCCATCACATTTTCGCACCATTTTCGGAGTGTTTTTATATAATGGTTAGCAACGCTTAGATTTTGTGTTCATTATTTGTTCGGAAAATAACGCCCAGCCTTTGTAAACGGCTGATTTTTTTCGGATTATACTTCTGTTGGATGGACGTCGTTAACATTACCATGGACGACAACGTGATCCAGCTCACTGGAACGTTTTTTATTTCGTTGAGATTTCTTCTGGACTACGGCGTATACATAGTCAGTGGCATCTGGCATCGCCTCTAAACTGGCTATAGTGTTGTCGTTGCTTATCTCAACATCGTATGTAGGATGTCGAATGGTACTGTTGTCATGGTGACGGTCAAAATTATGAACTCTGGAAAATGCTGTTCCCTGACTGAGTCTATTTCTGAAAAAAAAAATTAAATGAAACACAAATGTGATAGTATTGTCAACGTCCGCCTGTGTCTAAAGGATGAAGACGCCCGACAATCATATAAACAGGAACACCAGCGCACTGACCTAGACCTGAACCCTGCTCGCGAGGGGCTGAGTAGTTACAAAAAAGGCACCTCAAAGCTACCGGCCACGACGCACATAATAACAACCCAAATAAAATATTTATAAAATTTAGGCTTATGCAAATACTTGTTGTAACTCTGCCAAACAACAGCATTAACAAAGATTTTGTTAAATTGGAGAAGGTTATTTAACTAAGTGACGTAGGAGTTTGCTGTCTAATGTCATGTTAGAACGTATTTTCAATAATGGACAGATAGGGCAGTTAAAATGATGAAAACAAAGTTCGTATTTGTTTATAAGATCACTCAAAATATTTCATCTTATGAAGTTCTCAATTAAATACATAACCACACTGAAAACATGTTTAAGAATTTATTGTCAAACATATTACACCATAAGACAAATACACGGACGATAGCTTACCTTACGATTATAATCGACGTAACTGCAGCTGCCACAAGAACAAACCCAGCAAGAGTCAAACCCATGATCTTAGGAGCCATAGGGTGGTGTTCGAGAGGTAGAATTTCTTAAAAAATCATATATCCATAGCAGAATTCATTGGAATTTTTCTTCAAGCAATGAAACAAAGCATACCAAATAACAAAACTAATTCGTAACAGTTGGTAAGTAAAGTATTTACATAGGCATAAAACAATACTGAACAAAATGTGTTCATGGTATCTTAGAAGCTATTGAAAAAAGCGCTATATGATACTGACCGCAATGTAACAGACAAATGCAGTTGGCTTGCAAAATGTTACATAAGAAAATAACTAATTCCAAATGATGACCTTCATTATTTTAATGAAAGATATTACACCGGTTAACCTTACACATCGTGTAAATTGTAAATGATCGACGTTTTACATGATACATATAATCAATAAGTACGATGATGGTAACGACGTATTTTCAATTTATGATCGTGTGTACATCTGCGTATGGTTCTTTCTTTTTAAGTTATCAATACTCACATTTAACTTTGGTCGGCTAAGGCACCCTTCCTTAGAATAAACTATGATCAATTAAAGCTAAAATGACGCACGCTTGCTAGAGAGAGATTAGAGATTAGCCGGCATTTTGCCGATACTGCGCAGCGACATTTCTATCATTATAGCACAGGGGCACTTATGAGGTGCCCAAGGACTGAACCCGGCCGGTCCATTATACTGACACCGACGAGTCAGGCGTAATGCTGTCCCCTTAGCCCCGAGCGTTAGGAGGGAAGCCATTACTACCAACTTTAAAGTCTTTGGTTAGACCCGGCCGGGGTTCGAACCCACGACCTCCCGATCCGCAAGCCGACGCTCTACCAACGCTTGCTAGAAAATCACAATAAATGAAATAGACATATAGGCAAAACAGGAAGAATACCATTGGTGCAGGTATGACACAGATCGCACGTCTCACCATAGTGTCCCTCAATGCACCCATGCGTGCATGTTCCATTTTGACGGTGACATGCTCTCTTATGACACGTGTTTGAACATGTCAAATTACATAAATGTCCATGAAAACCCATATCACACACTTTACGGCACATGTCATTATCATTTGTGCAATTCATATCTTCACATTCGATTGAACAATTTCTATCACACTCGTCTCCATACAAACCAACAACACATCCCTTACTGCACACACCATTGTCTTTATTGCATTCTCTATCTTGACACCCCGTTGAACAATTCCGATCACAATTGTCTCCGTACAGACCAGCAACACATCCTTTACTGCACACGCCGTTGTCTTTAGTGCATTCGGTATCTTGACACCCATGAGGACAGCTGAAATGACACTTATCTCCGTAATAACCAACAACACATCCCTTACTGCACATCCCAGTGACTCGATTACAATCCCAATCTTGACAACCCGTTGAACAATTTGTATCACACGTGTATCCGTAATAGCCTACAACACATCCCTTACAGCATGCACCATTGTCTTTATTACACTCCTTGTCTTGACAATTAGGAAAACATGTTTTATTACATTGAGGTCCATAATAGCCAGGTTGGCAAGTGTCACAAGACAATCCGCTGAGTGTACAGTTCTCACAGTTCTCAGGACAGTTAATGCATTTGCCATTAATGTCACAACCATTCGAACGGTTGGTACACCTGTTTGCTATATGTCCTGTAAAAAAAGTTTGAACACTTTAACATGAGCATTATGAAATAACCAGAATATTGATGGACTAATGAGGGGATTAATCTTCATGATGGTACACAGTATTGCAGAAGTTAGCAATTACAACTAAACATTATATATAATTTACGACATAATAACTCCATAAGTAATGCATTCTCATCAATCTTTTTTCAATAACTGGAGTTTCACTTTAAGATAAGACAGTAGCGTATTTTCGTCTTCAAATATGCTCATATAATTAGTACCAACATAAATCGAATATTAACAAGATATACGATGTATTTTGACTAGTTGTTTTTTTCCATTTATATGTGCAGGTCAATGTACTATGTATATTCATATACAACTAAATGAATCAATGTTTATCCTAGTGGAAGGAACCATGGTACTAGAAAGAAACGGTCGTTTCAAATACATTTCGATCTGTTTCGAAATGGTTAAACTAAATGAAAACAACAAGGCGTAAACAAAGAATTAAAACCACATGTCGTATATTGTGCATATTTTGTTTTTAGTGCAACACATATTGCGATTTGAGAAAATTCAAAGGACACACGTATTCAGATGATAGTCAATTGTAAGTGCTATAACGAGACTGTGACGAAAACATAGAAAACTCAATAATCAATATAAAAAAAAATTAAACATACCTGCTTGGCAAAAGAGCATCGCTGCAATTATTAGCCACATTGTCGACTCCATAGGAATTGTTTATGAAAAAAGGTCCTTTGGTCTAGTTTTCTTTAAGTCATTTGTTGAAAAGTCCTTCGTTTAAAAGTTGGACTAGATTATGTTGATGTTATTATTTCGTGTGGAATGCGAATCAGTTGGTCGAAAGTAAGCTGTCAAGTGTACGGAACATACGTTGACGTTCTTTCCGACACGAGCGTTTGCATAATAAGATTATTCTAGGCTTTAACGTCTCACCAGACACGAGCGTTTGTATAGTAAGACTATTCAATGCTTTAACGACTCACCAGCACAACATTCCTTACTGACATTACTGATTATTCACACAGTATGAATTGCCAATTCTGATAAGGACGTTAACTTTAACATGTATATTCTATATCATGTGTTTCCCTTGTGAAACTTAATTGAGAAAAAAGTACTGTCACCACATTATGTTCACAATGCCACAACTTATCAAAATAGCACGTGGTGCATTGATTATATATCTTATTACTCGGTAATTTTATTTTTGGTGCGATCTATCTATCTATCTATCTATCTATCTATCTATCTATCTATCTATCTATCTATCTATCTATCTATCTATCTATCTATCTATCTATCTATCTATCTATCTATCTATCTATCTATTTGTCTATCTATCTATCTATCTATCTATCTATCTATCTATCTATCTATCTATCTATCTATCTATCCATCTATCTATCTATCTATCTATCTATCTATCTATCTATCTATCTATCTATCTATCTATCTATCTATCTATCTATCTATCTACCTCTCTATCTATCTATCTATCTATTAACAATTAAGAACTGGAAGTCATTTGACGATACGTGTATGCATAATTACACACATCAGCAGTAAACCTAAGTTTAGTGATTTTAAGAACAAATGTTATCCATAGTTTTAATTTTAGTAGAAAATTAAAATCACTTGGTCACGATCCAGTGACCTCATATATAGGGATCAGACGGCTTTACTCTGCGGCTATCAACGTCGATTTAGAATTTCTGCATCTTGGATTATGTGTGTAATATCCAGATTTAGACTTCTCGCACACATCTTGTTTAGAATTACGTGGTAATATATTTATCCAAAAGTGTCAATACATTTTTTAAACAAAGCTCAAGGGAATAACTTTTAGGAAGCATCTAGTCCTCTAAGCAGTGTTTAAATTATGACGGAGGTTTTGCAGGTATAACGGTGCACATTCTCCCCAATTTTGGTAGTCGTGTATTTGTCTATTTTCTATCAATCCTTTAAAATCTTGACATCGCGAAAAGGGTTATACCTATACTCGGGCAAAACATTTTAAAACCAAACATTTATTAAAGAGAGCATTCTACAGAAGGCGTGCCATTGTTGTATATAGACCATTTGGATACACTAAATATATATAATTTATCAATATTTGAATATTATAGTTATATGATCATATTTACAAAAAAAAAAAATACTTTACTTTCATTCACTTCATAAATTTATTAATATTTATGGGCTAATTTTTACAATTAACATCGATTATTTTATTTAAAAGTAAGTGAACATAATAAATACCCTGTCTTTTTCCAAATATTTCTTTCTTTCAATAGTATCGTTAATAAATAAATGAAGTTCGTTTCACTTAACCATGTGTTACATGTTTTAAAATTATTATGTAATGAAAGACAGACACGTTTTCAAAGCAATATCAATGGAACATATAGTACACAATACACAGGAGAATTTAACGATATATGAAATATTCCAAAAGACACATTTACGACCATTCCACTCAGAGCCTCTCAAAACAGCAAAACAGCAAAAATCAGAAAAGTCAGGGATTAAGCGTTGTAATCTTTGTTTCAAATAGGTCGCTAATGGAGATTTTAGTAAGTAATAAACTTAGCCGTCTGATATAAAGATACAGAAAATAAGTTACTTAAGCAGTTTTCAATAAATCGTTATAAGAATGAAAAGGTATAGTTCAAACATAAAGTGTACCAATTATATGTAGGAAATATGTCACCTTTCCTTATTTTAATAACTATTACACAGTAGTATAGACTTAATAAAAGGACACTAATACTTTGTAGAACATGTCTTACTTCCTTATTGTGTTTTATATGATTTTACGTTCAAGCCACATAATTGAACTTATATAACTGTTATGAATTTTACTTACAATGTAACCTTTCAGCATCATTGACACATTACATTGTCGTTTTCTGCTAACCATTAATTGAGAAAGTGAACAAAAAGTCATGAGAAGTATATTGATAAGACAAGTAAATAGAGTGTCCACTTTTTCAAACAGTAGAGAATGATAAGATAATGCAAAGAAAGAACATGGCGAACATATTTTTTTAAAATAAGCAGTTAATTATGAAAGGATGTTCCCAGTATTTTTTTACGTTCAATTGCATCGAAAAAATCGCACTTAAATTCTGAGAACACATTATACACATTGAAATCTCTGTATCCATACAAACTATATAACAGGAGTTTGATGGCTTCACTCACGCTTTATAGACAATTTCTTTATGTAGTCTGGTAGAAATCTCCTGATGCGAATGCAGCTCAAATTTACCCTGAGTTATTGTACTCCGGTTGAACGGACCCCAAAATAACGCTTTTAAAAAGCAATGCGTACATTTTGTTTTGGATCAGGCTAGGTGATATTTGTTAGCCTGTATCTTGATGCAAATGAGAACACAATATTTTCAACTTTTTTATTTAGACAGCTTGCTACTCCATTGGGGAGAATCAACTGAACACCAATCTTATGACTGTTATGTTAAATTTCCCAGAATATCAAATAAGGACTTAAACAAACATCACCGTAAAACATATTTGTCTCTTACTGAAACCGTCATATACTTGGTCGAATGAATATATACACTCTTACATATGCCAAATGTCAAACATGGGTAGGTCCAAATTTGTAACTATTTTGCCACATAGTTTAATATCTAAGTCTTTTGATTGTATGCTGTATATAAACTGCAAAAATAAGCTTCTTGTGTGACGATTCACATAGCTCTTAAATGTTAACAACATTTTACCGCGAGGTTTAAACATAGACCCGAATTCACAAGGTTTTATTCACATGTTCTTTGGCATATAATATAAACCGATCTTCCAGAAATCGGCATCCACATTCTCCTTTTTCTATGTACACTTTATTATTTAGAATATACGCTTCACAAACGACTAATTTATATGATAATAATATTATTTATTGATATTTAAACATGCATGAGACAAGTTGGTCTTACCATTTTGGCAATTTGTCATTCTATTAACTTGAAAGGTAGTGTATTTCAACAAATAAGCTATGTTAGTAAAGTGCCTTGCTTGTGAGTTAAAACATTTCACTCTAAAACTTCTGTGTCTACAAAGTTGTAATATAAAACCTAAATTGCAGCTGATTCTTGCGGTCAGTTGCGTTCAGAAGTTGTAACCTCATTCAGTAAGAAACCAACCATTTAAAATATGTGTTTAATATTATTTAAAGAAATTGCATTTATTGAAATGAACGATATCTTTAACCATTTGTTAAATTAGTACTGACGTTTCATTGTTATGTACTTTGACTATTAAATAAAACAGAACTGTTGGACATTTTTTAACTGTGATTTAATTATGTAGTCATAACCAAGACTACGCGCTCAGTATACCTTGCATGTACACTATTAATTGTAAACTTACTTTACCAAGTACATGCTGTTTCCTCGATTGTTCGTTTTCTGAGTTTTGGCGTAAAAAGTTCTGACATAGTCAGAACATAATATTGCATGTATCGAGACATAACTGACATTTTAAGACAAATACGTCTTTCTGCTAATGATAACTTTAAACCATGGAGATTAATAGACTTTAAAGAATAAGAATAAGGATGTTTAGAATTAACCTTTCAGACCTCTCCAATAATTATTACAGATACAAAGAGCATATTTAAGGTTTAATCTTTAATTTAATTTAAAAAAAATGTAATTTAACACGTTTAACTACTGACTTGAACAATGTCGCGGTAATGTATTAACAGACGATTATGCGAAAATCAAAATACACAAACAGAAAGAAAAAAACTACGTTTCCATCAGAAAATAACCACATACTATTTGATGATCGCTTTCTCAAAGTCAGCTCATTCTTCCTTAAAAAAGTAAACAATGCACAAACCTTTAGTCGCATCTTACCGGAAATTAAAAGGAAATTAAATAAAAATTGAAAGGCATTGTTCATCATTGTGACATATGTCAATAGACGTTTGCATCTATTGTTCATACATTAATATGCGGTTGACGAGTGGCTATGAAACTGGCGCATGCGTAGTTATTTTTGCTTGGTCACTTTGATACTTTTTGTCTCGCTAATCAATGAACTACCATGAATAAGTCGTATATGTCATACTTGTTTAGCAAACAATGGTCGCCGACAAAATTATCAAACGTTATATCGTCCCATCAGCATAAAATTTCATATCGCAGACGTTATCCTTACTTACAACTGGTGAAGAAAGTTTAGTATATAAATGTGTAATCAATATCCGTTTAGCAATTGTTCGCCAACCAGGAGCCATCATCTGTTTTGCTTGTCTCTCCTGAATGGAAACAAAGGCATGTCAAAACATTGTTTCGCGATGTAAAAGTGCATGACAGGAAGTAATCTTGTTAGTATTAAATTATCCTTTTATCTTCTGTCTATCACCGTAGCACATTCATGTATACGTATTTGAGTGCTGGTTCATGTTGCATACTAAGATTTACGTATACCTTTATTTTATTAGCGTTTACATAAAATTCACTTAAAAATTCAGAATTTATTGTAGTACAAAACCGTTAGTTAAACATAAAAGTATGTTGACTAGTTTTGAACCATAATTTAATTAATCGTGATGAAGCATCTTTTGTCCGAATTTCGACGGTCAGTATGGATTCAGTAGATTGGTGTTGTATTTAAAACAACTTGTATTGATTAAAAACGCGCGAACATAATCAACATGCGTCACTTCACTTATAATGTTTGAAACCTGTTACAACAAGGTTTTGCAATGTAAATTTAGGCTAGGCTACATTTAGATCACTTTCTAAGGTTTGAAATATTTAAAACTTGTGTCGAGCATGTTTATTTCAATGGTTTGTGGGCATCTCAAAATTGAAATGTAGAAATATATAACACAAAGTTGTTGGTTAAGCTTTTCGAAATCGAAAACGATGATTTTAAATAATTGGCCTTACATACAAGTTCATATTCAAATCAATATATGCATAGGAAAGTAAGAACTGTTGAGGAAAATACTGCAGAAGATAAACGTTTACAAATACACACGTGTATACACTTTCCCTTATGACAATGCGACGTTATCATGTTGCCATGGGAACAAAATCAGACCATTTATATTTCTTTTTTGTGACAAGGTTCTAATACTGTTGTTGTTTCAACCATTTTAAACAGTACATGCTAATATTACTAAAGTGGTTTTGTTTCATAACGTGTTGTTTGGAGAAAACAGGACACATATATATAGCTTTATATATGGCTCACAACAATACCAAACATTTTTCTTACAGTTTAGAAGAAATAAACCGGTTACTAACATTGTATTATTCTACTTTAGTACAAGTTCGTGCAAAAACATGAAACATAAAACTATTTATAATTTGAAGTATGTTTAGTATATATGTATTAATTTATTAAATAATGACCCCAACATGTATAGGGTGAAACCATTAACCAACTATATGTCAGGTTGCCAGAGATTGAGGACCAAGAATGTGTTTACTCCAGTACTGATTATTCGTCCAATATAGACACACAAACAAAAACAAGGTGTGTTTCCAATGAGCCATGTCAAGGCTGCTAAAAGAAATAGTTTATTTAAATGTTTTAGCAATATCTATTTATGGTAAATAGTGAATTAAATACATGTTGAGCAGTGACAGTGGTTAAGCCTGTCAAAAGTATGGCATAGTATCACAATGGAAGGAGCAATATAATAATACCAGCAACTACTTTATGTGAAAACTGTTTCATTTATGTATTAATGACAATAGTAAGAATGTGTTAGTCACTTAACCAGATAGGCAATTATTTACCAGAATACAAAGTATCAGTCAACATTTTAAAAATTGTATTCATAAAAAGTGTCTACGGGAATGACACACGTGTAATTATTTGCTGCCTAAAAGGTAATTTAATGGTTCATCTCATTAGCATTAGTTATTAAAGTATAACTACTTGTGTAAAAGATCGCAAACACGTGTCGCCATCTTAAAAGGGATGAGGAGGTAGATCTTATATAACATGAGCTCTCGTTACAAACTTTTATTGTTTTCCACATTCAGTGCTATTGAATACGTTTTTGTATCAACAGTTGCATCTTTAATAAGATATAATGAGATTGTTTCGATATGCATGTACTGTTTGATTCTTAATATATGTTGAGAAAAGCACTTAAATGTATAAGACTAGTTGAGTGCACTACCTTGTAACACAGTCAAATAAAGATTTGAGCCCTGACTATAGCAGTTGGACTAACAGCTCTTATTTGTGTACATGCATTCTTTACAATGATGGTAACAATGTTTGATTAACACATTAGTGATAATACAATTGTTCAGACGTAGAAGCACTGATGTTTATATAACTTAAGTATTATTTTGGATACAAAAGATTATAAACAATATCTAGCAAAAGACCATTCCTAGTCAGACATGTAATAGATTAAAGATTGCAAAACTGCAAATATGTTTCCTATTTTCTTCATATTTTAAATAACAATAATTCAACTACTACTACTACTACTACTACTACTACTACTACTACTACTACTACTACTACTACTACTACTACTACTACTTCTACTACTACTACTACTACTACTACTACTACTACTACTACTACTACTACTACTACTACTACTACTACTACTACTTTATTATTATTTTAATTGTTAAATTATTATAATTATAATTATATTATTATGTATTATTATTATTATTATTATTATTTTATTATTATTTATTATTTTATTATTATTATATTATATTATCATTACATTATTATAATTATTATTATTATTATTATTATTATTATTATTATATTATTATTATTATTATTATTATTATTCTCATTATTATTTTATTATTATTATTATTATTATTATGATTATTATTATTATTAGTTGTTATTATTATCCTATTATTATTTTTGTTTTTATTATTATTATATTATTTATTATTATTATTATTATATTATTATTATTATAGTTATTATTATTATTATTATTATTATTATTATTATCATTATCATTATTATTATTATTATTATTATTATTATTATTATTATTATTATTATTATTATTATTATTATTATTATTATTATTATTATTATTATTATTATTATAATTATTATTATTATTGGTTACACGAATCAGCTCATTAACGCGTTAGGGTCATTCCCACAGCATTTTAAACTAATATATGAAGAATTTACTTCCTTTAAATGATGGGACAGATGAAGTAAAGTGGTTTCAATGCCACCTCAAACACGGAGAAAACATTAACCTCAAGCACGTTAAACAATATGTAAACAAACAGGTGTCTGTCTAAAACTACTGTTTATTACAATGTGACACATGATTTGTGTGTATCCGCGACCAGCAGTCATACACTTGCGCTGCGTATCAGTGTCATATGTTGTTACACACTGGTTGTGTGTATCCGTGTCCAGCAGTGTGACACATGCGTTGTGTATATCAGTGCTCCACAGCATGATACATGCGTTGTGTATATCAGTGCTCCACAGCATGACACATGCGTTGTGTATATCAGTGCTCCACAGCATGACATATGCGTTGTGTATATCAGTGCTCCACAGCATGACAAATGCGTTGTGTATATCAGTGCTCCACAGCATGACACATGCGTTGTGTATATCAGTGCTCCACAGCATGACAAATGCGTTGTGTATATCAGTGCTCCACAGCATGACACATGCGTTGTGTATATCAGTGCTCCACAGCATGACACGTGCGTTTTAAGTATTTGTCTCCCGTTTTTAGTTTCCAAACACTTTCAAACGAACGGTTACTTGAGCTGGTGCCCTCAGATAGCAGATTGTCAATTGAGTATTTGTGTGATCACGTGCCGAGGATAGTTACGTGTACTTTTCTTTGACATTCATTGGTACTTCATTTCCATGTAAATACGAACGTGCTATACTGCAAACCATTCACACATGTTCTGTAGTCCATTCATATTTTCTTCAAATATATAGAAAAAAGACTTATCTCCGCACCTACAAACGATATTGGCATTTCTTTTAACTATTTCACTATTTTATCATTAATGACGTCATCACTTAGATCTAATAATACGTCTTTTTTGGACATCTTTAAAGGATATGTTTAACGTTTCACTGCTTTAATTGAGAAATTCTCCTGTAGTTCTAGGTTAGCAGTCTGTAAAACCGGTATAAACAACCCCTTCGGCGCATTTGCAGATGACGCATGTGTTGAACTTGTTTTTTCTTTGCAAGAATTTGTTTGACCGAATGCTTGCACTGAGGTTTGCTTACCCGAATTCTTTATTAACGTGATATAAATGTACTTGAGGAGATAATCCGGAAAAAATGATTTTTAAGAAGTACACGCTGTCTCAATCCTTTGATTTGATTTTATTTAACTTTAATTGTAGGAAAGATGGGACAGGGCATACCACTATAAGATATATAAACACCATATAAGGAATACAGATGTATTACTGCGTATTGGTTGTTATATATATATATATATATATATATATATATATATATATATATATATATATATATATATATATATTCATCTCGAAAGGAAGTTACACGAGTACTTAAGTAGACAATTAATACATTGTCGATAAATTTTGCGGATATAATGTGATGAAAGTATTTCTGATTCAGGATCCCGGGGGAAACACCATATAAAAGGAAATTTAAAAAAAAAACGGCAGCTTCTAAAGGAACATTCGGAGCATAAAATGTTGCTTATATTTGCAGCCATTCTTCTCATATGTCATACAGGTATGAAAAACACGTTTTTTTCTGATCGTTTTGATCGAAAACACAATACAAAATAAGGAGTACTTAAGTATACAATTTATACATCATTAGTAGTATTGTTATTGTTATTATTATAATCATTATTATTATTATTATTATTATTATTATTATTATTATTAAATTTTAATGTACAAATGAAATTGTAAATAGTATTATCGTTAAAAAAGTGCTAGACAAGTTCTTTAGCATTGATTTAATTTAATGATCATTCTCAGACCGTTGCTTTCACAGTCTTTTGTATTGTATGAAGGTAAGTAAGGTGAAAACCAGCTGATTAATAACTCATTTAAGCTGACATCATGTGATTGCATATGCTTTAATTGCAATAAGTCAATGCAATGTTAGTACAATTAACTGGTGGTGTAAACAATTTTTGTAGAGCGGTCCCTCTGAAGATTTTCCAGTATAAATGAACTACAACCTTTGAACACTGATAACTAATTAAATTACGCTTTTTACGCGTAGCTATGCCAGATCGTTTTTAACCATAAGACGAAAACGCATCATGTGCAAGGAAAGAATGCTACTGTATTGGAATTATACATCTGATTATTTATTTATAATTGGACTCTGGATATATTACCTCTTGAATTTAATAAACTAGGAGAACCCCAATCCGCCCTAAATAATAATGGTCGTGTTAACCATCTTCTCAAATCGCCAAAAAAACTTAGAACTCGTCTATATTGTTGAGGTGTTGCCGAAATGCTTAACTGAGCAAATGGGAGTACTCTGCCAACGATCGCCTCTTCACGGCGAGATCATCAGTAAACAAACAACTCTATAAACACAAGGCCTTTAGTGCTAGCTTAGTAACGAGGGCTTAAATAAACGACTATATTGTTATAAGAAGTAATGATAAAAACGGCTTGTCGCGCCAATTTTTAAACACCTTTTTTTTACTATGGCTGTATTTGACAAAACCTTTTGGAACCGACCATGTTACTTTTGTTAACAGGCGTCATTTGCCAAGCATGTATATTGGAACACATTGTATAAGATCGAGTGTATGTTTTAAAATTGAATATATTGATCATGGGTATTGTACAGTGCTAAGCGTATTGTTAAAGGAAATGTTAGAAGGTTACACACTACAGACAAGTATACACTTTATTATTAAACTTATGTTATTTTAATAATTATAATTTTAGGGTATGTTTTTTTTAAGAACGAACAACATACAGTTAAATATTTCTGTATTTTTCTTTAAACGACCGCGTTTAAGAGTTTAAGAGTGCTAGGGACACAAAAAAACTGAATATAAAAACAAAGAAAACATCATTCCAATTTAAATTAAGACAATATCTATGCGAATATGACGAATATTTTAACCGCTGGCAAATATACAGTTATAGTGCATACATATATCACTACTAATTTAAATAAAACCCAGAAGACAACAATACGAATAAAAAAAGAAAACGGACTTTAATAAGAACATGGAAAGCAATCAATGTAATTTGTAAATTGTGTGCCAAAGTCTACTTTTACTTCAGCCTTACGTCTTCTAGTTTAAAATAAAACTGGCTCAGTGGCAAAATTTCATTTTACAGGCCAGGTTGAATCAATGTACTGAATTTTTCGTTTCAGTTCATGGTGTAATATTTCAATGTACTTCCAACTGTCAAAATTGCACTCAGCAGAACACGTGTGACCTGTGTAAACCTGGATATTACAAACGCAAAAACGAATGTGCTAGGTGTCATTTCAGTTGCACGAGATGCTCTTCATTAAGCGAATGCCTTACATGTGCAGACGCATACGTCTTGTCAGATAGATGGTGCTATAATTGCTCTGACATTTGTGATGACTGTTCCGAGCCAGGCGCTTGTAAATTTTGTAAACCTCAATTTTATATCACAAACAACAAGGGATGCAATCGATGTAGAGAGAATTGCAGGATGTGCTCAAATAGGACACACTGTGATTCATGCAGAGATGGCTATTACCTTCAAAACTCTAAATGCATCGAATGTCCAGAGCGATGTTTTGAAAGGCAATGCAGTACAGACAACGGGGAGTGCAACAAAGGATGTGTTGTAGGATTTTATACACGGTTTTGTAATGTGTCATGTCCCAAAGGGTGTAAAGACGAAATTTGCTTAAAAGATGGCGGAATGTGCACAAATGGGTGTAACAATGGTTATTATGGTACAACATGTCAGCGATGTCCTGAATTGTGCATAAACAGAACATGTAGTGCTTTGGACGGCAGATGCATACAAGGCTGCCTAAGTGGGTATTATAAAGATTACAATACGGGTAAGTGTAACAAATGCCCAGATAATTGTAAACATTGTGTTAATTGGTTTTCATGTACATCGTGTATTGAAGGTTTCTTTGGACAGAACTGCAGCTCGCCGTGTCGATATTGCATGTCAGGTGGGTGCGCATTAGATGGCATCTGTATAAATGGGTGTAGAGATGGATTTTACCAAGACCAAACTACATGTTTGCATTGTCCAGACAATTGTTCTAAGTGCAATTCTACGATATCCTGCATAGAATGTAAATCCGGCTATCTCGGCAATAGGTGTGAACGTAAGTGCCCTTTGAACTGCCTTGCATGCAACGAGGAAACAGTTGCATGTATTAATTGTACTCACCACACATTCGGGGAATTGTGTGAATTTTCTTGCAGCGCAAACTGCCTCATGACATCGATTGCTGTCTCAAGCTGCTTTCAGGAAAATGGAACATGTCAACACGGCTGCATTGGTGGATTCACGGGACATAACTGCACAGAAGGTATATTGTAACTTTGCATATATTTTATCAAAAGTCATTTAGGTATATGTGTTGCATCCCTCACGTTATATAAGTAAAACCCCTGCCACCGAATATGTAACTGATATAATATTAAAGTCGTCCTGACCATGACTTACGTGTGGGTTTATGCAGAAGTGATGCCCAAATTCCCCAAAAGCAATTTATTTTACATGTATTTGACGTAAGCAAACTGTCGGATACCAACTATAAAGGCAAATGTGAAGCACATCTAATAAGTATCTTCTCAGAAATTTCAAATCCCAACAACGTCTCATGATTCTAGCGATCTTGGGTTTGGCTCTTGGTGGGGTACCGTTTGTGGCAGCTCTAGGTTCATTGGTACTGCTAGCAAGGTAATCATGATGTCTTTGTAAAATGTTATATGTTCGCTCACATCAGCGTTTAAATCTTAAATAGAATAAATAAAACAAACAGTTTGTTTTCCTTCGCGTAGATTTTGATCGTAGAAAATGTCTGATAACACGGTCACATATCTTCTTAATTATAATGTGAAAGAAAGCTGTAGTTTATTTTTGAATAACAATGAAACAATGAAATAATAATGAACAAGTCCACTGAAACGGGACATTTAGTTTTAAAACAATGCAAAAAACAAAGACAATGGTTTTAAAATGACAATTAAAACAGTAATCACAACACAAATTTTGTTTCTTTAAGTTTTGCATTGTTTACATTTACTTGGTTTATGACTCACTAGACAGCCCTTTACATTCAAGTAAATAGTTTACGGTCTTTCATCATTCAGGTGGAGAAACAATCAGCACCCTAAGTCAACCTTATGTGTTGACGGCAATCAAGCTAAAAGTACCATGCAGAACGATATACTATAAGCCACAGTCTCCATACAAACTGTACTCAACGTTACTGAATAATGATTGTTATGTTTTATAAAGATATTTTTTCATATTTGTTTAATTGCTTCATCTCAGTAGAAATATCAATACTGATAAAAAGTTATACGTAAGAAATCTTATCGCTCTCTACTTACTGGTTGGCACAATCTCGCTAAAATGCACTTCTGTCCCCTGCACTGTCAGCAGAAGAAAGTGCAACTGGAGCAGCAGATACTAATTATATTAGCAGATTTGTTTCGAGCTCACTCCAGTTGCTCTTTCGTTTTTTCTTCCATTTTTTTCTCTCTCTTACTTCATAAATCTAATGTCTGAAAACACTTAATGTCGTCTGTCAAAATTTGACAACATTTCGCGGAATTTATTCGTTTTGAAGAGTACTCGCTTTACTTCCAGTGCCCGTGACTTGCGATTGCAAACGTACGAAAAGTGACGAACTTACGCAACTTTACTAAGACGGATTTCTGTTTGATCGTATCTTGTAAACGTAACTAACGTTCATGCTTAAGTTAAGAAATGTTAGTAAGACGGGCCCATTGTTCTTGACTGTAAAACGGTCCACTGCAATCAATGTCGTACACCGACAGTTGATCCATATTGCCCACTGGCCGTTCCAAAGTGGTAACTATCGGTTTTACCATCATGTATACCATGCATATGATTCTCTATGTATATACAGAGTTATATAGGGAACTATTGAACTATGTGTGTTTGATTGGTAACTTAACCCATGCGTTTGATGGGGGATCTATCCATCCATATATCCATCCATTCATCCATCTATCCATACATCTGTCTATTTAAAAAGAAACATACGCGGAAGCACAAAACAGAAGAAATTGAAAATATGTCTTCATGTACTTATTTCAATGAAACCAATAGGCCTCTTAACCTTGTTCTATGTAGCTGGTAGAGCATCGGTAAAGCGTCTGCTCCAGGTACGGGAAGCCCGGGGTTCGATCCCGGGCAGCAACATACACAGTCCTTACAAATGGTAGTGATATAGCTCCTTCCTAACGCAAAACAAATATAAGGGTAGTTTTACGTCTGTGTAAGGATAATGCGACTGGGTGTGGTATCATGCCAGGTGTTCACGGCAATTATATATATACAGGAAGGCAGCACTTCAAATGGACACGGTCTGCAGATAACTGAAATACAGTTGTTGGGGCGATCAACCCAATAACTATTTTGCTCTATGATATTGTTTGCCAAATGCTATCACGTAGGTTTTTTTATCAACTGGATACAGTTAATATGTTTTTGTTGTGATTTCGACATCTGATTAACATATATTACAATTTTAAATTGCAAAAACATTATAGTTCTAACATTAAATTTCATCACATAGTAAACGTATCATATGTTTGTATTGAAGAAATACAACTATTCCAACCGTTGTTAAAACAGTTCTTGTGTAAAATGGTCATATGTTGTGGTTTTTCAAACTGGATTTGCAGAAAATTACGTTATGCGATTAAGCGGATACATAAATAGTAAATTGATTAACTTTATAGTATCCCACCGATGTTTGTATTGTGTGTTGGATATGATCATTTGTACTATTAACGCTTAAATGTCCCTAGATTTCATTAGTGGTTATAAACGTCATCAATTTATATGTTTAGCAACCTCCACGCTCATGTACACCTCGAAACGTGTTCCTGAGATCATTGGGTCGGTCCTAGGTGCTGTACTATTCGTGACTGCTACAGTTGCGTCGATCCTTCTGATAAGGTAAGGTGGAGGTCTTGGCTTATTATGGGCATGCGGTAGTTCTTGTTTTATTATAGGATTCTTAGTGTTAGTGTGGGTTTTATACTGTAACGTGTTTATATGTCATATACGTTTATTTCCTATCTGTTACTATTTCGTGCTCTTTAATCGAAGAAGTAATTAATTTATGAATATTTCGCCTCTATATTTGCTCTTCTTTCAGGTGGATGTATAAGAGACGAGCACAACATTCTGGGAGCGCGAATACAGAGCGAAGATATGATGATATACTGGGCATATCCATTAGAGACCAGGGACATATTGCTATGGTCAATGAGGGACGAAGGAATAACGAATCTCCTAGCAGTGTGGATACAGCTAGGCTGTATGGTAATATCCTTGGTAGAACCACCGACGATGCTGCACATACTGCTTCATTAGATGTAGTGCGAGGGGAGTACGAAACACTTGGTAATCCAGATTATGATGACTCGGTACACATATATGATACAACAGTCTGATGATTGCCTTTAACCACATATTCAGTCCAGAAAGTGTATCTATGCCAAATCAATCACGAGGATACTACTAATCACGACCGTTATAAAGAACGGCCACGCGTAAAGTAGGACCAACTTATTTCATTTAAAATTGCCTGAACTCTTTGAATACAATTATGATTGCCTCATGCTAAGCCAGTCTATTGTATGTCGATTTCTTCATCGCCAGCTCGGATGTCAAGCCAGAAGCCGCTGGCCCTGTGTGTGCTTTTGCCAGAAAGACATTAGACGTAAAGAGTAATAAACAATGGAACCAGTGCGAGTATTGGAGTTTCAACTAATGAATAATGGAACTGGCTCGGTTGTTTGGGGGGAAGGGGGGCCTTTGTAATATTCCCCATCCGACCCCCACCAACCTCCCCATCGCCCCGGTAAACCAGTTTAACCATTTCTTTTAGTGTATGCATTGTAAGCCTATTATTATTATTATTATTATTATTATTATTATTATTTTTATTATTATTATTATTATTATTATTATTATTATAATTATTATTACTACTATTATTATTATTATTATTATTATTATTATTATTATCATTATGAGCTTGATGCCAAGATAAATCTGTCGTTTATAAAGTGTTGTCATTTTTTAGTTTAAGCATAAGGTTTCTTGGTCGCAATTACTATAATTTGTAGTTTTCAAAATATTGTTCAAAACCTATAATGATATATATATATATATATATATATATATATATATATATAATTATTTTACCAGAGCACGAGTTGTGTTGCTCAAAGAATTACTTTGTCTTTAGTTCTCAATTATCAAACGCTTTGCAATGGGTTCCATATACTGTAAGATCAAAAACATGCCATAGATGTTATTCGTCCGAAAGTATACAGAACGATTACTTGTAGTTTATGTGTTATCTGTACACTGATTGGTTTAATATTGACGCAATAATTTAAATAAATATGATGTTCGTATCCTTTAGGTATATGCTTCATTAACATACGATTAAATGCGGCCAGGATGGTTTTATGTGTTTTGATCAGGTAAGAAATGTACTATCCAAGTCATGTCATACCTGGAAACATAAACTGAATATGCAATGTACTTGCATTTTTTTAAATGTATAGCATTTTTATTCGTGACTTATATTTATATTATAGCATGTTTATACCAAATCAGCGTATGGCACATGTTCATTTACGTCAAGTATTTCGATAACCGTTTAATTTGTTTTAAGTTCTGCTGTTACTGACAAACCATAATTATTATATAACCACAATGCACATCCGGATACATATACAATGCATATCTTTAACATGAAAATTGAATATAGCTGTTCTGAGATAATGTTTGAAATTTGAAGAAGTCAGGAAATATGTTTAATATTCGTTTACAATTTTAAACACATGTTAATGCATCTTCAAACATCCATAGTAATGTTAGCAACGTGCTTGCAATAAATATGTCAATCTAGCCTAATTGCAAACTACACGTTTACTTACTTGTAAGCACAATTTGCTTTCGTAAATAAACTGTTTAGCTTCACTTCCTTTTCTGACGATCTTACATAATAGCAAGTGATTTTGATGTCTGAAATTTATGCTAATGGAGAATTGTTTGTCTACAGGGATTTTCATGCATGTATATGAAAGCAAAATTTAAATGTTATAGATTGCATTTAGGATTTTCGGTGATGTCAACCTAGGCACTTAGGAGCAAATAATTTATGCTTTTTGATTGGTTAAATCTTTTTCTGTGGTACGAAGTATTCGGCAGAGTTAAATCAGACGATCCTTTGGTGTTTCGAACTTGCAAGATTTGACTGTATTAAAATCAACCTCCTTATTATTCTTTAGGTTTGTAAGTGACACAAAAGACAATTATATTCTCATGTCGTACATATTAAAAGTATTGCAGTGCAATTTAGTCGGTCAGCGTTATTATAAGGTGTTTGTTTCTTTCAATCTAAATATATCATTCTAAGAACATGTTCACATAAAAGCTAGCGATCATATATAATTGAACCCAGTACGTACTATTGCTTCTTCCAACATAAATATCATATTCTAATCTAGCGATCATCTGCAATATTAACAGGTAAAATTCACGTTATACTCTTAAATTGACTATGACACATCCTGATAGAAAGGAACCCTGCAATATGACCTTGAAAGATAACGTAGAAGTCTTACACCAATTTTATGTTATGTGAAATTGAAAGTAAGCATTTTGAAAATGTCAGATCCGATTACCTGATTTATCATAAAGATATATCGTCAACTTAATCAGTATATTGACAGGTGACTTTTCACACAAATGTTTGTATCATGCTCTGTAACAGTCTGATTTAAGTAAGTAGCTAATGGAAATGTAACATACATACCATTTGAAAGACCTGTCCACATTCAGCTTTGGCCTTTGCCGATAACTGAACCCTTGTTATTTGGAGCGCTATAAAGTATGTCAG
The DNA here is from genome assembly GCA_007844125.1 of Sinonovacula constricta. NCBI lineage: Eukaryota > Metazoa > Mollusca > Bivalvia > Cardiida > Solecurtidae > Sinonovacula > Sinonovacula constricta. The sequence continues at coordinate 52,622,836 of CM017571.1, forward strand.
CGACAACAACTGCTCGGACTAAGACATCTCTTTTATATTATCTTAACACGTATTCTTATGACAAAGAATACATTGAATATAAAACAGTCGATAGCATGTTTTAAGCATTGTATAACTTAAAAAGGGACATAACTTCTAACCCGGATTATGTCACTTCAATATACAAATGCGGAAACAAAGATACTTAAATATTTGTATTGTCTATATAGAATAATTGTCGCACGTTTCATATTTATCGTTTTAGTTTACAAATTGTATATTTTATTATTTCTGTTTTGCAAATTGCATTTTTATTTCTTTTAATTACATAATTTACTTGTACATTGCCACAGCAAATGATAAAATGTTGGGCTATTAGACTATTTAGTAATGCATGATGTGTGTACGAGGTCATTTGTCATATTTCCTTGTGTAAATGTTGTCAATAAAAGTTGAAATGAAATGTGTACTTACAAGTTGAATGAGACACGTGACTTCAAAGTGTAGAACAACTGCCAATTCAACGTTTAAAGTGTACTGTGTTCAGAAGTATCTACACGTTTAATGGGACACATGGCTTGAGGCTGAATAACGTGTGTAGAACAACTCCTGATTTTTCATCAGTGACAAATTTAAATTAAATATCTTAATAACTAATGAAAGAGATTGAAGATAATAGTTCTGCAAAAAGTAAATACAATTCAAAGTTTCTTGTATCACCATCAAATAAATCAATGCGATAAAGTCAAATAAATCCAAATTAATTAACCTAAATACGATTTGGACTACTACGGATATTATCCAACAACATCAACAACAAAATAATAACGATAATAATAGTAATTATTATAATAATGGCGATGTGATGATGTTGATGATAATGCTGCTGCTACTGATGGTGATGATGATTGCGTGTTGATGATGAAGATGATGATGATGACGACGACGACGACGACGACGATGATGATGATGATGATAATAATGACGATGCTGATATTGCTGCTGCTGTTGTTGATAATGAGAATGATGGTGATGATTATATGCCAATCCCAATGACCATGCTGATCCTGCTGACCATGAGGATCATGTTGATGATGGACATAAGGATCATGCTGATCATGCTAGTGATGATGATGATGATGATGAAGATGCTGCTGCTGCTGCTGCTGATGATGATGATGATGGTGATGATGGGAAGAGGAGAAAAGGGAAACGGAAGAGGCGGAGAAGAATAATGGTTAAAAAGTTGAGATTGGCTTTTATTTCCTGTTACAAAACTATCTGTCAAGTACAGACACACACTATCTATATTGCAATCTGCAGACTTAAGGAAGTGACAAGTCAATTGTTTCTACTGTTTTTATATTTGAATCTGTTCATTTCGTAAACAAGTATACTCCGCAGTTGTTTTAAGCGCAATTTCAATGTAACATCCTTATATTTCATGCCCGGATCCAGACCTTTTTTAACTGGGGAGGGGTGGGCGGGGGTAGAAGACCGAATGTGACAAACGTTCTGGAAGGTGTGTATGTGGTGGGGGGGGGGGGGGGGGTCAGAAAAATGTTGTTAACTGTCGGAGATGCGACTAAAGTGTATATGGACAAAAGGTTAATGGTTCTTCATCGTTTTATTAAACTGACTCTGAAAATCTGAAAATGGGAAAACATAAACCTTTAGCAACATAACTTTGTTGTTGAAAAAGGTTCGAATTCTTCCAAAAATATGTCGAAATAGGCAAACAGATACTTGCCTTTGACTTGGAACGTAAAGTATAGGTAGATTACATTTGTAGCTTCGTTTCCTCATCGACCGTCGTTTGCATATATTGGTAACAAAAATACATAAACATCTATTTTGCTATCTTAGCGCAATTTTGCAGAGAACAACCATTGCAGTATCGTCTGATATTATGCTTAACAGATATGCATTAGTATTGCCTGAATTTAGATTTCTGTTGGGTGTACGAAAACGCGTTGTATACAATGTCGATGTAGAGTATTTATGGATGCTATAACTAAAACTCAGCGTAGAAAAAATACCAACATTTCCAGCGTAGCCTTCATTAAATGGTATGGTAAACAAAACAGTATTGATTTGCCGCGAAGGCCTGACAAAATACAACTATCAGTAATTATTTGTAGAACAAATAAAAGAACAAAGATGTTTTGAATGTTGGCAGATCAAATAAGTAATGTATTTATTAAAACTTAGATCAAAATATAATAGATTGTGCACGCATCGTCAAACTACCATCGTGTTCCAATACACTGGGATTCCTGCTAACAATAGACATCGACTTCACAGAGTTTGACGTGGATGAGCTAAAGCCTAAGTTTTCACGTGGTTTTATAAATAACTAACGGCGTAGCATAGCTCAGATAGGAAATTCCTGTTTAATAGGACGAGTGTATCGTTATGGTTCACTTGTCAGACAGGTGTAGGGCATCAATAAACATAATTTTGCAGGTGCGTATCTTCCATTTTGCACTTTACGCACGTGCGTAACCTCTGTTCGAAAATTCAAAATCTAACATTGCCAAAAACAAGTAAAAAGACGATGCCAAACCCGGGTTAGGCATGTTCTATTTAACTTCCTTAGTTTCAATTGATATTGCGTCTTAAAGTTGTATTTTAGTAAATACCAAATAAAAATGTAATTGTTTCTCTTTTTTTTTGCGACAGAAAATGCCGTAAAATGCACCTGAGCCAATATAGCAGACCCTGCCCCCACACCCCCACCCCCACCAGCCACCGTACTTGTGCGTAACTTCCAAAACAGCCTAGATACGAACCTCTTGGTCCAAACTATCGGGTACCACCTTTACGTACTATTTATGCACATGTTGCTTCCTGCAGCTGCGAAACACTTAATTATAAAACTACTCCCAACTGAGCAATATATCATTCCTACTTTTCTGTTTTGGCAACTTGATACATAAGGCAGTAGGGATAAAATATTTCGATAACACAGTTCTTTCTGTTCATTTTATCAAATGCAGACAAACACCCTCCCGGAATTAATGCGGATTAATCACCTCCTGTATATTGTCCACAATTTTTCAAGAATGTTTATTTGGTTAAGTCTCGTCAATGCATTGTTAAAAGCATCGGATTTCTTTTTCTTTTTTGGCGGGGGTGAGGGGGGTGGGGTTCGCGAGGGGTGGAAGATAAAACTACAAAATCACGATAATTTTTACAGTAATTAATTTACGGACGTGATTTTATCCGCATATGCTAACACGAACGGATATGATTTTGTCCGGTAGGTATTTTGGCCTAAAAATTGTACAACCGTTCCACGGTTCTCTTAAATTTTCACTTTTGCTCTATTCTATGTCAGAATCAGCTCTGGCCTCGATATTTTTTCACATAAAAATATCCTTATTATAAAACAACACAATTCATGTTAGCACCGATATACCATTTTGTCATGACCTGAAAAAAATAACTTTAAGTACACTGTAAATTTTCTGTGTACCTTGAATGGGATGCAAGGTGATAAACAATCAGAATACCTCGACTAATAACGTCTGCATCAACGCAGAGGAGTGCCGATAAAGCTCGTTAGTGGGGCAGTGGACAGCAAATGCACACAACGAATGTTGTACACGTGCCAGATGGCCTCAGGGGTCTGGCTAGCAACAGGTGGCCTAGTGGAATTTATTATTGCTTGTGTATTCAGGCCATTGATTAAAAAATATGGTCGAGAAAAAATGTATGACCGGGCCGACTGGGGAGGGGGAATGCCCCCCCTTGCAGCCCCGGTAAATCCGGGCCTGATATTTTATTACGACAATTGACAAATGACGGGTAAAAGAAAGTGATTACAAAACTGGTTCTTCAAACAGAACGTCGATCCTTCTATTACAAATACATTGGTCAAATAAATATTCGATGAATTCAGGTATTTATGTTTTCTCATTGCTGTTTGCAAGGTTATTCGAAATCCTTCGAACGTTATTGTTCTGCGATGTAAGAATGTAATTACATTATTAATTTCTATTTTACGAAAGATAACTCTAACAGTAATTGCAACTTTTATTATTAGAGTATTAGTTATCGTTCTTAATAGATTGCTGGTTCACTCAATAAGATAACTCGAATGTTTTCTATTAACGAAACTTAAAGCGATGAAAATATCTAAACCGCGATTGGTGTGGTAAGTTATTGAAACTGTGCATTTATCGTATTTACAATTATATGTTATTATAGTAGTCTGTGTTGAACCAGTATTTAGGAAGCAACCATAGAAGATTAGAATGTAATTTGTTCATTCGTCCTCGCGATGTTTCGTACATTTTAAGTATGTTGGTGCATCTCTGTTTTCAATTTTATTTTCTTATGGGGGTGAGTTCCTAATTGAGCTAGTGGTAACCGTTCTAGCGTGGTTTAGGGCATGTTTAAAAAAACAAAAAAAACAACAAAAAAACGTTTCAATTATATCAGCTAAATATAGCCATTTTCTGCATTTCAGAAGTTGTTAGAACCTTTTTTATTTTGTATTTTCGGCGACAAAGATATTATATTAATTGTAACATACTTAACTTCTGACATTATACGTCTGATACCATGTTATGTACGTCTTACATTAACTTAACTTTATAATGACACAACGTGGGTGTTTAACATATATCCAAAGCCGTGTTGTTTAAACTATTTTATTGATGCTAGAGTTTTTTGTCAGAATAACCGTAGGGAAATAAATGGATAAAGATAGACATATATGTAGTGAGATAGTGGGTGGAGCCTAGAAAAGCTGATTAGCAGTTACAGTGGACTTGCTACTGGTACACGTATATGACAATTGTCTGATTTGTTCATGGGTTGAGGGGAAATGTCAAATTGAGGGAGAACACTAGGTACGACTCAGGGTTGGATCCAGGGTGGGGGGTTAAGAGGTATAAAATATTTCTCCTTTGAGACACATGCAGTTACCTTCCTTAGAAAATGCTTACGTTTGTAGTTAGATATACTGTTTATAGTTCGAATAGTTATACTGAGTTACTTCACTTGTTACACAAAACACGCTTATTGCTTGCATCATTTCTCACATGCAATCCCTCTTTATATGCCTAATGAACAACCTAATTAGTCGAGAGTTTTCCTTCTTATAGCTTTGTTTTATGTTATTATTATAAGCTTGACCATCTATGAGCTCATCATTTCATAGTTGGAAGCAGTATTTAGGATATAATTAACATGAAATGAACAGGGCATTGACTACTTTAGCTTCATGCAATTGTCAGCTGTTTATATTAGTGAACTGAACGCCAACTTGTTATAATGTCATTTAATGTGTACATTAGTTGTTCTTATATAGCAAGGTATTGCGCTAAGTACCTAGTACACTTTATTTTCCATTTTCACAGTGTTCATTCCTGTTGAATAAACCTGATACCTGAGACAGTGTGTTTATTATTATTATTATTATTATTATTATTATTATTATTATTATTATTATTATTATTATTATTATCATTATTATTATTATTATTATTATTATTATTATTATTATTATTATTATTATTATTATTATTATTATAAATGTAATTATTATTTATGCAGCTCTACAAAAAACCAGGTAAAATGGTAGAGTTGAGAAATCACGTACACGTAAGCTTAACATATATTCGCTTTTTAATTACATTTTGTCAGTTGAATTTTTAGGTCGAACTAAGAGTCCCTAACTGAGTATGTATAACCAATATTTACTTCGATAAATTTGAATTGATTTACCCCCACCAAAATTAGAAAAGTTATGATAGATGAATGCTAACTAAAAACGTTTTTAAGACTCTTATTGATAATTCCCAGAATTGAGATTTACTTATTTACGAATGCAACAACTGATAAAGTTTTGACACATTTCTGCTGTCAATGTTGCATTATGTATAATTTCCGTTTTTAGAAATGTATTTTGCTGTCTCTTATTGAGTATTTAAGAAACACGCAAAGTTGATATTCAGATAATGTCCACTATTACAGACTCAATGCAAGATAATATATCCTTCCGCTACCGCAGTTCCTAAAAGCTGTCTCTCCTATTTATATTTCCAAGAATGGAAAGAAATCAAACATTTTTGGAGCTCAGACCTTTTGGCCCCACTTGACCCAGTTAACGAACTCATTAAAGAAATAAGTGTAGGCAAACAATCTGGCCAGGTTTACTTTAGATATATCCATAAATGCGGACTCTAACGTGTTCACAGGGGTTTCCTAAAATTTGATCTAGTGACCTACTTTTGACCCCACTTGACCCAGATATAAACCCAACCAAGATTTAATGCAGACAAACCTTGTGGCCAGTTTTGTTGTGGACTGGGCCATACATTTGTCCTCTAATTATTGTCGCTGCGAAAGTGATACCTATTTTTATCATAAATGCATGTAAGGCTTATTTATAGATTTTGAAAGAAGGAACAAATAATGCAATTTTGCTACAATTTGTATTGTCTACCAATTGATGGGGTGTTCAAAATTGTCTTTAATTGGACTGAAGTGTGATGGTATGTAAATGTATTCTCAAATTCCTCACACCAGTGTTTAGATGTTACACAATATTGTATTAGATTTAGGCAAACTGTTGGATACCTCATTTAAAACAAGAGTCAATACTGTATTTCCATCTGTCATCATCAGTTTTGCTTTACAAAAGGAATTATAAACAAATTATTTAAAAAAAATAAGAGAAGATGAAAAGGACCTTATTTTCAAAAACGTGGGTCAACACAATAATTTTGATTACACAGAAAAATATGTGGCATCATTCCTCTTCATCCATCCATACTTCTGGACACCACTGTACTGGTTGAAGCATGGCAAGGTCAATGCCATTCTTCTGGAAGACCAAACTGAGATAGATACCACTAAAATGATGTCTATGAAACAATGTGTTGTTCCTAAGAAGGAATAGGTGGTGGCATTCTTGACCAAAAACCTTGCAGTACTGACATTGAAATAATCCGTTGCACAGTCATGTATGTAGCTAGGGAAGCTAATTTTCCTAAAGATGACATTTTTTCTTGCCTAATGCTATACTTTAGGTAATTGTTCTGTAATACAAATGCCAATTTAGCCTTGTTGAAGGCATTATAAATTATATTTATGCCATATATAAAAATGAAACAGTAAATGTTTTTGTATAATACTGAATAGTTGACATTAATTTTATTTATAATTATGCTTGATATTATAATGCAGTTTGTCTGGAAAAAAATCAACTATATAATTTAATTTGGGGCATTTTAAAAAGGAATTTAATTAATTTTGATTCTTTTATTAGATTAATATTTATCACATACTAATAGCATTTTTTTACAATACCACACACTGTGCATCTCCTAAAGTTTCTGGTGTTGCAGCATTTCCTGTCGTTCAAACTTTAATCGTCTCATTGTGGACCACTAGTATAGCAGAAGTTATTTGACAATATCTTTTGGTAACACATGCTAAATGGTTTTGCTTTTCTTCCAGCAGAGGCACATTGCACACGTCATTGTATCACTGCCAGACCGCAGCTACGAGTATTGGGTGAGCCAATTATTACAGAAATCCCGACTAGCAACAGTTTCTTAGTTTGAATTCGATCGTTGTTTCACTTTCAGAAGAGGTCTGTGTTTGTGTGTTACTAAAATCATTCAAGTGCTACTTTCGGTATACGCGCTCAGATTTGAAAAATATGCCTTCCTGCTCCAGATTATATGTTTCACTTTGTTAACATGATAAATGAAGATGTCGAGTCATGGTCTTACACAGGCTTTTACTGTTTACTGAAGAATTCCAAGCGTCGTACATTATATAATTGGAGGCTGGGCTAGTTAACTGCCTAGGAAGGTGTACCAAGCAGATGCTAATCGTACTCGCCAACGGCTGTTACACAGACACCCCCCTTACACTGCCTCCTCTGATCGTACGGTGATGTTAAATGTTTGAATATCACTTTCTGTGGTCGTAGCCTTTATTTATTCAAGTCAAGCAACGTACACATATTAATAAGCTTCATTTCTTGTAATTCCTCCGAAAGAAAGTATTTATATTATGGATAGTAGATATCTGAAATAAATCGGTGAAGCCTAGTTACATACAACTATCGCCCAGTATACATTCGCAAGAAGGTTCATTTCTTGAATGGTTTCATTCACTGATTACAAAATATATCCATTTTGAACTTTAAACAAGATGCGGAGAAACTGCAGAAAAATAGTTTGATCACGATTACCGGCATCATGTAGTCGTTTTTTGTTAGACATATTTAATGCATCTTTCAAAAGTTGATCGTTAAATGTACGACTATATTTTTGGCGTAGGGACTCTGAGCTGACTCATGTTCGGTCAGGCATAAGTATGCGTACGAATATAAATAATGATATGAATTTTCCACCTTTAAATTATGTTGAAGAGAACCTGCAGCCAATGAGTTTGGACCTGTTTTCTGACGTCATGTTATCACGTATCTTTTAACATTTGAGCTGTAAATGTAGGACTAAATTTTTTGCGTAGGGGTTTTGGGCATTAGAACGCTTGCGACTTGTACTTTATAACTGTTACTATGATAGCTCACTGAACAAAACATTCTTAAACAAAGCAGCATGACCTAGAAATTAATTATTAAGATTTAGGCGTCGTTGATCACACGGTTCTAGTGAATAAACGAACAACATTTTTAGAAAATTTTCAGGTAAAACGGAATAATTTTGTTATTGCTGAAGAGGCATTGGTCGAAACTCTCAGATAGCCCATTTATTTGTCCTACAAGCGAACTGTTACGACATTTTCTCCATTACAGATTAGCGAACCGGTCTTCAAATGCAAGTTGTTTGGGGTCTCCAAAAATGACGTAATGATGACGTTCCGAACCGTTCTTCTCATCCTTTCTTTGTTTCTAACACCTGCATCTTGCTCTGACGTCACAGTTACCGCAGGCCCAAACACATGCGGTAATAATTATGACCCTGATAGCTATGTGACAACTGTCCGCTACGAAGGTGGAGAAGTAGACAATTGTCGTTTCCATTTCAAAAGCAACAACTTTATTAAAGATACTTGTTTTAAACTCAAGAATAACGTCAACTGTGCGATTGATGTCGAGATTTACCGCATGGGTACACTGTTTGTGAAAAAGTTTCTCTGTCAGTCTTGGCAAGATGTTGGTAAAGAATTCTGCTACAATGATCGGGCACTAAATCTCGCAATAACTGGAGATAAACCCGTCGACACCTACCAGTTTAGCGTCGACGTGTATTCCAAGGTTAAGAAAAGAGACACAGATTCTTTCAACACCACTTCTAGTGACAGTATTATCGCAGCAATTGCAATTTCTGTGTTGGTCTTTATTGCATGTTTCGTCGGTATAATGTTTTGGGCACACAGACGACGACAGGTGTTTTTTCGAAATCTTCCACAACAGCCCGTTCTGTACCCCGTGCAAGCAGGAAATCAGTTCCAGACTGGTATTCCGCTGATTCCGCCTACAGGGTACCAGTCACCAATGCGATATAATACGCCATCACACTCCGGAAATCAGCTCCAAGAGGGATTTTCTGCAATATCACAAACAGGTTATCAACCGCAAGATGGATTTAATGCGCGATCAGAAACCGTGCAGCAGCATAAGGACCAGTCTCTGTTAGAAGACATAAACATGACAGATCCGCCCCCTAGTTATTATGAAGCTGTTAAAATGGAACATCAAAAATAGCTAGTTTTTTCGTCATAAAGTTATTTTTTTATTAAATAATACACCGGTTATTAAACAAGGATACAGCTTGATCCAAAACAAGGTGTACTACATGTAAGTGGTCTTCATGGGCGTCCCCCACATCGCGGTAGAGATGAATTAGGCAAAACTGTTACTTCATTCATAGACTTATTTCTTTTACTCTTTGCAAACAAAATGACGGTAAAGCGTCTGTGAAGCAATTCAAGTAAGTTTCATTTATTGTATCGATACAAACCTTACAGGTGTGCGATACATTGTTGGAATGTAAGCCCGATTGTTCAAAACCCTCGTGCTATATCTATTGGCTCTTTTGATTTCGAGTATTTGTCTGAACTGTCTGAATAAATGCAATATGAATGTGTGCGACAATCGCACAATAATTTTACGGGCCACGTCAATCAAACAATTGATTTACAGGTCACATCAAACGTATACTTCCACCGTACAACAACATGAACTTTTTCTTTTAGAAACACTGACAGTAATCGCAAATGTCCGAGCGGTTGAAGCAATATGTGTAATCGCACTTTTAAATGTACGACTATTTACGCACATTTAAATTGTTAACAATAAACTAAAAAGGTTCTTGCTACATGGTATTCAAGAATAACATATATAATCGATAGTTTATCCTATAAATTATATATGGATATGATATAAACATATATATTTTCTATTTTTTTACAATTTTTAAGTAATTATATACAATGCTTTACCCCATATTTTTGCATAGATCAGTATTGCTAATTTTCTCACTTTCAATATTGCTTCAGTAACATCAACAATATGATGTAGATACCCTTGTCTAATTAGACGGCCAATATGGGTAACATTTATACACGTACACGCACGTGATAATTGAAAGGGTTAGAATAAACCTTATGCTGAATGTCTAGCCTCACATTTATCAAAGCTCCATAGCCGGACCTTTTGCCGACTGACCGTTGCAAGGCGGTAACTGCAAATCGGTCCTTTTGCCGACTGACCGTCCCAAGGCGGTAACTGCAAGTCGGTTTTTTTGCCGACCGTTCCAATGCGGTAACTGCTAGTTTATCTTATTGTATAGTAAGTATCGTCTCGTTTTTGTTACTTTTACATTTACCCTGTTTACTTTTGTATAGAGGTAGTTTAGATTTCAATATTTGTGGTAATTTTTGTAGGTCCTTCTCTTGTTTACGTTTACATTTGACAGACGTGTGAATATATTTGTTGTGTTTCGAACTTTACACGCTTTCTTTCTGATCTGATTTTCTTATGGTTAATACAGATGCACATTCTCACAGTTCAATACGGGCAAGTCTATGTCTTTCTGTCATAAATAGGTACACAGTATAAGGTGTGTATATGGCTCAGAATGACGTTTTGTATAGTTTAATCAGACTGTGCTGTTGAGATTCAGTTAAAATAACCTGATTATGTTTAAACGTTGCATGTATCTATATTTCCACTAGCTGACATCGTAAGCAAAGTCGTCCATTTAATTGTGAAATTCATAATTGTTTATATTCATAATTGAGGATAGAAACTTATGGAAAGTGCCTTTGTTATTGAAACGTCGTACAGTCATTACGACACATTAAATTCGCTTGTTTGTAATCAATCATTAAGTTATGTATATGTCATTGTATTTCTGTTACATGTAACCAATACTATTTGGTTTTCTTTTGTAAGTAAGATGGTAAATTTGATATCTAATGACAAATCTTATTTTCCTATCTCGTGATCTTATTTCGTATAACCAATACATTTATGGACACATAATCGATTCCATTATCGCGCAGTGAACGCAAGTCTATAAAAATAGTTAACGTTAGTTAAGCTTTTCGTATAAATTATTATTTTTCATCTTTTTACTATGTCTTAACTACTTGTTATTAGTTGAAAAACTACGACATTTGTTAGTGTTTCTATATATACCTAGCTTATCCATTTATCTAGTGTTATTTTTAATTTTAAATATGAACACTTGTACGTTGGTAAACCAACGACAATTAAGTCGTTTGGTTTACGAATGCTAGAAATTATTCAATCATCACAACTGAATTTAAATCAAGTAATAGAAAGTAATGTCTTAGAATTTCCACCATGGCAATTTAAAACTCCCGAAGTCGATTTAACTCTCTGTACAAATAATAAGTCAAAAACAGACCCCCTTGTGCTTCGCTCCAATTGTATCGAACTGCGCGACAAGAAATACTCTAACTACTTTGAAATATATATTGATGGCTCAAAAGCAGATTCATATGTCGGCTGTGCTTCCGTATGTAAAATTTATTGTTTTAACCAAAAATTACCTCCCGACTCATCCATTTTTACAGCCGATATTCAGGCTGTTAACCTTTCTCTTGACTTTATTTCTGGCCATCATGGCGATAAATTTGTACTATTTACTGACTCTTTGTCGGTATTACAGTCTATTAAAAATCTTATTTTTTTCCAATCCCTTCATTAGAGAATTACTTTTAAAACTTAGTGATGTTTGTCTTAATAAAACTATTGTTTTCTGTTGGCTACCTAGTCATGTAGGCATCCGAGGAAACGAGGATGCCGATAAGAGTGCAAAATCTGCCTCAGCCCTTACTGAGACAGATCTTTGCATCCCCCACACAGATTTTAAACTACTTATCAATCGATATATTTTAACCAAATGACAAACAAGTTGGGATAATACTGTTTACAACAAATTACATGCCATTAAACCTGACGTCGGTGCCAATATCTCTACTTGCAGAGAAAGTAGGCGGGAAGACGTAGCTTTTACCCGCTGTCGCATCGGACATACTAGATTAACTCACTCATATCTTCTAAAACGAGAAGTTCAACCTGAATGTGTTCCTTGCCAGGAACTTCTTACAGTTAATCATATTTTACTACATTGTATTGACACAGACCATATTCGGTCTAAATATTTTAATGTCGGTAACATATACGAATTATTTACGACAGTATCCGATGCTAAGCTTGTTTGCTTTCTGAACGAGATTGGTATTCTTAATACGTTATAAACTTTTAAAATGTTTATAATGCTAACGCTATACATTTTTACTGTTTAATATGTTAACTTGTTTTCATCATTTACTTTTTTAACCTGATAGATTTTTATTTCTACTCACGTATTTTAGTTTTAACCTGATACTATTAAATTGTCGTTAAACTCCAATGAATTGGTCGCCGTATGACCTAGCAAGTGTCGGTGTGCCGTAAAACCCAAAATACAAATACAAAATACATTTATCTAATTAAACAGACATCTGCTTATGTGAACTATCCTGTTTAAGCAATCCAAAACTGTATACCTGATTTGTTAAGTTAGCAAATGTTACACTGTTTAGCTTTAATTTGTTTTACTTCATGTTTATGCTGATTTGGATATACTTGTTTGAGATTATTGGTTGGCACATTTATTTATATTGTGTACGTTATTTGAACAGATATGCATCTTTCATAATGGGATGTTTTATAAAATATAAAATAAATATTAAATTATTTAGTATTTCTTGTTTTAACACCTTACTATCGATACCCAAATCAATATATCACACGTTGATGATACAGACAGACATGGAAAATAATCTGATAGCTGAATTGTTTTTGTTTTTTTTTTTAAATTGTATATTATTTACGTTACACGCGTATCAATTTTCATGAGAAAAATGATTGCGTTTAAAATCATAGTGATATAATGCCTTATTACCGCGTAATAATACCTGCAAGGTCTACTTCCTGCAAATTGCATATTGACAGGTGCACCTCCGGTATGTCAACAAACAAGACAACGTTAATAAAAGCTAAATATTTATTTGTAAAAAAAAAAGCAACAGAGCATTTAAAGAGTTCGCAAACTATGGATAAAAAACAGCAACACTGTGTTTGATTTATTAAAATTTAAGTTGGATAATAATTCATGGAGACAAAGTACTGAAAACATAATCTTTAAAACCGTTTGCAGCAGAAGATCACTGCAGAAATGACATTTTACGGGAATTTCGCATTAAAATAATCCACTCAATTTACACATGACAAGCACAGATAAAGAACTGCTTTCTACTATTAATCTTGTCCAATACAAATGTCTAAAGTTGCTGAACAAGAAGGATTGCTTCCACTTGAAAATCACATTTTTGTGAAAGTTGAATCAATTGAAGAACATCTTGCAAAAATGTTAAAATCCATTGAAGAGAATGACATATACGAATAACAAAAACTAATAAACAGCGGTGTGTAAAAGAAATTCAAGATAGAGTAAAATGACACGAAGTTTGCCAAAGTATAATACAAACTGTTCTTTCAGTTAATTTATTAAATAAAATTAAAAACGTACTTTTAAATGAAAAGTACCATAAACAGTTTAACTTTAAATTTCGTTATTTTTTAAACAAGTTAAAATATGATTTATGTTTTCATTTTCAAGTTGCAAGATTCCAGATTTAAAATACAAAAATGTGCTCACTGAAAGCTCCTAAATAATTCATAAAATAAGCCAGAAGCAAATACGCAGTTTAGCAAATAAAAAAACTGTTCTTCGGGTTAACATAATAAATTAAAAAGTAACTAAAAATCAGGTTTTCATTTGCTCATCTGTTGTTTTTACGCCTTTTTTTGTAATTAGAATGGCAATGTGAGACATATGGCCAGCCATTCGACTTCAGTACCTTGGCCTCAGAGGATCTTGCTTGAGGGAGTTTTATTATGTGGCAACTCCGAAGCAGACAAATGCCTGGAAACGTGCTGTTGGTGATGTTCAGGCCATTGAATATAACCAAAGCACACTCGTTAATATTCGATGTGCCATCAACAGAGACATTAAGGATTTGAAGCGGGAGTTAGGCATTGTCCTCGACAAACCATTCACAAGCGCTAATAACGGTTTTGATAGTTTCCTCAAACAAAACTGCAACTGGTTTGACGGCTCCAATCAAAAAGAAGGAGGCCATGTCTGAAGTTGATCTAGTGTAGATAGCCAGCTATCTTCGGGACTACGAGTATACCCCTCGAATTATTCGAGTATTTGCTAAGCACATGATTGCTATTCACTTTGTTACACGAGGGACACTATCAGTTTCGCCGCAACAGCATGTGCTACAGATCAGATGAGTCAGGGGATATTGTTACCATAAATTATATGACCTGGAACAGTGAAAACACAAGAGCTGGCTTGAAGTCTACATGGGTGAGAAACGCATATCTGCAACAATAAACAAAACTGTGCCAGTAAAAGTTGTTAACTATTCCTAGAAAAAACAACTACCCATAAACAGATATGGTGTTTAACCAATTGAATTATTAAGCCATTTTAAATCCTGAACAAGAAAGTTGTTTCAAATAAAACATATTTCGAAAGGAACCATTAGTAATTTTATGCCGAATATAAGCAAAGCTGCCAACATATCCACTAGATACACAGCAAACTGCCTTCTTTAAACTGCCAATGGAATGCTCAGTGATAATGGATTTCAGGCCCGCCACATAATGTTCATGAGTAGCTACCGAATTGAGGCATCCCTTCGTTCCTACAACATCCGTGAACATAGTTCTGCCATTCAAAGACTTTAAAGGTGCTTGTCACGTGTCTGGAAAGTGTTTTTCTCCTGGACATTGTAAACAAACGTCTTGCCGTCGATCACAAACTTTACTCTGTGACCTATACTCGTGTTGCTTTCTGTTTTCTTTTCGTCACCACGAGTAATTCTTCGCGTTTGCCTGGCCGTGGCACCTCAAAATATCTTCAATACGCCATTTGTAATGCGGAACAAAGATGAAAAGGAAAGCGGAATGATGATTGACTTTCCATTCAGAATGCACGATACAACAATTAAGGGAAATAACCAGTGAACTACCTCGCCAAGAGAAAAACAGTTTTTTCCCTTAGATTTAAAATCGCTGGACAGCATGACCGGGGAGTTACGATTTTCTACAGGACCGAAACGAAATCTATTTGACAAGTCCGATGGTCCGACGCCTTTCGCGAAGTCTGAAAAACGAAAAACTCAAAAGTTCCACTCAATCAGAAAGTTTGTTTTTATTTTTTATTTTTTAACATAACATACTAAAAAGTGAAAGTTTTCTGGGCAACTCAAAATTAAACTGTAGAAATATATAACAACCAATACATTTTTTTCAAGTTTTTCAACGCATACAATATGCTTTTAAGTAATTGACATTACATGAAAGTTTAGATTCAAATCAATGTATGTCTGGGAAAGTAGGTAATTTAAAAAAAAAATGTTTATGAAACCATATCGTCGGAATACAATCAATAACATACATTTTGTAGACACACCTACTTTAATAAATGTTTAGTATTAAATACATTGCCAACGTCATACATCTAATCATATTGACGACGTCGAATTTATTAATGGAGCCATTGCTCGAGTATTAGACATAATGTCGAGTGCAGTTAGACAATCTGTTACCTTGTTGTTCGTTGTTTATTTTAATTTGAATCGGAGTGTGTTTTTCATTGTTGTTTGAATTGCTTACGCCATTAAAAATAAATGGTTTTATTTTATTTTGAAATTTATTTGTTCTAATATCAAGGATGTCTGCATTAATAAAAGTGATGCGGACATGTGGGCCTGATATGAAAGAAGATCAAGAAATTGATTGCCCGTTGTTGTTTTTAAATGCTTTTCTTGAAGTAATCTTGATTGCTTAATTACATCTTTATGTTTAGCTTAATGTTCATCTTTTAATAACAACTGCTCTGGACCTTGTTTGTATATTGTCTGTATACGCTTTCTAAAATGATGGTGACTGACATTAAAACCTGCAAGGACTCTGATTTACTGATTTACTGATATTAATAAGAATATATGACAAAGTCATGAAAATACATTCTTTACAAATGTATTACAGCGTTGATCTTAACAATACTTATTGTACAGAAATATTTATCTCGAAAGGAAGGGGTGGGGGGGGGGGGGGGGTGGAAGCGATGACCGATCCGGAAAAGCATGTTGTAAAATGTCGGAGATGAGTTCTGAAGTGTATCTGGACAAAAAGGTAATACATGTAGTTGTAATGTGTTTTAACTGATTTTGAAAGTCTGATGGGAAGACATAAACCTTTAGCAACATAACTATTCTGTTGAAAACTAGTTCGAATTCTTCCAAAAATATGCCGGAATAGGATAAAACATACTTCGAGTAGGAACGTAAACTGCAAATAGATAACATTTGTAGAAGTAGACGATTTGAATAGATTGCTCCAAAGTATAATAGCAGTATGAAAACACATATGAAACAAGGCATAAGCCATTCTGCATTTTATGAAAATGTTCTGTCTAGAGGTAGTTTAGATTTATTTATTTATGGTAAATTTTATAGGACATTTTCTTATTTACCTGTTCATCATGAACCGATATGCACAAGTTGGATTAAGTGATGATTTGTTAAAAAGATGTACGAAGAAATTTAAGTGTGTAAGTTGATTTGGACTCCTAGTAAACAAGTCCCTTTCAGTGCGGATTAGTTAGTTGAGGTCGCCGTAAGTGGCATTTTAAACATACGGTCATGGTAATGGCGTAAATGCCAGTGAAACAATACTTTATATCTGAGAAATATCACAAGCATACATTAACGAAACTGCGATTACGTGCTGATACAAAAGTGATAAAGCACGAGGTATGCATATGCTTAAGAACTGATGCAACACTCTACTACACAAGAATAAGTGTATATGACAAAGTCCTATGAGCATTGCCACATATACCAAAATTTGAAAATGCAAAGGACAAAGGTATTCACATACAAGACAAATGTAAATGTAAGAACAAGTGTAGTTAGAGATATAGCAGCCATTCATCGGAATAAGCAGACGTGCAGACGTTTGGCTAGGTCTTGTTTAAACTTCTTAACCAAGTATGCCGATGCTAACAACACAACTTGTAAGTCCAGAGGTATCAGACAACAAGGAAGAAAGCGAGGTAGAGATAGTGTTGTTCCTACAAGAGTTACGGTTAGTTACATTTAAATATGTATGTAATGAAGCTGCAGCGAATGTTTAGCCCCAGGATAGCCATCTTGTTTTAAGAACCTGTTTTCTAAGGCTCCTGAAATGTATTATTATCAGTGCTATGTCTTGTCTTTATTTGAAATATGTGTTTTATATTGTTCCTTTTTGCAAAATAGCAAAATTGCTATCACTGCAAATTTTTAGATTGAGGAAAATAGGTTTGAGAATATTGCCTGTCAGGATATTGATTCTAGATTGCATCTAAATTTTAACGTTGTAAGTTTTCATTCAATTGATCACTAGACTTGATAATATTGCCTTGCCTGTCAGGACATTGATTGCAAATTGCATCTAAATGTTGACTTTGTAAGTGTTCATTTGATTTCTTGAAAATCTAGTCTTCTAAACATTGTGCATAAAATGTAATTATGATTCATAACATATTCTATAATGGTATAATTTCAAGAAGTAATGTCTCACAGCAAAATATAGAACAAATATACTAAAAACCATCTGTAAACTAAAAAGAATGATAAGCGAGATCAATTGTTTTTCAGTGGCTTAACAATACAAGTAATCGCGTACCAACAACATAATAGTCACGGGTTTATTTCATGTTTATTTTTTACAATAGAAGCAAAAGCATACTGACGGCCATTGCATAGTTATAAATGATGAACTATGACTTTCAATGGTCATTTAATTTCCTTGTAAGAAGCGAGAATAGGTTTGTAATTGTACACTGTTCTCTCTCTCCGTAAAGAATCCGTGGGCTCATTGTTTCTTAATTAGGCTTGACAAAGGAATCATGTGACATTAAATATCAATGCCAAAGTTAATTTCCTTATCTGCATTGTCAATTCAAATGGTGTGAGTCTATTTAATATTTATAGTTGCGCTAGTGAAGCATTAATGCTAACGAGAATCTTACTATACAAACCAATTTACAGTTAATGAATTGTGTGTCTAATGAACCGTCAACGTATGTTATACAAACATAAGCATCGCGGACAGGCTATTTTTGCTCAACTGATTTTTAAAGTACACGAACTTATGAACGCAAATAAAATAAGTACAATTTTTAGCCGAAGGAGTTCTCAATAAACGGCAAGAAGAAACCTAGAGATACGACTAATTTAAACTGAAGGCCTTCTTCATAAAGCACAACTTTAACAGGAACCTATCAGAACCGACGATGTGGCTAATATTTGCAGCGATGCTCATTTTCCAAGCAGGTATGGTGAACCATTTTTATATCGTTTATGAGTTTCTATACTATAAAGATTTTTTTCACAGTTTTGATGTAGCTTCTTCATTTGAGTAGCATGGGAGCACTTGTGTCCTTTGATTATGTTTTCAAATTGTATTATATGTTGCAATACTCATAACACATTTTCATATTTTGTTAAAGCCACCCATTCGTTTAAAATCACCTAAATAAAGTAGATTAAACCAATTAATTGCAAAAATATAGCTCTCCATGTTCAAATTTTGAGCATATTCGAACGTACATTTCACCCCGATAACGTTCGATATAAAACCCAATATTTGTTTGTGGTGGAGTCTTCCGACAGTGTACGAATCAAATCACGTACGATCGACAAGCTCGTATAAATCCCGATATTCTCGCCACATGATTATTCAAGACGCATGCGCGATTCATCGGTAGTGCAATGGCAAAAAACAACAACATGGCAATGCTGAATCGAAAAGCTTGTTTGAATGAATTGAAGGGATATAGTCGAGAGAATAATGTGCCAAGATAAAGAATAAGACAGGAAAATACAAGATAACTTGACCCAGTCGTAGGACGAAAGTAGAAAAAGGATTTTACGCAGCCGCCACAGCTAGAAGCAATCAACATACAACAACTTGGAACAAGTAGGTCAATATTCTACGTTCGCTTCTCAGTGTCTGAAAACGTGCTATTTCTGTATACATACGATTTGTTTTCCAAATGCCACGTGTTTGTTTGTTGCTGGACCATTATAAAACGTCTATTCATCGCATGCCGATGATTGCTCACTTATGTGACTTAACTCGTTCATAAAATATAAAAGATCGTGTTAAGCAAAATTCAAATGCTCAAAACTAAACACTTTGACTTTTATATGTTGTTGAAACTTTAAGTTACCTTATTACTGCCACTCAGATTATTTCTATTTGTTCAAACTTCTAGTTACCTTATTACTGCCACTTAAGAATAGTTGTATACAATTGGCAGGTCCCACGGTTATCAAACCAAAATAACACAGGGATGGATCGGGTGGGGGAACCCTAATCTCGACCTAAATATTCAACAGACGAAATTTGCCCAAAAGGCTTAATATTTTAAAGCTTACATGTTTGTGCTTTCACAATTCTATTATTTACCTAGTTTAATTTCTGGCCGCAATAGCTGAGGTGGTAGAGCGTCGGCTTGCGGATCGGGTGGTTTGGCGTTCATACCCCGGCCGGCTCAAACCGAAGACTTTAAATTTGGTAGTAGTGGCTTCCATCTTAACGCTCGGGGCTAAGGGGAAAGCATTGCGCCTGACTCGTTGGTGTCAGTATAAGAGACAGGCCGTGTTCAGTCCCTGGGCACCTCATAAGTGTGCCTGTGCTATAATGATAGAAATGTTGCCGTACAGTATCAGCAAAATTGCCGGCTAATCCCTGGTTTACCTACTACGGTATTAACTATTTAGCCCACACCCAATCCATTTTTCACTAGTAGTTTAATCTTTAGCTCAGTTGGTATAGTGATCCGCTAGAATTAGGGAGGTCTTTTGTTCGAATCTTGAGGAGGTTCACTTTTTCCTGCTCCTTTACATTTCCAATTAGTGTGTAAAACCAATATTAAATAAACAGATCATTCAAGAAATCAGAAAACTATCATTCTCATAATATGTACAAAGGTTTAATATAATTTTCATATGGGTTTACAGGAAATGAAAACCTGAGCGCTAAAGATAAACCTTATCCAATATGTGAGATGAATTAGTGCCAGAAGAATGCAATGCTCAAAGACCAATTAGGAAAGGTAAGGATGAATTTTGTTTCAATCACTCAGACTGTATGATGATTAAATGTAGAAACTTAGAAATGAGATTTTTCCTGCTTTCACGCCGGATAAATTTAGTCATATCCAGTCAATAGGTCACGTGATCAAACCACCCGTATAAATGCACTGTTCACATTAGTTATGTTCACACGCTCTTAATCAAACGTGTAATAAATGCTTTTTCGCACATTTATGTAATCATTCATAGATTTTAAACAAGTACATATGTTGACATGGAGAATATAAATTGAAATAAAAACAATTGCGCTTTTATAGTTTAGTATTGAATCTCCTACGAGAGTCGTTATGGGAATTTCATTCTTCTTCGGCCGAATTGCATTTTAGGATTATTACTGCGGCTTCGATAGTTAACACGAAATGTCAGATTTCTTTAGTCCAGCATCCTTTGATGTTGTATGGGAAGGTTTGGTAGGAAAAGATACAAATAATTTATTGTTTGAAATGCCAGAAACATCCCTTCCTGAAACAAATTTAGTTGATTTTTCAGCGGATGGGTTTAAGCAACTTTATGGTATAGATGTTGACCTTCTGTTTAAAAGTGAATCAGATCATGAACTTCAAGAGCAAGAGGAGGAAAATCTACCACAACAACCAGAGATTGGCAGCGGAGAATTTGTCAGTTTGTCAAATCAGGACATTGAAGAACTGATAAGAAATTCGGAAAAAAAACACTACCATGAAAACCAATCAGGATGTAAATAAGTTTTACAGATGTCTTTCAACCAAAAATGAATACAGACAAATTTATCACATTCCACTTGAAGAACTTGATCCATATTTGGCAAACTTTGTTTTGTCAATTAGGAAAAGAAATGGAGAAGAATATGAGCCATCAACTATTAGAAAAATTCTATCAAGTAAAGACAGAAAATTGAAAGAGATGAAATATTCTACAAGAATTATGCAGGAGCAAGATACTAATCTCTTCAACTTGACTAGAAATGCATTAAAAGCAAAGCGAAAATGTCTAAAACAAATGGGGAAAGGAAATAATCCCAAGGCCTGTAATCCCATCAGCGATGAGGACATTTACATATTATATGATAAGGGAGTACTGGGACCAGCAACACCTCAAAGTTTTCTAAACACAATTTGGTTTTACAATTGTGTTCATCTAGGAATCCGAGGAATCACAGAACGTAGAAATTTGAGGAAAAAATATTTTTCATTTCTAGTTTCTATTTTCTACTTCAATCAAAAGCTTTAGTTATATAGACAATGACTTGAACAATCGAAATGAAACCTAAAATTGTAAGTAGACGTGCGCAATGACCGGTGTATTGTTCCTGCTGAGATTCTAACTCAGATTTCTTTCAAAGAAAGCGTTTTAAATTAAACTACAAGAACGTGCTTAAAAGTGGTCTTATAAGAAGATACATACAAAAACAAGAATATCAGTTTTGTATTATTGATATTATTTACATGAAATAAATAACCATCGAAATCCAATCTGTTTGTAAGATTAACATATTTTAAATAAGTAAGAAAACATTCATATGTTTTACTTCACTGCTCTCAGTAACACACCGAGAAAATGGATGCTAGCATTTTGAAAATAGGGTTAACCCTTATCATGCTAAGCGCGACCAGAGGTCGCGCTTCGTATACCTGACTCCCACTGCTAGTCGCGACCTACACTCGCGCTCGCGGGTGGTGAAATTTCAGAGACATTTGTTTACATTTAAATTACTGACAACTACACACGATAGCATAAACAGATGTGCACATGTTGGGAAAACGTGATTATCTAAAAATATCGTCCAATCAAATAGCTTGTACCATTTGAATCTCGGAACAAAGGGCAAAGTTCACCATTCTTTTGTATTTCCTGTCATGGCGGCGAATACGAAATTACGATTGACAACAGAGCAAGTTTTAGCTCAAGTTTTTTGAGGATAGCGACTTTAGTGGCTCGAGTGATGTTGAAGATGATGATGTTGATAGTGATTTTGAACAATTAGCGCGTGAGATTGGCAAAAATACCCCAATATTGCGGGAATTTCCCATGGAACAATTGTCGAGTGTGCAGAATGTTGATCTTCCAGTTGACGTTACGTTTGGCTGGACTTCGACCGATGATGTGCCATTAGTAATGCCATTTATCGGAGAAAATGGACTCTCTGAACCCTTACCGGAGTCACCAGAGGCATTTGACTTTTTTAATGTGTTATTTGACCCTGAAATGTGGACGGTGTTTACTACACAAACTAACTTGTATGCCACACAAGTCCTGGCTACTAAAGAATTGAAGCCACACAGTCGCATGCAAAAATTGATTCCAGTGACAGAGGATGAAATGAAGGTTAGTTATATTTAAAGTCATTTCAAATATATATTCTAAATAAGTAAGAACTTTTAGTTTTTCAGAAATAAAGAAGGAATAGCTGAAATTTATGTTTCTAATATTGAGGAAAGTCATAATGCTTATTCTGATGTTTAACTACTATAATTGTACATACAAACAGTAAACAAACTTCAAATTTTCAAGGTCCTGATTTTCGTCTTGATTATAGAAGGACTGTCCAAAAGCTTAGAGATTAAGGAATAGCCTCCACAGTCTTTATGCAAATTACTGGCCATAAAATTTTTCAATCAATCCTAAAGTACAGCACACTTTCTGAAAGAAAGCACCAGGAAATGTCATACATTTTGGCGAATACAAGAATAAATCTACCCAAAATTGAGACAGTTTCATCAGTGTCAGCATCAACAATTCAGGAATAAAGAAACATTGAATCTTTAGACAGACATTCCACAGCTTACAGTTCAACAACCCCCCACCCACTCTGACAACATGAACAATCAACAAGTTGAAGTTTCAATTCGAGCTGAAACCGTGTAAAGAGCTCTTTTTGGACAGCATGTAACTGTAAACATTCAGAACTTTAATGTATACATCAACAAAAATACCTGTACTTCATCAGAATCTAGATAATCCATGCACTGTGTTATGTTTTCCACATCACAAGTCATCCGTACAGTGACTTTGACGAACTGAAATTGTGTAAACACGACAATTCGTGTCAGCATAAGTATCAATTTATGTTTTGATTAATTAATTTGAAAGTTGTGATATATTTAATCAGATAATTTATGTTTGCTGTTTAAACAATTGCATGTTATCTTTTGTACTTTTTTGGTGTTAGTTTTGTTTTACTCGCCGAACTATTTTTTTGAGCGGATGTTTATGTCTGAATAAAGAAGGAGTAAATCGGCTATTGTTCTTCCGCTAATTGTTCTTCAATCTTCCTCGATTGTTTATCGATTTCCTATTTTTATTTTTTTTTTCATTTTTTTCACATAGAAAGCTTAAGCTCGCCAAGATATTCGCTTCTCGCTTACAAGAAAAACGTTCTCAATTCTCGGCACCAACCATGTATTCTCTATAGATTATAAAATGCGAAAAGTAATTGACGTCAATTTTTAGCTGCCACTAGGCCCGGAGTCTAGTACTTCATTAAAATGCCACTCAAAGCAACTAACTGCACAGCTCGTATGTTAATTTTTACTTTTGCTGACTTTGAAAAGCATCACAAAGACACAGATGATAGTGATGTCCAACTACAGAGATGCAGTAAGACATAAGACACGGTGTACTGGTGGAACCACCGGTGTACTGCAGCTCAAATGGAATGTTAAGTTTATGTTAAAAATTATTTCGTATTATCACCTAGAGAACACAAAAACAGTGCCCCTGCATTATAGCCTCAAAGAATGATCTGAAGACTATATTGACATATTTTGTACTTGAATAACAAAAGTTAATGACTAAAATTATAGTCTATATCTGACACACGTTTTGTTAGTAAAGTTATTTTACAGCTGCCAATATAGCCAGCTTGTTTTCATTTCCCCCCTTTTTTGGCACATTATTGTACATGGTAATTAAATGTAAAAACACATCGTTTACATTGTTTACATTGTTTCTTTAAACTTTGCTGTGATTAAGGAGCACCCCCAGTCAACTTCATTTGGGTAGATCTTTTTGTTGTGATGATCTGGTGATAATACCCAAACCTAAATATGTTTCTTCTCCGAACAGTAGTAGCTAAATGTTGCCAATACGAATATAATTAATAAAAGAATATTATTTATTGTCTTTACTTTTGAAAAAAAAATCAATTTGATTGCAAAACAAGAGTTATGGAAGTTATGTTACCTCCGAACGATTGCACACATTTTATTAAAATGTGGATTTACCCTATATAAAAGAAAAGGCCTTGTTATTATTTTTCTTGTTAACTTAATAATTCATAATGTAAAATATGTTGTTGTTTTTCTTTGAAGACTCAAAAGACACAGAAGTTACTGGTGCGATGATGGTGGGTTGTATATCAATGTAGGGATAACGGCAAACTGTTTTTATTTTCGATACTGGTGACTACAGAATACAAAAAAGGAGGAGAAAGCAGTTTGATGTGGATGAATAGGTTGCAACAAAAAATAAACTGGTTCATATCCTTCAAGAGGAGTTCAAGGAAACCTGAATGTGTGCTAATATTTTGCCTAATCCAGTGGATATTGATTGCACACACCCTATTTTACTGTTTATTTGTTTAAAAACAAAACAATAACAATTATTCTTTGCTTTATTTATTTTTCAATAAGCACAACCGAAATTGTGATAAGATTAAAACAGCAATTCAGTTAAGCCTGCAATCAATGTAACTTTGGCTAGGGGTGGCGGTGAGTGAGGATCCAACACCGTTTTTTGCACGTTTCTTATTTATATATTTCTTCCACATGTACGTCCTACAACAAACATATTATAATAATTAATAACGAGATTTAAGCATCACATACAATTTTGAACCATTCAACAATGACAGCAATTGATAATAATAATATAACTACAATTTACTTCAACCGTCCTGACTGACATATTAGCAAACGCTCTACCAACTGAGCTAAGCGGGCTGTTAGCTCCTAATACATTCTTAAACCATTATAGAATATTGCTCATGACACTTTGATAACATTACAATAACAACTGCCTAATTAAGGCTTATCTAAAATGAGTTTTAAGAATAAAAACAATTAGAAAACTACAACACAATATTCATAATACTTACAAGGACTATGGGTCCTATGACTCACTAGCCCACGCTCTTTGTAACATTGCTGTAAGTAAGCAGTTCTGTAATTGAAAATGCAATTCTATAAGCGTGCAATAAGTGTTAGTAATTTAAAGTTTGTGGTCGCCGTAGTCAGTCGTTGCCGTCTATTAAATATTTCTAATGCCAAAACAATATAAAATACTAGTGCCAAAAAAGAAGGATAATCTATCCGCCGAGTCAATAGAATTCAACAACTCAACACCAAGTCAAGCAAACCAAAAGCAAACCATGGGAAACGATCCTTACATGTTGACGACTGGCGGCGGACTGAGCAGCGTGGTTCAAAATGGAATCACGTGGTATAAAAAAGGCGCGAATACCAAATTAACAGACTGCACTAAATTAAAAGCGAAAGTGATGACACTAAATTAAACATGCTAAAATATCACTCTGCTACATCAATCTCCCTGATCTTCACTTACTTTCAATGTCCTTAAAATATATATATATTCTAACTTAAGCTTTTAATCTTCTGTCTGACATGCCCATCTCAACTACTTACATAGATACCATTTATCATCTTACATAAATTTTAATATCTAATTAATATTAAGCATATCACAGAATAAATTGCATGCAATCTAAATGAAAAACAAGTACAAGACACATAACGCCTGTAATATGAAGACCAAATGTGTATATGTGTGCATGTGAGAATTTGATTTGCCATAGTATTTTAGTAGATTAAAACATGAAAGAAGTTAAATTGAGAAAATATCTAAAAAGAAGAAGGTTTACAGTTGTAAAATTGTTTTAATGCTCCCTGGTTATTTATTAGCATGTAAACATGTTTGTTCAAAGCAAGTGATTCTGGCATTTTGTTTTTATTACTTGTAATCTTCGAATACTGTCACTACATTGCTATCCGCCTTTTTATAATATTGTTAATAGCTGAATATTCTAATATGTTATTTTATATTTGGTGCTGTACTAGGTTATTTCATGTTATATAACGATACACCTACACATGTTTAAAATACTTATAGTAATATGAGTGATATATTTTCATTCCAAAAGTTCAAGTGTTAGAGCGTTGGCTTGCGGATCGGGAGGTCGTGGGGAAAATCCCATTACCGAGGGCGGGAGTCGAACCCAAGACCTTCTGCTCTGGTAGGTGCTCTAGCAATTGAGCTACATTGCCATTCGACTCTGGAGAAAGCATACTCACTACATCACGTACCCATGTTGATGTGGTTCAAATCGAATGCATTGTAAAAAAATCTGAATGCGTTCTTCTGGAAATGTCCAATATGTATATTAAATTGGATTAAATGTAGTTTTAAGAAAACAAAGTCTTATTTGGTAAGATTACTCGCGAAAGTTTAAAATAAACTTTATTAACTAATTTTGGCAAAATATAACGCGTTCAAATTTGATCAACTGGTTGAGCGTCTGTTTTCTGCTTTAGTAGTAATGGCTTCCTTCCAAACGCTCGTTGCTAAGGTGACAGCATAACGCCTGACTCGTCGGTGTCAGTATAATCGAAAGGCCGGGTTCAGTCCCTGGGCACTTCATAAGTGCTCCTGTGCTATAATGATAGACATGTCGCTGCACAGTATTGGCAAACATGTCGGCTTATCCCTATTTTCATTCAGTCAGGTGATTCACATTTCTTTTCAATTTCCAATATAGATACTATAAACACCCCGGCAATCGATTGCATGATATTATCCTGACTTATGTTATAACGCATTTGTAATCTTAAACACTAGAAAATCAAAACATTTTGAGAAAATACATGTTGACACATAAACTTGTGATCAGCATTTATATAGTGATCCAAAATTATTATCAAACAAATTTCAACAAAAAATTGCACTAGATTCTTCATACAAACATAGCAAAGAATCTTTGTTACTACTTACAGTACAGGCCTGTAACTTTTTTCCCTGTGGGATACTTTCTCCATTTTTTCTACGTTTATCAAATCATAACTGAAGCGATTCAATGCATATTTTTGTACCTCTAATAGACAGCATTAAATAAATATCAAAATTAAAAATGAAAAATAAATACCAGTAGGTATGAACATATCAGTTACATTTTTAATCCCTTACTAACATTTTCCTGAAAATGAAATACTATTAGCCCTACACAGTCATAAGGCTATTTTGTAAGGTAAATACTTTAAGTAGTATACTTTATAGTAATTGTTTAACAAAGGTAATAGTTTAACAAAGTTAATTAACATTGCCATTATTTTCTAAATGGTATTTTTTTCCGTATAAAAGTAATTGAATACTTTAAATGACATGTAAAATAATTCACAATGAATTAATATTATGACTTAAAATGTTCACAGATACCCAAGTACAGGCTAACAATATTCTGTAGATGGTATAATGTTATATATAAAGTGATTTAACAGGCACATTAGATCAGTTTCCTTGCCTATGTTTTTTGTTTTTAAATAACAGAGTGTGATTTTTATTCAAAGAAAGTAGTCTTCTTTGTTGATAGGGTATTTTGTTCATAATATTGCACTCCTGAGAAATCCCTGCCAGGGAAAGGTTACTGTCATTCCTGAATGATCAGTCTATTAGCAGCATGCCTTCCTCTCTCAACAACATCCCTTCTTCTGACTGTTGTATCAAAATCACTCAAACAATAAACCATTCAAATTAAATAAACATTTTCATGATAAACATATTAAAAAAATAAGAACATGCATATGTGCTATATTTATAGCAAATAAGTTGTATGACAAATTATTTTAGTTTGTACACTATTTTTACAGTCATGCGCTAGTGTTGCCAGTTTTATACCCCCATTATACCGCACTATCATGCATGTACATGACTCACATAATGCAGGCTTTGTACTGCCTCTTCACAAAAATAATAAGGGCATGATCTTACAAAAAGTAGGACAAAGTAGCAACTTTCATAAGTAAAATATACGGCTAAATAAGAATTTCTTACTAGTTTCATTTGGAATTACCATTATTTCTAATGTTATTGTCATTATGTTGCCCACCATAATCCATTGTTCTGTCCTTGCTTGAAAGACAGGCACCTCTGACCAATATGTCTGACTAGCCAAGGAACCATGTTGCTTTATAGGATGGACATCAGAAGGTGTACCCACTAGCACATCTTAACTGCAATTCACAAGAAATTGAGAAACTGAAACTACAACTAATGAAATATTTTAAGGTTCATTTTACATTTTTTTTTCTGAAAGCAAAAGTAGATAAAATAGGGTTATTTCTTAAATAAAACGTTGAGAAAAGTAGGTCTCAGTTGAAATTGTAGGATGATGGAACAATGAGCCAACTGGGCTGTAGGTTTATTTCGCTGTTTGGAACAAATTCTTCACAAGAGGGCTAGACTGACCCTATATCGCTCACCTATATCGAGTGTCATAGACATTAAGTTATAGTGGGCAAGACATATCAGCAATGTTTTAACGGACCAAAATAATTTTTATTGAGTTTATTGTTCAAGCAACATAATTCAGTCATTTGGAGATGGCGTCCACTTAAAGCAGATAAGGTGCTGCCTTTACTGTGTATAGCATGCTGTGAACACCTGGCTTGATACCACAACCAACCCAGTCACATTATGCTGAGTTCTGGCCAACCAGATGTGGAACTTATATGTGCCTGAGCATTAGCAAGGGGGATATATCATTATGATTTTGGTATATCAAGACATGGGATCTAACCCGGGTCCTCTCGAATATGGAGCCAACGCTCTACTGCTTGCCCCACAAGGTCTGTGTCCACCATTGTAAATACAGCATGCCTAGAAGACCTGTATGAAACCACACAAACTCCTATTATCCTGACACTGAGCAGACCTTTTGTGTAACTACCTTATACTTGTTTGATCATTACAAGGGAGCTATAGTACCATAATTTCTAATGACTTTCGTATGCCGCAGACCATGATCGAACCAGGGGTATCCAGTACCTTATGCCTACGCTCTAATGATTACACTACCAGGTCCGGTTTAGAATAATAATACTATAAGAATTTGCACAGAAGCAACATCTGGACAATCAGTTTCAATTTCTGTTGACCACAAAGTCATATAAGGAACGTGCCATGTCTTTTGACAGATCAATATTCTTATACTTTTTATGGATGTTTGATGTTGGTGGTGTGCAATCACAAAAGCTCATTTTGATTGTATGCTTATGTGAGCTAAAAGTGCTAATTTTACCAACTGTGATCAAGTCGCTTTAAAAAAAAAATATATTTATCTAAAAAGAATACATGCACCAGGTATGTAATCCTTACCATATTTATTGCTGGTCTGTGTTTCAAGGATCGCCCCCCCTCCCCCCGCTGGCCACAAAACTGCAATTCAAATAAATATACTAATTATGTGATTATGTATGACTTGTTGTTTTTATTGAAATACTTGCAGTTTTGGGTTATTTGAGGAGGGGGGGGGGGAAGCCACAACACATTTGTACAAATTTAAAACTGCAAATAACACAAAACATTCACAAATTCAAAGGTCGATCTTGATTAAAAACTTTGATATTCTTGATATTAGGTGTAAACTCTTCTATGTAGATCTGCAACAACGCATTGGCATTTTAATTTAGTTACATATATTACCCTTTAAAAATCTTTCCCTTAAGCTGGCAAGTCAATCCTTTCGGATTCGTGATAATTTTAAAAACATAAACATATCCACATTAATTTTCTGGTGTAAATTATCTTAACCCTTTCGGTTCCAGACTAAAATTTACACTCTTTATCACGAATAAACATTTTTGAAGTGGATTGAACACAGTTAAGTGAGAGTACTATTCACATTTTTTTTTTTTTGTGAGCCATGCATCATACATGTATTTCAAATACGTCATAATAGTTTGGCACATAATTGTACTATTTATGAAAGAATGACACATTAAATTGACGTAGTTGCATATTCAAACATGGATCGAATAATATTAATAAGATCGTTAAGCTTCTTATAAAGAAACTAGTTTGAAACCTGTTTCAACGTATTGATTCCCTCAACCTGAAGACATCAAGAACGATAGCAGAGTCACATATCGGTAATATGTTTTCGGTGGTCGATATTGTAATCCATTAATGTGTTTTGACCCATTTTGTTTGCACTGTTTTTTAGATATGACACAGCAACAATATTATGGTTGCTAAGTTACCATAGGGATGTTCAGTTATGACTGCGAAGGAGGAATCAAGAATGGGTCAGCTGACAGACCCTTCCACATGAAAATGTTCTTTACAACCAGGACTCAAACACACACAGTGAGCCACTAAGGACACTGGAGTCATAGCGGACGACACAATCACTTGCCTACTTTCCAGAACTCTATGAAGCCACGTTTAATTGTGGTGTAGGGGTTTTTCAAGTTAAAAATGTGAGTAATGAATGTAATAAGTGGCTAGCCTCATTGTGAGATTATGAACTGATCTATCAATAAATGGGTAACGACCAAAACTATCTAGTTAAAATAATACATATTTTACATGTAGTTCTAAAACTTACTCAAAACACAAATTACACAACTAGTGTTCAGGTGCTGGGCTCATTGCCATGCATTACAATAGGTTTCCCCTCCCTGCCTTTCTCTCTTAATTACTTCCCATGTCTTGGTCCAGCAGTGGTATGGTCTAAAACCGTATATGGTAACAAGGCTATTGCTACTCTGTAAATACAATGCACCCTAACATAAAGTAAATACTATGTTTAATTCGTGTCAATTAAAAAGAAAAATATTAATGGCATCTTTATCAAATTTGCTTTTTTTAAAAAATGACCGGTCAGAATATACGGTTATAAAACGACCAAAAAATGGCAGATGTATTTGATTACGACAAACGCCCGTTTATGCTAAATTTTGTTCACATCGTCAACTATGACAGCATAATGAATTTGAAAAAGTAAAATATACACCTGTTGATAGAAAAAATAAAAATCGGTTGCGTTAAAAATACAACGTCTGGAACCGTATGTGAGCGAAAAGTGGAAGTTGAACGGTAAAAAACCCACAAAAGTAATGTCAACTAGTCAGGCTTGTGTCGAGAAAACAGGCCAATCCAGTGCAAACCATCAAATCTGTTCCCTAAATAAGAGAGCTTAATAGCGAATAATCAATATTATACAACAATCATACATGTTCATCAGAAAATGTGCATAAACAGAACAACAATACTGACGTTGAAGATGGCATCTGTCAAAACATTTTTCAACGTGACTGGCGTGGCTTCGTATGCAAAGTAGTAGGTTCTCGGCCAAGCTTCGACATATTCCGTAAATTATCGGAATTTCCCGTTGAAATTCGCTTTGTTTACACTTGTTGTTTATATTGCCGATTTGTGTAAAAGATTATTGCTCCTTTGGAGACATTTCTTTGGCTTGTCGGTAACTTTAATGTTTAAGTTAAGGCAATTATTATTATTTAATGGCATAAAACATTTAGTTTGAGTTTTCAACTAATTTAGTGCGATCGAACTAATGGGTATCTTTAGTAAAAATAAAATTGCTACAATGTATATGGACATTTGTGTCACCGTCTACACTATTAAGCGTTTTTAGAAAATAAATACAATAACATAAACACAATACTAATAAAATACTAATATTAAACATATAATTAAAATATAACATGAAAAGTAACATATCACAATTGCTTATAATGTAAACATGTTACGTATGTGTTATTGTACGAAACATGAGCACTTTTCGGATTGTTTAATATATGATATTTTATTCTTTGCTTGGCACATCATGATTTTGAAAACAAATACAAAACAAACAACAACAGAACAACACATAACCAATTCCTGCTATGTCCGCATCGGAACAAAGTCAAATAAGATAAGCTAAAAAGAAATTTAAAAATACACGAAGTACTATATCAATCTGCTCCATCTTCGAACAATTGTTTATTTAGACATGTACACAATTAATTATGTAAGACAAAAGCACAACTATACACACTATTATTAATGTGTTACATGTTCACTGTATGATAAACTTTGTCTGCATATAATGCAGAGTATTCACTATCCGAATATATTACTAGCTTGCTTAGTTAATTATAAACATGCTTCAATATACGTTAAATGTTGTCGTAAGTTAATGACCTACGGAATAAAACAAACTGCACTTTACTTTGGTTTTGCTTACTTGATCACTGTATCGATTACCAGTATGCCTGAGCTGCATGCATGACGTATGTTTTTACTTTCAAACAAACTACAACCAGTAACTTACTTTTCAAATATATTTAACACTACATTACGCTAACTAATAAAGCTGATGGATCTAGGCAATGCATGATATTGTATAATGTAGTAATGTAGTGATCGTAGGTTACATTTATGAGCTAAACAAAAATAAATGGGATCAAGTTCTTCAAGACTCCTTTTTTCTAGATTGTGTGTGTGATACTTCTAGACTGCTAAACTTTGAACATATTGTATGTGTCGTTTATGTTTGGCATTTAATCTTAATGAAGGTGTTTATTGATTGTATATGGCTAATGTTAAATGGACGTTTTACTTTTAAATTGGGACTCAGTGCAAGATGATGTTACAAGATATTGGAATAACCGTGCTGCGTTTGGTATAATTGCAAGGTAAAGGGAATATTCATATAGATGTGACCGCCGATGGGATAATCTTTTTAAACAGCCTCTCGTCAACTGGCGCGACGTTCACATGTTTATACGCTTCAATTCTGTATATTGATTAAAGATAGACATATGGACGACTAGATGTAAAATGTGGAGAAAGACCGTGAACTAGTAAGTGTAGAGTCCGTATCTTACCCTATGCTTCCTGGAAGACCTTTCCACGTTTAGTGTTCTTCCCGACCGATGTGGTGAGTAACTGATGAGTTGCAATATGTCGGAGACTTCTGGACGGCTTGGTCACATGTTCGGCTCATTAAATATCAGTAGATATCAAATATATTTTTGAAACTAAGCAACGTACCTTTTCTTACAATAAGCTGAATATAAGCTTTCTTAATAAATGTATACTGTTAGAAATTGCCATAAGATAGAGCCTAGCTTATGGCATCGCGAAAAACGAGAGCGGACTTAATGACTTAATGAACAGTTTACATGTATAACACACTATTGCCTTACTTATTTTAAGTGTATGTCATCGCTGAATATAAAACAGAGAGACGATACATTACAAACAAAAAAAAGAAATAAAAATAAACAATTAACAGTGTTGAAACGAACACTAGACAAAAAGACGGTCTAACAAATCTTAAATGTTTAAATATTTTACGTAACATAAGACAACAAAGGCAAAGTAGAAAAATGAAGAATTGAGCCTTAAAATATAAAGATACCCTTCAACTATGTGTTATCTCTACACAAGCACTTAACAATTATATAGTACCCACACATCTTATGGGACAAGTAATTGTCTATAAAATAATTGCATTCCGCGATATCTTGAACATCTGTGACAGAGCGGAAATGCTGTATTTACATTATTTGCATGATAGACAGGGGAAACACGTTATATAAATAAGATTAATCAGACGTTTTGCAAGCATTTATAATCTAGCATGCGTTACGGGTGTCTATGTTATTGAGTCGTTAATGCCGCAGAGAATCGTACTACAGAAGCAACGATGAAAAGAATAACCCAGTAACTTTTCAGCAAATTGAATGGTATTTTAACTTATTTAAAAGATACAATTTTTTCTATCAATAACGGATAAATTTCTACATGGCGTAGACATTATAAACGTGCTTTAAGTTCGGGATCAGGTTATTGTTTTAGGAAAATAACGAGTACATTTTTAGCGCTATATCGTGTTTGTTGCATCAGTCGAAACAGTTTTCAAATTGTCGATATTTGAGTATTGAACTGCTTGCTTACTATTAAAAAATATCAGTTAATGAATAAAATCGCCGAGTAAGGAAACACTTGAATATGTTCAATATTAAATATGTTTACAAAGAAGTAACGAATTTCTTCAAGCAAATTGTATGAAGGCTTAACACTGTCTTTTTTTCTTTTTATCATACCCAAACTCACGCACGTATACACATAATTTACACATTTGCCCGCACAAACATGGATTAACTTAAGATCCTTCGAAAATATATATTCACTGCAATTTCTCTAAACAGAAAGCTTCGCTTATACTATAGCTACAAGATAATAAATAATTATATATTCCATGAAGTCATCTATCCATCCCGAAATGTAGTCCACAAATAAATAGTATTCTTAATCGTGTATGGTTCCTTTACCCAAAATGTATAGTGTTTACTTGTTTTTTTTATTAATTCGTTAATATGATTTAAATGATATTTTTTATTGTATATATATAAATAAATATAATATGCACAAAAGGACCAAACAATCTTGACACAGGCCTATTGAACTCGCACTAAATAATGCTCATGGTTATGTTGTTCATATAGTGTCTTCCTCTTACTTGTGTAAACCCTTATGAGATAAATGACGTTCTGGCTTACCAACTGTTCAAACTCTATTTTACAGGTCATACTGAAGCCAAGTCTAGAACATGTCAGTTTGTTCATGAAGGTAGTATGATTGTACACTTATGTTATATTTGCCCGGAGAGTTGTGTGAATTGCTCAGTCCTCAATATCAGAATCGGGATGGTTTGTAGCGCTTGCAAACCTGGCTACTATGGAGCTCAGTGTGAGCAAACATGTTTAGATAGTTGTCAAGATAGGGAATGCAGAAAAGAGGATGGGATATGCATTAAAGGATGTGCTGTTGGTTATTATGAATATGGGTGTGTTCTAAATTGTTCAGTGGGGTGTCAGGATAGGATGTGTCATGAATTCACTGGCGTGTGCAGCAAAGGGTGTGATGTTGGTTATTATGGAGATAGGTGTGATCAAAATTGTCCATTTGGCTGTAAAGATAAAGGGTGCAATAAAAACAATGGAGTATGCAGTATGGGATGTGTTGTTGGTTATTATGGACATGAGTGTGATCTCAATTGCCCAATAGGATGTGAAGATAGGGAATGCAATAAAGACACTGGCTATTGCAGTAAAGGTTGTGTTATTGGTTTTCATGGACATTTATGTAATGTATCATGTTCGCAAGCATGCTATCAACGAGCCTGTTACCGTCTAAATGGAACATGCACGCATGGGTGCATCGAGGGATACTATGGTGAGACGTGCCATAACGTCACTAAAGGTATAACTGCTGTTTGTAACTGTGTGTCTATTGCATTGAATTTGATACTCGACTAAGCATGTGCTACTTTTATTTAATCATAGGTAATTATTTCAATCACTGTCTTATCCGCACATGATGTGCTATTAATTGTATATAAGAAAAGGCATACAAAGAAACACTTTAGACTCAATTTGAATATATGCTGTCATCATAAGCACTTTTATAAAGGCTGATTTTATCTTATTAAACAGTAACTCTATGCATGTGTATGGTGCAGCTATCTTATGTTGTTTCCTCGTACTACTTAAGGCCTTATGGTATCATGATTTATTTTTTAAATAGTTGCTGTCATAATTGTGACATGTTTTTCGCATTTTATTAAAAATAATACCAACAATCAAGTAACATCACGTCAATTCACATGGGTTTATTAAAGTATCTTTTCTTAATTTTTTGAAAGCTTAAGCGGTTTTAACAGTTGTGGAAAATATTTCTGGTTTAACACTCTTCATCTAACTTTTGCAGGTTTTTAACATGGCTTCTAGTAAAATAAGATATGTGACTAATTCATAAACTGTAAATTGATAAACCTGATAGTAACACAATAAGTGAAGAGCGTTTTATATGTGACTGGAATATTTACAGGGATTTTGATCGTTAAATTTTGTCAAGACTTCTTTAAAAGAGTGTTCACGAACTTCGTTATTTATTAAGATTTAAATAATTGTATATATATATATATATATATATATATATATATATATATATATATATATATATATATATATATATATATATATATATATATATATATATATATATATATATATATATATATATATATATATATATATATATATATATAATTAGAAATGTCTGCACTCCTGGAGACCTGGCCACATGTTCCTACGATGGTGGTATCTATGCTTGGTGCTGTACTAATCGTGGTTGGTGTGGTTTCTGTGATCGTTCTCTTAAGGTAAGCGACATTTCTTGATATATTTTTTTGAATAAAACGATCGTTATTTGTGAGTGTAGTACATAATCTGCTTCCAATTGTACGAGAGTATGTTCGTGAGGTTTGATAAAATTAACTATGGAATATCTACATATCATATAAGTTGTGAGTTTTTGATATATGTGTTTATTGTGTAATTGTTACCATAGTGTGCTTATAAATCAAATAGCACATGCAATCCTGATTTTCTCGTATCTATATCCGATCTTTCAAGGGGGAGATGTAAAATGCAACAACAATGCTCAGTGAGCGCGAATACAGACAGAATATATGACGATATACTGGAAATAGCCATCGCAGGTCCGACACTTACTACTGACGATGAGGGACACATGATAAATCAATCTTCTGGTAGCGCGGTTACAGACAGAATATATGACGATATATTGGAAATATCCATCAGCGATCCGACACATGCTACTGTTGATGAGTGGCAAATGATAAATCAATCTTCTGGTAGCGCTGTAACAGACAGAAGATATGACGATATAATGGGAATATCAATCGGAAATATGACACATACTTCTGTAGATGAGGAACAAATGATAAACCAATCTTCTGGTAGCTTAGCTACCGACAGAAACTATGACGATGTCATGGGAATATCCATCGGAAATATGACACATACTTCTGTAGATGAGGGACAAATGATAAACCAATATTCTGGTAGCGTGGTTACAGAAAGAAGATATGACGATGTTATGGGAATATCCATCGTAGATCCGACAATTTTTACTGTCGATGATGGGCAAATGATACACGAATCTTTTTGTAGCGTGGTAACAGACATAAGTTATGACGATATAATGGGAATATCCATGGGAGTAACAACACGAACTTCTGGCGATGATGGGCAAATGATGAACCAAACGTCTGATAGCGCGGTTACAGACAGACGTTATGACGATATCATGGGAATATCCATCGGAGATCCGCCAATTTGTAATGTAGAAAATGGGCAAATGATAAACGAATCTTCTTGTAGCCTGGTTACAAACAGAAGATATGACGATATAATAGGAATGCCCATCGGAGATCCGACACATATCAATGTCGATGATGGGCATTTGATGAACCAATCTTCTGACAGCGCTGTAATTGACAGAAGATATGACGATATCATGGGAATATCCATCGGAAATATGACACATTGTACTGTAGATGAGAAACAATTGACAAACCAATCTTCTGGTACAGACACAATCTGTAACGACATAATGCGAATATTCATCGGTGATCCGACATATCTTACTGTCGATGATGGGCAAATGATAAACGAATCTTCTTGTAGCGTGGTTACAAACAGAAGAGATGACGATATAATTGGAATGCCCATCGAAGATCCGACACATATCAATGTCGATGATGGGCAAATGATAAACCAATATTCTGATAGCTCAGTTGCATACCGAAGAGATGCCGATATAATGGGAATGTATATCGGAGATCCGACACATGCTACTGTCGATGAAGAACAAAGCATAAGCCAGTATTCTGGGAGCGCCCTTGCAGACAGAAGAGATGACGATATAATAGAAATAGCTATCGGGCATCCGACACATACTACGGTGGATAAGAGGCAAATGCTAAACCAATCTTCTGGTAGCGCGGACAGATTGATGCTGTATGGCAATGTCCTAGGTAGAACCACCGAGGATTCTGCACACATTGCTTCGCTTGATGTGGAGCGGGCGACATATGAAACACTTGGCAATCCAGATAATGACGACAATGTACATGTATATGACACAACAATTGGATAACTGTCCTTTACAACAGTCGGTTGTCCAGGTAACTAACCTTTTGACAGGCTTCTTTTTTTCTGATACAGGTCTATCTATTTCGAAATGACTCGCTCTAACAAACTAACAAAGAAAGCTATATACCTGACATCGTATACATAAATACCTGCTCACATGATTTTCACTGTTAAAGAACATCGTTCCGAAATCGACGCAATAAACCTTTTACAAAATCATAACGTCGCACTGAAGCCAATTAAACAAATATACATATAACAATTTATTAGTTTCTCTGAAAGACAGCAAAATAGCCTAAATATATAAATATTATAAATATATAAAATAGGTATGTTGTTATAAACGGAGTCGATGGAAAATGTGCATATACAACAGGCTACAATACAAGAAATTGACAACTTGCCTATCTAAATTAAATCAAATGAAAACGTTTGGCCATTGGAATAATTATAGTGGAGGATTTGTATCTTAAATAGCTACTACATGTTGACATTTACCATTACCATAAAAGGGAATAAGGAAGTATAACTGAATACTACAAAATACATTAAAATTTGTAAATAAACAGGACATTGGTATTCACATGCAAGTCAGTTGTTCAATGTACAGTAAAACTGTGACGAAATAGACAACAGAATAGACACAGGCCACATTGACTGTTGATACATTGGTAATTGTCGCATTCTTCAACTATATTGTAATAATTACATTTTGATAAGAAATATCCACTCCAGCTTAAAGAATGTTTAATTATGATTGTATGTTGTAATTTAAAAAAAAATGGAAAACATATTGCATCTGACCAATAGATTGTTTGTTGTTCCAATATAAGGAATGGAGTAATAACAACGTCGTGATATTTTCAAAATATTTTATCCTTTTTAAAGCTGAACAAATGAGGACGTACAGATGAACTGTGGTGAGGTATGAATGTTATTTATTCTGTAAAATCCATATACATTTGAATATATTGGAATTGACACCGCTTTTCATATGTCAATATAGGAGAGTATAAGACTGTATTAGCAGATTCTACATAAGATTTCTTTCCTGTTGTGCAGTGGTTTGTGAGTATGTGTGCATGCGGTTGAGCGCACAAGCTTGTTTGTAACTGTTTGCTCTAAAGGCTTTACATATTAGCACTTGAGAAAACTGTACATTCCCAAATGTTATTGGAACATAGCAAATGTAATAAATGTCCAAGAAGTGTTGTTAATTAAAAATTAAACACATGTGAAAAGAATCTCAATTAATATTTATAAATAAACACTACCATTGAAAATTATGTGTTATAGTGTGATTTTTATGTGAAAAGACACAACATCAGTAAACATTCATACTCAAATATGGAAACGTAAATCAAGATGATAGTATTTTAGTGTAAATCTGTCATTTATCCTCTTAGCTCATGTAAGCAATTTGAGTTTTGTTATTGTTACCAATTTCTTCTTTCAATGCTTTCTACGAATTAACTATATATGATTATAATTGAATAGATGTATTGCCTTTGGTCTATGTTATTGTCAATTATATTATAATGTTCGGATGGGCCAGATCGTATTTTGTATTCAATAACGGATACATCATTTATTTAATTCTGTGTTGGTTGTTTTAATTGTGTAGCTAATAAACACATATGTGCATGTCATACCTACCTACCTACCTACTTACCTACCTACCTACCTACCTACCTACCTACCAACCTACCTACCTACCAACCAACCTACCTACCTACCTACCTACCTACCTACCTACCTACCTACCTACCTACCTACCTAAGTCCTGGCACCGTACCAGTTGTCCAAAACATCGTATATCGTGCGTATTCCTATCGTAAAGATATCGTATGTAGCGTATCGTATCGTGTAACGTAATAGGCCTATCGTAAAGTAACGTAACGAGCCTTATCGTAAATGGTGCATCGTACCGTAACGAAACTAACTTATATATTACATTTCCGGTACATGCATACTATCGATGAGCAAATTAATATTGCACATCTTCGAAGTTATTACTTGAATGACAATATGCGTAAACTGAATATGAATGGACGTTTAGGAACAATATTCGGGAAAACTAGGATTCTGGTTATTTTCCCACGCTTTTATGGAAAATAAAAAGCAGTAAGACGTAATTGGTATAAACATACAGCTGGAAAAAAAACTAGCTATAATACAATCTAGCTCTATGTCAGGTTATGGAAAGCAGGTTCGGCTCAAATACGGGATTCAAATAATACGGCTCATATTCAATGAACATTGTTAATAAATAATTGGACCGTGTGGAATCATCTCTGATATTCCGACAAGTTTGTTAATTGTAAAGCTAGCTTACCTATGTCATCGCTGGGCACAATCAACACTGATATAGTCTCTTCGCCAATTATTTCAAACGCGTTATTTTTATACACATTTACGTGCATTTAAATAAATTTGACAGCAATTAAGCACTCGACGTAAACTCGATAAAAGTACGTTCACAAGTATAGCAAACACATTAATATAAAGCCACTATTCTTCTGCCAGTTATGTGATCAAACGTTTAGGGTGTAAATGTGTTTGTCAAAACAATGTGCTAGTATCATAAATAACAGTAAACAACTGACATCATGCCCTCTTAATTTCCGTAAATTTTCCCGGCCTGCCAATCACGTGCACGTGTGTTAATTCCAATTAATTGGTGACACGTTTATGACACCACTTATCTTAAAGGAAGTAGGACTTTTAGCCTTTCGTTATGTTGATTGGTTTGATCCTTAACGTGTTGAACGAAGGTATTAATTCGTCTGTTCTTAAATCGATTTCCTCTTATAATAAAATGGTCCTTTGTAAGTCTTTTAGAATGATGAAGCCATTTTCTGTAATCAGGATTAGAAATGGTAAAAAAAAAGTTAAAAATAATTTCTATGAAGTGTACTGCCTTTAAACAAAGAGCAGCCATACTCTTCCGCCAAATTGGGGTACAGCCAATCAGAGAATGGGTTTTAATAGGAATGTTATGATTTTAAATAGATTTCACCCCATCACATATCTTGTGGGTTTGGAAACTTTAGTTATTGTTTGATTTGGATATTATATCGGTTGGCCATTGTATTAATTCAGTTTATGTAGGTGTTATCCTATATTATTAAATAAATATTTAATGAAATGTATTTAGTCTAAATAAAATAAGAGCGCGTATTATTAGTTCTGCTTCGTCAATGGGGGTGGGAGTGGGGAGTGGGGTAGGGGGCTTTATTTTCTTCACCTTGGTAGCTGGATCCGAGTCTGAGTCTTGTAAATATTTAATCATTGGCTAAATTATGAT
Source organism: Sinonovacula constricta (assembly GCA_007844125.1). Classification (NCBI taxonomy): domain Eukaryota; kingdom Metazoa; phylum Mollusca; class Bivalvia; order Cardiida; family Solecurtidae; genus Sinonovacula; species Sinonovacula constricta. The sequence goes on from CM017571.1 coordinate 52,664,881, forward strand.
GGTGAGTTTCAATCTCCATATTCATTTTAGAGATTTTGCTTAACATTTGTATTTTAGTATTTTAATCTATATATTTCTTTGATTAGTTCTTGTCTATTCTTTCCGTAAATTATCTGAAATGCTTGTAAAAAACTAATAGAGCCGGGATAAATATTTATTGTTGATCGGGAATTGTGTTCTATTTGAACACATTTTATGGGTTATAATTAACAGTTCGCTTCTAAATATACAATGTCTACTATCTAGTTTTATTTTGGCCTTGTTTATATATTCTGTTGATTTTCATTCATAATAACTTCTGCTCCTATATCATTTTTGTTTGTATCCTTGCTACCGTCGGTGTAGATGTGAATGTGAGTAGCAATATCTCAGTACTCAGTTGGTTTGAGTTGAGTTTAACTAAGGGAATAATCTTATCGATTACGTCGATTACGTCTTTGTTTTCATGTTAATGGATTTGATCCCTACATGTAACGGATTAAGTGGAGGTGTTAATTTGTCGGTTGTAAGTTGTAATTTTGTCTCATAATAATACAATTATTATTTGATAGCTATATTTTGAAATCTTTTTAGTTTGTCTAGTTTTTTTCCCCCGATTGACCCATATGCTACTATATCTTACCGAATGTTTCTTTTAATCCTGCATGAAAAAGGGTTATATTTGAGACGATGTTGTGTATCTGGGGTTTCTGATGTTATTTATTTTCTAGCAGCTAGTCCATGTATGTATGTATGTATGTATGTATGTATGTATGTATGTATGTATGTATGTATGTATGTATGTATGTATGTATGTATGTATGTGTGTGTGTGTGTGTGTGTGTGTGTGTGTGTGTGTGTGTGTGTGTGTGTGTGTGTGTGTGTGTGTGTGTGTGTGTGTGTGTGTGTGTGTGTGTGTGTGTGTGTGTGTGTATGTATGTATGTATGTATGTATGTATGTATGTATGTATGTATGTATGTATGTATGTGTGTATGTGTGTATGTGTGTATGTGTGTATGTGTGTTTGTGTGTATGTGTGTTTGTGTGTATGGATGTATGGATGTATGTGTGTATGTGTGTTTGTGTGTATGGATGTATGGATGTATGGATGGATGTATGGATGTATGGATGTATGTATGGCATGCATGTAATGGGCTAATGTCATTATGACGCAACCATTCGGAAATCCACATTTAAATTATGTCACTTTTACCGAGTATTTTACTATGACAGCATGGCTTGGACTATCGTAGTTGATAAGGAATTTTGTTTTCTTATCAGAAGCGATACCAAGCAAGAACGGAGAAGGAACTAGTGGGAATATTTATTCCTCACATTGTGATTATAAAATCTTTATATTTTACTCATAGGAGTTGAATCCGATTGAATATAAAAGATCTAAACACGCGTGGCTCAAAGTTTAACAGTTAACCAGTTTATACAGGTTTACAGTATAGTTATGTTGTTTTTTTCATTTCTTCGCAATCATGTTAAAAAGTTTAAATGAAACGAAATAGAACGTAAACAATTATTTTGGATATCTATAATCTGTAAGATTTTGATGTAACCGATGTTGTACGTTACAGGTTTGTTCAATTTCAACTCATCGACGTGGATAGGTAAAAATAACGAATATATTATTCGATATTACAAACGACATACATTTAAATCAGTTTACTTGTAATCAAATAGTTATATGTAATCACTAGAAAAAACGTTTAAATATTTGTTAAACTTGATATACCGTTTGCATATAAAGTCGGCCAGTGTCACGTAAACGTGCCTATTTATACCTACGCAGGCTGATTTCTTGATTTTTGTAAACATATGCACTTTGGGTACATTGAGCGCTGATCGTTGTTGATAAGTCTCATGCAATTCTATTATATATTTATCTATCAACGGGGTTGTTTGTTCGCTTCCAACCACGGGCCCCCCCATTATTATCTTCCAACATAGTTTTATACTTTTTATTTCATTTAATACACGCCCTGTATGTTTATCGAATTAAAAGACACACATTTCTTTATTTGCAACTGTTTGTTTGGCCTACATGAAAGTGAAACAAAAATAACAATAGACATTGTTTGCACTCATTTAATAATTACCGACTATTCATGATTAAGTTTAAATGAATGTAACAATACATTTTCGCTTTTAATTAAAATGCAGACATCAATTCGCCGTTTCAAAACAAAAAACAATACCAACAACAAAGAAAGAAATTGGAAAACATGAAATTATCAACAGAATTATTGATTAAACTTAAATAACTTTGATAATTGACTGAAACGATAACGAAATAATACGCTTGATTATAGTTATAATGCAACTAGGTAAACATGTGACGACTTAATTTTCAGTTGAGGATACTTTTAGGACAAAATAAAAACCTGCATCTACTTGGGTACTTAATATGGTGGACAATGGCAGGAAAAAACAGCATGATGTGTGCAAACAATATTTATTGTTGGTGTTTTTGTTTCAATTTAATGTAAGCCCCACAGTCAGTTGCCAAGAAAGAAATGTGTTACATTTAATTCGTAAATAAGACAGGGCGTATATTAAATGAGAGAAAGATAAGTAAGACATTAAGTAGGAAAAAAGGATGGACGCGAACCAACAACCCCGTCGATACATAATTGTAAACAAAATTGCGTTCGACCGACAACACTAAGCTCTTAATGTACCGAAATGCATATTTATATAATAATCAATAACTTAGCCTGCGTATTTATAAAATAGACACGTTCACGTGGTACTGGCTGACTTTATATGCAAAGTGTGTATCAGGTTTATATATATATATGCCCATGGCAGGACAAAACACTTTACATAATCGTCATTGCAATCGGCCGACTAAGAATTGGTTTGAAAGTAGATCATTTACTTACATCGCATATTTTAATGTCAAAAGTTCAAGTACTATACAAACTTTGTACCGGCGTGTATATTAAACATGCATTTCACGTCGACAGGGAAACAACATGAGTGTTCATATCTCAAAAATCAGAAGGCTTATGTCACTTTCTTCGGGTATTTATGAGTTTAAAATATATAATCACACTATTATATCGTACATGTTAACACTACTGAACTTTAAAGGCTATTTCCAGGCAGGGTATTTAAAGTTGATTTAAAGATGCAGAAAAATGTCAGCTATTCCAGAAGAAATGCGCCAATATGCTTCACATTGTTTAATTGTTAACATAACAATCTAACAGATAAATTGCTATATTGTCGTTAATTAAATGTTATAATGAAAGCTATAATCATTGAGCAAATGATACACGAATCTACTGGTAACGTGGCTTCAGACAGAATTTATATTAAATAATACTAAGTTTAAATTAAAATGTATGAAAGTAACAAATAATATTTATTATTTGTTTTGCTCTTATCCGGATATTTTTCCATTCGTTTATAAATATGATACACTATAACTGAAACAACAACAACCTCAACAACAAGAACAGCACACACGTGCTCCATATTTTTGAGAGTACAAAACAAAAACACAGAGTTAAACGTTTTACTGAAGAACGTATCACCAAACCTTTACTTCTTAAACATAGTTAAAAACAGCTATTTGCATAATGTGTATACTAAACCAGAGATTAAAATAAATCTTTATGTCAGAAGATTTAAAGCGTATAATTAACAAAATTGTCGACGTCATATATGTACATCTGAGTTTTTTTTTTTTTTTTTTGAAATAGTATTAATCTTAAAATGTTTTTAACATAAACTAAGCCAGTTTAACGTTTTTAGCATCTATGGTTTTTAGACGTAATGTGCTATTTTATCAATATTTTAAACCCAAATACAAAAAAGTCCCAACTATAATTAAAACATTGAATAGAGTAATTCCAATATCTACAGAATCCAAACACTTTTATTATCATTGTGACCAAGCTTACATCCAAGACGTATATGAATCATTTGTAAAATCTAAACAATGCGTTGTTTTAAATTTGGCCATAAGCATGGCATCTAGAATAAATTTCAGTTGTCTTATTTTTTATTGATATTTTTATTTTGGAAATAAATTGCAAGAAATGAATGAAATACGGTCTAAAATATATATTATTTTTGTGATTTTAGTGTGATTTACGATTTATTTTGTATATGCTAATTAATACTTCCAAATATATATTCTAAACCAAACACAATTATATTTTCGACCAAAATAGATTGATTTATCAGCCGAAATTCGACATATCTTCGGTTTGTCCGCTACGTTTAATAATTATATATGATTACAATCTTTAACATTCATTTTCACACAAAAGTCAAAACATAAATGAAATTTTATTTGACAATCTATTTGAATTTACTTCAAATTACCACTGACCTTGACAATATCGGTCTCGTTGATTGTTCATAATCGGTCTAAATATAAACATACCAATTTACAATTAGTACATCATAATTATAATGTTAAGTTTATTGTTTATAAAATGAGTAATTAACAGTCACGTAGCTCATATAAATGTCAACGTCTTTATATTGTTAAAGATGGCATTCAAAAGTTTGCCGATATCAAATAAATCAATAGCTTAGTATTGTTTGTTCGTAGTCTTTTGGTATCGAAAAGGAATACCCTCCTACAATATTATGAACAGTATTTCAATTGTTAGACAGACTTTTAGTGCACCTCGTTTGCCCGTGTTTTTATCGGCCTCTGGATGACTTTTGAACTTGTGTTCTTATATTGGCTTCCGAGTGTAATTTACACAAAAATGAGATTATATCAACTAACTTTACACACGGATGCAAGCCTTGTTTTCGAGATAATGAAAAATTACATAGACATAGAGGTGTCATTACACCTGTTTAATATACATCTTCCTCTTTTACATTTTCCTCATATTACTCCTTCCCTGCCTCCTCCACCTCCTCCTAATTTTCCTTTCTCTTTCTCCTCAGCGGAAGGTTAAGACGCAGTAAACATTATATTCATATACACATTAAATTCAATTTGAAGCAGCATTTTTAACGAAAAATGCGGGTTAAGTGATTTCCTTGTATAAGCTTGCTTCAACTTTCCAAATACAATGTCATCATTGGAAGGTCTCCTTACTGGATCCAACTTTAAACAAACAACCAATGGTTTCCGTCACATAACGCACGATGCTGTTGCCACCTCATTTTGTCTTAAATAAGATATTCATTAAAAAGAAAAACAAACTCGGGTGTTAAATATGGTATCCTACAGTATTGACGAGTTATACTCTCCCGTACTATCAAACAATATTTAGTAAGCTAAACATATGTGCCTTCGATAATTGTTTTAGCTGTAATCCCCATTATGCTTATTGCTAGATTCTAAAAAATAGACTTTTAAAGCAATATATTTCCCGACCTGTACAGTATAAGAATCGTGGTATTGTTATAAACAACATTAACCAAATATTTTTAAACAATTATGCGCCAATCCCTAGAACAGGGATAAGATTGCGTGCTATAAGTATTAGATGTAGGCAAACTGTCGGATACTTACTTTAACACAAATCTTTTATAACAGAAAATGTATTTACTTCTAAGTCAAAAGTTCTTTGAAAATTGTGTTGGATAATGCCGGTCAACGTTCACTCTAAGAAAAATAACTCTAACAGAGACAGTTTTATAGGTAGTATTAATAATCGTTCGTGGTGGGTCGCCGGTTTCCTCAATTAGGCAAGCTAGAGTCCCGCCAACATGTAACTGAATATCATGCAAAAAATACGAACGCCGTTATTGGTGTGTTAAGTTCTTGACTCCCTAGAGTTGTTATATTCATGATTATTATGTTATTACAAGATTTATTTGTTATAAACGTGCTTGAGAATGGTATTTTCTGAAACATTATAAATTATTGCAAAGGGTAAGTAGAAAATGAAAGCATCTTAATTAGTTACAGTCATTCTATGCAAAACAATTTTATCATTAAATTTTACAAATGCTTTTTTTTAAATTAAGAATTTGAAATCAGGATTGTAAATCTTAATTTAAAAAGATCATATTCATGATATATTATTTATACTAAAGCATAATATGATTATGTTATATTAAGATGTAGCATGTGTAAAGGGCACTGTGTATAGGAGAAACTCAAAACTTAAGATTAACTTTTAACCAAATTCACAGACTGGTTTTAATTATTGTCCATTTATTGGCTCTTACACAAATATAGCGTACATAAAGCATACATGTTTAGTGGCTATTATGACTAAATATATTAAATATAACCTATTAATAAAAGAAAATATAACACCTCACCGAAAAATATCATGTACCATGTAAATACCTACAGTAAAAGCATTTTTTTAATCTGATGTAAAATTGTGTGTGCTCTCTTAATTTCGCTTTCACGGTTTAACAAAAAAATACACTCGAGTTCGGGTAATTCACTTTTATTGTTTAGTTCACTGAAGCATTTAAGCACTTGAACATTACAAAATACAGACCGTTCTTAGACTTGTTTTTACATATTACAGTACAAGGGAAATAACGCTCCCATGCTTATTGACTATTTTAACTAAACCTGTTCGATATAAACTATTTAGAAAATGCAGTTTATCAGCAGAAAATATCAGATACCGTATTGGTGATCATATCTATGTTGGACAAGTCAAATAACCAGAAATACACACACACACAAAAAATGCACGTTTTTTATCGGATACTAGTGAAGAAGGAAATTGATATGCATACTTTGAATCAAATTTACCGACTGGACTTGGGTATTGCTTTTATATAATTAGCATTATTCAAATAAAACCTATAAGTATAGCGACTATTTAGACTCAAAATAACCGATGTAACATATTTACATAAGCAAGCATTTTCCTGGAATAATCTTAGTACGGATTATTGGGACAACTAAGGCTTTGTTTCATAAACAGTTTGTGTATATTATTGTTTGATGTATATACCTAAATTTTGGTACTTTATTTATGGAAAGTATTCTTTCATCTTTTTTTAAGTAATGTTACCCTCAGCAACAAAATAAACTACTTAATTGAAGTTAAATTAGAATTCAAGTGATTTCTTTTCTTTGCTAGAAAACAAAATGTTGCTTCATTCCATTCAATTTATTACTTAAAATAAGAAAGAACGTCATTGACGAAGCTTTATTTTGTCGCCCCATTATATTTGTAATGCATCATAGGCAAACCTTGTGTATATATATATAACCTGTTGTTTTACAAAAAAACAATGTTTCTAAAATGTTACTGCGCTTAGATAAAAAACATTGTTTTTTTGTTGTTTTTTTTTGTGTGGAAATAAACTGTTATTCTTCTGCAAAAAATACATACAACGAGTTGACATCGATTCAAGGGATCTGTTATACTAAATTACAATATTGATGTCATTTTAAAAACAAATATTTGGTTGTGTTTTTTTTCTACTCCTACTTGTTTGTCATATTAAACACATTACAGTCAGACACAATTGCTACGGTTCGCCATTTCAATTCTCAGATTAAAAATATGTTTGTTTGTGTATTTGGCAGGCGATTGTGTTTCAATTTTCCACAACAGACCTTCTGTACCCCGTCCAAACAGGAACTCTTTTCCAGACTGGTATTCCGCTGATTCTGCCGATGAAGTACCAGACAATATCTAGACATCAGCTGCAAGAGGTATTATCTGCATTATACTATACCGGATATTAACCGCAAGATATGTTTTGTACGTGATCAGAAACCGTCCACCAACATACGGGCAGTCTATGTTAGAAGACAGGAACACGGCAGATCTGCTCCTTTGCTATGAAACTGTTCAAATGGCACGTCAAAATAGCGAGTTTTCCCCCATCATATAATATACAGGTTTGCAAAGGGGAGACAACTTGATCCAAAAGAAATTGAACCTCCTTTAGGGAAGCTTCTTGTGGGTCCCTTCATCTCAGTAAAGATGGAAAACGTAAAGCTGTTAGTGCATTTAGACCTTATGTAATTTGTCCCATTAAGCAAGGAAAATGTCAGTAGAAAGTCGGTTAAGCAATTCAATTGCCATTTTGATTTCTTGTATCAATACAAATTATATATTTATTAAATGTAAGCACGATTCTTTATTCTCTCGCTTAATTTGTACTTTTGTATTTATATTTGTACCGAATTTTCAGATAACAGAACATAGGAGTAGTAATACATAAAGATTTCCAAAGCCTCTAGCTACGCTTATAGAAACTCGCGTAAAAGTCTCAGCTGTCTGATAAAGTACACAATCAATGAATGTGTCATGTCAATCTCACAACCAATTTACGTGTCAGGTCAGTCCATTACATCTTGTTTAAACAATACTATCGTGGTTGTGCTGGTAATCATGATGAGGGTCGTCTTGTGATGATGATAATGATGATATTGCTATAAGTGATGACGAGTGAATGAATATGTCATATAAGACATGTGACATCTTACCGTCGAATACAGCACCCATGTGTTACATATTCGATCTGTGAGACCTTCATAACCTACTGCTATATTTTAGGAGGAAGGCGACTTTGTATTTGTATTTTGAATTTTACGGCATACCGGCACGTCATGGGTCACACTGTGCCGAATAGAGTGAATTTTAACGCTAATAGGGTATAATACGATTATAATTAAAATACATGAGTAGACATAAAAAAATCAGATTAATATAGTGTGAATTTTAATTGAAAACACTTAACATATTAGATAGTTTAAAAATGTATAACTCATTAATAGCTTAATAAGAATAAAAATCTTGTTCAGTATGCTACACAATGTAATGTGAAGTTAGTAACACGTAAGTTAACATAGCTATCATTGAGACAATTTACGATTAATTAAGTTTAAACATGTGTGCTCGTTACAGATTCAATTAAAGATATTTAGATAGAAGGTATCATAGATATTTCCGTATCCTCAAAGTAAAATGGTTCTTTCGAACATCGCGTATTATTTCTATTAAATAGTTTTGATACGTACATCTAGAAGAAATTGACAACAGAACAGTTACAAACAGGTATACACAACTGCTTCGATAAGATTGGCGGTATGATCAGTTTAGTTTCAATTGCTTACACTCTGGCAAGTGGAACTGTGGTGAGCCATAATCAAAATGCAATAAAAAGCACCAATACAAGAGTAAGCTTTATAATTTTCAGTCGAAATGCATGTGATGCGATACTGTTGTCATGCAACCCACCATCCTCAAAATGCAATCTGGAATACTGAATAAGTGAAATAATTTTTATTCACTTATGCTTATCAAGGAAATTTTTGTTCAACTAAACACATCCTATATAAGCTTGTGAATGTTCCGGTAGATTAAGTTTGTTGTAAATCCTTTAAAAGTATTGTTATTATAGTCAGGGGCGTAGCTAGAAATGATATGCTGTGTATGCATGGCTCCTAGATTGTTTTTTTTTTTTGTATTTATTCCTGTGAACGTTTTGGTATCAAGATATAACTAGATTTCAAGTAAAGTGATATGTTACACACATGCAATATGAAAACAAGGATTGTTATTAATCATGGAGCCGATACCTAAACACAAGCGCCAATTATCTGGTTATTGCCATTTATGTAAAATTGGATCCACACTTATTATTTACACCAGGAATAAACCATATGCTGTTTTTTTATAAATACATGACAATCTTACCGTATCTCTCCAAGCAACATGCAACCTTATGGAAAAACAAAAATTGCATTTAAGCCATTCTGAGAAATCGAAACCGACAAGTGGTTTAAGTGGAATAAGCCGAATTTGTAGGAAAACCAAGAAATGTTGAGTCACGAATTGTTAATTAATGTCAGTTAGTCCTGTGACTAAACAAATGTAAACGCATATGGCGTGTTTTCGCGAGTGTGCATTTTTGTCGCAAAACCTTGTATTTGGCGCCGTCAGAAGAGCATATTGAGTTTTTCGTGACGCAACACAAAATGTTAAGTTATATCAGCCTTTCGGCTATAAAGTCATTATTGCTAGAACACAAAACATGGCACTAAACAAACTTTAACAAGTAAAAACAAATAATGTTTGCATGAAAACTTCCGGATCTTTTCGCTTATTATTAACAGTTCTGTGTATGTGTTGCGGCTGCTATTGAGTTCTGGATAATTTGATCAACACTTTTAATTACTGTCGAGGAATCGGGCCGGTGTTGTCAGTTTCATTTAGATGTCCCATCCAGTAACGTCCATCAGCAACAATGTCTGTTTTTCACTAACCAGCCAAGGTTTAACTGCTTGTTCTTACCTATCATAAATAATATCATGCGAGGCAGAAAATATAAAAAAAAATCTTCGGTAAATTAACACATATTAATATACTGATTAGGTCAAGATGTCGCCCTTTAAATCTTACCAAAAAGAACGAACAATGTAAGAAGGAAAATTTAAAAAGTCATGAACAGCATTGTTCATCATTTATAGTATGATATTGGGGGGTCAATATACTTTCATGTGTTTTGTTTAAAGAGAACAATGCGGTAAGCACGTGACTAGTGTTGTTGTTGTTTTCAATGCCTTCGTTGTTGTGACAAAGATGATCTTGCTGAGTTGTACTTTAGATTCATGGGTTGACCTAAAAGGCTTTGCGACATACATCATTTTACATTATATTCTATTTTATGAGTAATACTTCCATGACAAATCACAATCTCCTACCACGTGTTGAAGAATAGTTTTAACAAACCATTGTTATAGAATCAATTACAAAGTCTAAGCAAAAATACTGTCAACCAAAATATTCTAAAATATACTTTTTTCTAAACCTTAAACCTTGCAGTGGTAGTACTTTCCTCGTTGGCAGACTGAAACAATAGAAAACACTTGTACCGTGTTAATTCCAAGTATTATTGCTTATCATATGGAAAGTTGCAGTCTATCACTTTTCTTGTCTTAAATACAATCAATAACTGATATTGATAGTATGACCGTTCGGTCTTCAGTCTATGAAATATCAAGGAATTATTAAGGGGGGTATACACTAGCTGTATGTTAACAGACAGTTGATACAACACAATACGCCAATGGGTTAACATTAGGATTTTAAAGATGAAATAAAGCCCCCATGTTAAAATGTACAGCAGTTTTCAATTAAATTCTATTAAGTCTTAAATTAAAATATGAAAAAACATATTAAAAGTTATAATTTAGTGGCATTCTGGTTTTATCGTTTGACAAAGAATAACATGACGTATTCGTTTGGGTGAAAGTTAGCCTAATAAATTAAGTCATTGCAGAAACCAAGTGGGTCTACATTGCACTTGGCAGCTTTTTACTACCAGTGTAACAGTGATTAGTCAGGCAACATGTAAGATAACTGAACTAACGACCGTGGTAAGAGGCAGGCATCAAGCCATCGAATTATATACGTGGGCATTGTCAACACAGTCTGGATTACCAAGTGATTCGTACGTCCCTCGCGCCACATCACTCGAACCATTTTGTGCAGGATCCTCTGTGGTTCTATTAAGGATATTGCCATACAATCTCACTATGGAGTTAACAGAGTATTAGAGTATCCTTCACCCCCTATCGACGGCATTATCATGTATCGGATATCTAGTGGAGATATTAAGTACCCCATCATATCTTCTGTCTGTGTCCGTGGTCTCAGAATAGTTTGTCCTCCTTTTAAACTTACTCCTTAAATGTAAACAAAAAATCAAAAGATATTTATAATACGATTTCTTCCGCCATTAAAGTGCGCGCAATGGTAACAAATACACACTATACAAATATAACGTAAACACATTACAGTCTGAAATCTAATAATAATAACTTACCTTCATCAAGTCTCACATATCGATCATTTGACCATAATAACAGTACAAATTCAATTATGGACAACTTAAGCAGTTAAAAATAAGTTGCCTCTAAAACCACTCATATATTTAATTTAGGTAGTCCCCAAATCGAAAATAACCAAATTGAACGAAGTTTGGCAGTTTATTATCAGAATATTATATGTTTAATATATGTTATATAACTTACCTTACGAGCAGTATTGATGCAACTGCAGGTGCTACCATACTAATCCCAGAGCCATATACCTGGCCTCAGCAACCATGGAGCGGAAATAGGTTGGTGTACTTTCTAGCAAACATATATCTAAAGCATAGCTTAATTTTATTTTCTGCAAGCTAAGAGAGCATGTAAAAGATCCGATTCGTATCTGTTGGCGAGAAAAGTATTCACAAACACATAACACAGTCTTGTTTTTTATCACAAACAGCTATTTTAATGTCCATATGCTGCTGACCGAATATGACAGATATGCATTTAAATAACAACAACTTACATTTGAATATAACCAATTCCAAAGGATAAACCTCAGCATTTTAAGGAAGACTATTACCCAGATTAACTTAAAATCGTTCAGGTGTAAACGAGCTGTGTTTTAAATATATAATAATAATATAATAAATAAGTACTATTATAACAAGACATAGTTTCAATTTATTAGCGTGTATGCTTCTGCATATGTTTCTTTTGTAAAATGTTATCAACACACTAATTAATCTTGGATGCCTAAACACCAGTCGTTAGGATAAAACATGATACGTTCAACGTTACACATTATTCAGTAAGATACCAATCATTTAAAACATATGTTAACTGTTAATTGACTATATTTCCGTTATTGATATGAACGAAATCTTTAACTTTTTTATTAAATTAGTACTAAAGTGTTATGGTATTTGGCTACTAAATAAAACAAAACAATTGGACTTTATATTGAGAATTAATTATAAATGTATAATCTAGATTCCCCTCTCAGTATTACTTGCATGCACATTGTAAGTAGTAAACTTACTATACCAAGTGTATACTGTTTCCTTGATTCTGCGTTTTAAACGTTTTTGTCGTAATACATTCGTATCTGACAAAGTCAGAACATAATATTGCCTGTATGAAGACACAACTGACATTTCTAAGGTACATACGCCTTTCTGCTAATGATATCATCATTATTGAACTACAAATCACGACGAGTAATAGACTTTAAAGATTAATGATACATAGATTTAACCTGTCGGTGCTCTTCCATCAATATTTACGGGTACAAAGTGTAATTCATATCTTTACCAATATCTTGCTTTATAGTTTGATCCATGATTCTACCTTTGCCTTTTTTGCACCATTTTATAAACAGAAAATTAAGCGAAAAAGAAAGTGCAACATCAATATATTTTCATCGGCAAATAAGCACATATAATTTTAATGATCTCTATGTCAGCCCATTGCTTATTTTAAGTGTGAACAATGCACACAAACCTGTCTTGGCGTCTTACCGGAAACTGCAAGGAAATTAAATAGCAATTGGATCCCATTGTTCCTCATGTATAACTATGCGATGCAGATCAGTACATGTTGCCTATATTGTTTATAAATTCACATGCGTGAACCCGTTAATATTAAGTTGTTTGCACATGATTAGCTGTTTTTTTATTAGTCACTTATATACCACGCATCATTCTTTTAAATAAATATGTGCGACATACCTTATTGACTATTTGCCATTATATTATATGGTGTGAGTAAAATAATATGCCAAAACACAAGTTGATGTCATGTGTATAAGACTAGTTGTTTAACTAATTACTCTAAGGAAAACAAAACAGTTACAAATTCAAAGGTAAGATGCAACCTGGAATCAACATGCTGGCAGCGAGTATGTTCATGGAAGTTTGCAGTAATAGCAGTTTTGTTCCTTTACAAACTTGCACAATAAAAAGCACTTTCACATTGTGTGTATTCCAACTATTAAATGCAATTATAACCGTGAACATCTTTTAACTTACATATACTGTAGAGCTTTGCATTTATTGTTAGTATCACCCTTCGGTTCACTGAATGACTTCCTTGATGTGGGTCACACATGATCCCAACACGTTTTTTTTTTAGTTTTGGCAGGAACATATTCATGATAATTGTATATTTATTTGAGATGGAGTTGATGTTATCTTGATCTGAGCATGAATGGAAAATGTCAATAAATTAATAAGGAGCCGATAGTATATCTTGATCTGTGCATGAATGGAAAATGTCAAGGACGTACTAATGGGCCGATAGTATATCTTTATATGTGCTTGAATGGAAACAATAAATTACAATGGGGAGTATTGCATATCTTAATCTGTGTTTGAATGATTAGAACATGTGTTACTGACTGGCCTGTAACATACTTACTTGTGACAATGGTAAACATTGGGTAAACTATGGTTTTATAAAATAAATATCAATTTTAATATGGTCTTGCCATTTTAAGTGGAAGGCAAATAAATATTAATGAAAATATATTAAGGGTTATCATGGAGTTCCTGTGATTTTGTTGGTAGACTATGAGGAAAGATTTTGGAATTAGAGCGGTTAAGACCAATGTCAGTTCAGTAAATCCATGTGCGTCAAGCTTACCAAATTGCTTTGACCACTCGTTTTCTCTTGACCCTTCTGTGTATAATTAATTAATCAAGTGTCCAGCTGTTTTAACTAACTAATCAAGCAAGTGTCCAGCTGTTATCTCACAGAATAGTGCTATGTTTAGGAGGGCGAATCTTAAGAGGGCTTTTTTGCATTGCCTTTATTGTCATAGTTATTCTCAGTTATTACATTTCGATAGAAGCCTGTGGACCGCGTTTAAGAGCACCAGTGATTAGTCTGGCAAATGGGCAAACACATGATCTGGCTAGTGCGGTAAGAGGCCGGAATCACACTGCCATATTATATACATGTACATGGTCATCATAATCTGGATCACCAATTGTTTCGTACGTCCCTCGCTCCACATCCAGCGATGCACTCTGTGCAGCATTCTCTGTGATATCTAGGATATTACCATACCTCCTCATAATGTCCTCGCTACAAGATAGTTCGTTTAACCTTTGCCCCTCATTGACAGCAGTATGTGTCGGAACACCGAAGGATACTCCCATTATATCGTCGTATCTTTTGTCTGTAACCGGGCTCCCAGATGAGTGTGCACGCAGCCTACACCTCCTCCTTAAAGTTGACATATCAATACGAACAAAATCAGTAAGAGAAAATAGTGCAAAATAGTAGCTATTATAAAATATGTAACATATAGATACTTTTCTTCGTATATGTTGCCAAGACTTACATACGCATATTTTTTGTATTTTTGAAAATAACCATTCCTAGCGAGCTATGGCGGCAGCGAAAGGCATACTGCTCTCAATGTCCCTTATAGTCCAATACATTTACATAATAAATCAGTACCTTCTGCTTACCTTATCAGAACGATCGACAGAATTGCTGCAACCAGGACGAGTGCAGCACCTAGAACCGACTCAATAATCGTAGGAGCACGTGTCGAGGTGTCCTTGGGTGTGGACATTTCTAATAATACATATACACAATTACTTTAAATCTTGATAAAATAAAGAAAATCATAACCTCTCTTTTAAAGATGTCTAGACAAACTATAGCGTTCAAGATCTATATATTCATACCAGATACATATACAACACTCTTGACTTATTGCGTTACTATCAGGTTTATCAATTTACTATATCTTAATCTGTCAATCTGATATACTGTATATCCTATCTTTCTGCAAGCCATGCTTAAAACTGTAGATGAACATTGGAACACCAGAAGTATTTTACCGCTGTTAAAAGAGTTTAATCTTTTAAAACAAAGATACGATAATTTACTACATATATGTGATCGGATGTGGTGTTACTTGTGGTAAGATTTTTGCTAAACTGCCAACAACATGACACAAATATTACAGCAACAGGTTTCATAAGAAACGTAATATCCTAACGCATAAAGTAGTTCTAGAAAACAAAATGACATAGTTGTAACTTCCACACGCGAAGAGATACTGTTTTACAATATATAAATCAACACTTCAAGTGATAAATGTGTTCATGATGATAAAATATGTTCACATTCGTTTCTTGTGTGATTTCTCATAAGTTTTTCTTAAATAGTTAATAAAATAAAAACACATTATGTGTGACTTAGTCACTGGTCGGTAGAATTAACAATGATAAAATAAAGCAAAAATGGCACATGATTAGTCGAGAATCAGATTCAATATAATATATAAATAGTTATAAACAGGAATAATACCTTGCGTGCAGTTAAGACACAGATGGCACATCTCGCCATCGTATCCTTCAATGCACCCATGCGTGCACGATCCATTTAGACGATGGCATGCTCGTTGATGACACGCTTTCGAACATGACACATTACAAAAATATCCATGAAAACCAATAACACATCCTTTATTGCACACGCCAGTGTCTTTATTGCAATCTCTATTATGACATCCCATTGAACAATTTTG
This sequence comes from Sinonovacula constricta, assembly GCA_007844125.1. NCBI lineage: Eukaryota > Metazoa > Mollusca > Bivalvia > Cardiida > Solecurtidae > Sinonovacula > Sinonovacula constricta. Next base: position 52,681,147 of record CM017571.1, read on the forward strand.
ATCACACTGGTCTCCGTAAAGGCCAATGCCACACTCTTTCCTGCATACAACATTGTATATATTGCAGTCCCCATCTTGACACCCCATTGAACAATTTCGATCACACTTGTCGCCGTAAAGACCACCAACACACCCTTTACTGCATACACCATTGTCTTTATTGCATTCTCTATCTTGACAACCCGTTGAACACTTTCGATCACACTCGTCACCGTAAAGACCAGCAACACAACCTTTGCTGCAGGTACCAATGTCGTTATTGTATTCTCTATCTTGACACCCCATTGAACACTTTCGATCACACTTGTATCCATACAAGCCAACAACACACCCTTTACTGCACACACCAGTGTGTATCTTGCATTCCCAATCTTTACATCCGATTGAACAATTCAGATCACACTCATCTCCATAAAGACCAACAACACATCCCTTACTGCACACACCAGTGTCTTTTTTGCATTGCCTTTCTTGACACCCCACGGAACAATTCCGATCACACTCGTCTGCGAAAAGACCAACAACACATCCCTTACTGCACATACCATTGTCTTTATTGCATTCCATTTCTTGACACCCCATTGAACAATACCGATCACACTCGTCTCCGTAAAGACCAACAACACATCCCTTACTGCACACACCAGTGTCTTTATTGCATTGCCTTTCTTGACACCCCATTGAACAATTTCGATCACACTCGTCTCCGAAAAGACCAACAACACATCCCTTACTGCACACACCAGTGTCTTTATTGCATTCTCTATCTTGACACCAATCAGAACAGCTGAAATGACACTTATCTCCGTAATAACCAACTACACATCCTTTACTGCATAAACCATTGTCTCTATTGCATTGGCTATCTTGACACCCATGAGAACAGCTGGAACGACACAAATATCCGTAATATCCAACAACACATCCTTTATTGCACACACCAGTATGTATATTACAATCCCTATCTTGACATCTCGTTGAACAATTTGTATCACACTTGTATCCATAATAACCAACAACACATCCCTTACTGCATGCACCATTGTCTTTATTACACTCATTGTCTTGACAAGTATTTGAACATATTTCATTACATTGAGGTCCATAATAGCAAGGTTTACAAGTGTCACAAGACAATTCCCTGTTGTTGCTGTTGAGTGTACAGCTCTCACAGTTCTCAGGACAGTTTAAGCACTTGCCATTAATGTCACAACCATTTGGACAGTTGGTACACCCGGCTGCAATATGGCATGTAAAATATAATTTAAACAACTTTAATTGATAATTTACCAGGATGTTGATGAGCACATGAGGAGATTGATTGACATATTGGGACACATTTTTGCATAAGTAAGCATTTAGAAGCAGATGGTATTTAAAGATATACGGCATAATTCCTCAATATCAATCCATCAGTCTATATCGATAATTAATACAGGCCTAAAAGCTTTATCTAAAAATAACTTTTGCGTAATATCCCACATCGATGCCGTACACGGATTAATAACGCAGTGTCAACAACTAACGCTGCCTAACAACTAATACGACTTAATAACTGTATTTCTAGAACTATACGGCCCAGTAACTTTACGCCGGTAACATACAGTGTATAATAAGTCTGTATCGATAACAATATATACATCCTACTAGCTATTTTTTATCAGAAATGCAGTCTATTAACTCTATAGCGATAACATACACGGCCGAAAAAATAAATATGCTAATAGTAAATAGGGCCTAACTTTTCTATGTCGATAACATAAACTGCCAAACAATTGTAAGCCGATAACAGACACTGCCAAATAATACGACTGACGAAGAGGACTTTATGATGTTTAATTCGACATGTCCGCCATTTTTTACGATCGTTGTAAACGATATGTTAAGAATGATTCATTTTGCACCACAACAGTACGTCCATTTGTTGAACTGTATTAGCACTATAGCTGTTTGTTGCTCTGTCCATTAGTCGTCAAATGCCTGTGCATGTACAGATAAAGTCGTATTGTATTTTATCTGAGTACACTTCTGTGAAAAAGTGAGTGTACAGAAATACAGCAATGTTCCGGTAGCAAAGCAGTAATGTTCATCGAACACTCTACCAATTGTGCCTGTTCGAGTTTCCCGGGTGATGCAATGTACACGTAACAAGATCATATTTAAAAAATGTTATGAATATATCGATCGGTCGAGTTATTTGTTTAAAGATATACAATGTATTCCGACTATTTCTATCATTCCAGTTCTATTTACAGTTAACATGTATATACCGCTTTATACATCACTGTTAGTCCTAGGTGAACTTTGCGTACAACAAGAAAGAAAGGGACGCTTTTAAATGAAGTTAGATCTATGTTTAAACTAAATAAAATCAACTACGCGTAAACACAGTATTAAATACACAAATGCAGCTTCCTCTTTATTACTTGCTTGTTTAAATGTGCATGTTTGAAATGGTAAAAACTCACTAGGAATGGTTTATACGTGATTCATAACAATCATTGCAGTGAATGAATTGTGAATACGCCTTCCTTAATTTGTGAAATTGAAATAATTGCTGTAATAATTTGAAGGTATTATACCGGTTTCTAGCATTGAAATCGTATCTCTTGTCATAGACTTTAGGCGATACCTTATCATTGAACATGTCAAGAAATGCTCTATTTAAATGTCTGTTAGTTGCTTTATTATGATTAAGTTCTGGATAGTAAATCAGATGGATCATTTGAGAAAATAAAGTATAATCTATAATCCAGATTGTCGTCAAGATACTGTGACGTTGAATTGAAAGACTCTATAATGTGGCCTTTGGTTAGAAGGAGATAACGTTAACATTAAATCACGTTTAAAGCAGTATAAAAGAAATCTGCAATTTATGGTGCATAGTTGGTTGCAAGTGGAATACCAGTTACTTCTCCTAAATAAAATGTCACTGCATTTTCACTATATATTTTCTAACAGGAAATACAGAGCTTCACATACATCCGACCACATAGTAAACTTTTATAAGAAAGAAAGGTAAAAAAGACATTTCTTTCATGACATGCAAAGTATACACGTTGCTCTCGAGAATATTTTTTAATAAGAGTAATCAATTTGGTCTTAATTAAATCATGAGTAAACGAAATGTAAAGAACTGTAGAGTAATGACAGTTTAAGCACGAAACGTGTCTAAGACATCTGCAGTATTGTAATAGACAAAAATGTTGATTCCTTTTTCATAACTGTTTCATAATATTGAACAACGTGATTTAAGAACGGCTGCTAGGCAAGAAGTAAACAGTTTAGATATTAGAGTGGAGGTGCCAGATCTGGGATTAGCTATGACTTGTCACTTTTATGGTGTGTTTTGAAGCTTAGAAACCCAGTAAGTTCTTGATATTGACTTTATGCAATATCTGTTTGTGTTTGCCAATGACTGTCTGAAAGTCAACGTTGGTGCTGGTGTGGGAACTGGTGGTCAACACTCAGTATATTTTTGCAGTATAGTCATCACACACAAGTTATGTTGTTTAGGGCTTCATGTACAAATCTATCTTGGAGATTTTGAATGAACTGTGTAAGGTGTTTTACATGATACGACGCTTTCGTATATAAACT